>PIJE02000138.1:180000-233340 GCA_002895965.2 Coryphaenoides rupestris
ATTGCATTGAAGTTATATAACATAAAATGTATGTGCATATAGTCCTACTTCTCTGCATTGTATCACTCTTAAAAATAAACCACATTTACACACTGAAAACCATGCCGCATTTAGACATGACAGGACAACATTTCATCCAGTCTACATGGAGAAGGCTTATGACTGTGTCCCCCGGGGAATCCTGTGGGGGGTACTACGGGAGTATGGGGTACCGGGGCCGTTGGTAGGTGCCAGTTGGTCCTTGTACGAACAAAGTGCGAGCTGCGTCCTTATTCTCGGCACAAATCAAGCATGTTCTCAGTGGGTTGTTGGACTCCGCCAAGGTTGTCCCTTGTCACCGATTCTGTTCGTGATCTTCACGGACAGAATCTCAAGGCGCAGCCGAGGTGAGGAGAGTGTCCGGTTTGGGGACCTCAGAATTGCATCTCTGTTCTTTGCAGATGATGTGGTTCTGTTGGCTACATCAGACCGTGACCTCCAGCGTGCACTGGGGGCGGTTTGCAGCCGAGTGGTGAAGCGGTCGGGATGAGAGTCAGCACCTCCAAGTCTGGAGGCCATGGTTCCTCTGCCGGAAAATGGTGGAGTGTTCCCTCCGGGTTGGGAATGAGTTACTGCCTCAAGCGAAGGAGTATCTCGGGGTCTTGTTCACGAGTGAGGGCAAAATGGAGATGGACAGACGGATTGGTGCAGCGTCTGCAGTGATGCGGGCGCTTGTACCGGTCCGTTGTGGTGAAGAGGGAGCTGAGCCGGAAGGCGAAGCTCTCGATTTACTTGGTCCATCTACGTTGCAACCCTCACCTATGGTCACGAGCTTTGGGTAGTGACCGAAAGAATGAGATCGGCTGATACAAGCGGCGGAAATTAGTTTCCTCCGCAGGGTGGCTGGGGCTCAGCCTTAGAGATAGGGTGAGGAGCTCAGACATCTGGAGGGAGCTCGGAGTAGAGCCGCTGCTCCTCCGCGTCGAAAGGAGTCAGCTGAGGTGGTTCGGGCATCTGATTAGGATGCCCCCTGGGGGCCTCCCTTTGGAGGTTTTCCGGGCTCGTCCAACTGGGAGGAGACCCCGGGGTAGACCCAGAACCCACTGGAGGGACTATATATCTCGTCTGGCCTGGGAATGCCTCGGGACCCCCCAGGAGGAACTGGAGAGTGTGGCTGGGGAGAAGGAAGCCTGGAGGGCCCTGCTTAGCCGGCTGCCACCGCGACCCGACCCCGGATAAGAGGAAGAGAATGGATGGATGGATGGATGTATGGATGGATGGAGGACAACGTTTACATCACAGGGAGTCTGTGGCTAGAGAGTCTCCACAGAGCCATAGATGTTCCACACTCCAGACATGTGGGGGGAGATGAGACATGATGCATGATGAAGTCAGAGCCTGTGCTGCTGAGGTAGATAACCTGAGTGGGCAGCCAGGTGAACCACTGAAGTGTCTCCTCAGTAAGAGAGAGAAAGAGAGAGAGAGAGAGAGTGAGAAGGAGAATGGGAGCAAGAGAGAAAGAGAGAGACAGAGAAAGAGAGGGAGAGAGGGAGTGGGAGAGATAGAGAGAGAGAGAGAGAGAGAGAGAGAGAGAGAAGGAGAGAGGGGGAGAATGGGAGAGAGAGAGAAAGAGACAGAGAATGGGAGCAAGAGAGAAAGAGAGAGACAGAGCGAGAGAGAGGGGGGAGAATGGGAGAGAGAGAGAAAGAGAGGGAGAATGGGAGAGAAAGAGTGGGAGAGGGAGAGAGAGAGAGGGGGGAGAGAGAGTGGGGAGAGTGGGAGTAGAGAGAGAGAGAGAGAGGGGGGGCGAGAGAGAGGGGACAGTCGCGAGAGAGAGAGAAAGAGAGGAGAGAGAGAGAGAGAGAGAGAGAGAGAGAGAGAGAGAGGGAGAGAGAGAGAGATGAAGAAGGAGAGAGCCAGAGGGGGAGGTTGTATATCTGGAAACGTGAGCACTTCTCTATTATCTTTATGAGCGCTGTAGCGTAGTGGAGGCGGTGTGCTGGCGGGGGGCCGGTCTCTGGGAGTGCACACACAGGTTAATTAGTGCTTCCCTCCTCTGTTGTGCAGCAGATAAGGGGCCACAAATCCTCTTTCAAGAGGCCCGAGCTACCGACGGAAAAAAACACACACAAGCCGAGGCACTCTGGGACAAATGTTTGTGATTATGGACTCCTGTGTAGAGACCCCCTTTACCTGCATCCCTCCACCCTCAGTGTTCCCACTGATTTCTATGGTTCACATCCACTGTCCCTGCCTGCTTTGTGCTGGGAATTTACTGCGGCTGCCCCCGCTGCTAGTGTTACCTTTATGAGGAATTCCATTGTCTGCTCACCCACACCGACGGCGGCTCGTGTCAGAAGAACCTAAAACTCGTCGCCGTCGCATTTCCTCAGAGGGGCGATTTAAGGATACAGTTCTTCTCGTTGATGAAGAGTTCGGCGATCTGTAAAATCATAAGAGAAATCCGATATCAAGAGACAGGAGTGCGCATAATTGCATTCATTCATTTCCTCAGGTGTCCTTTGTTGTTGTTTACACGGTGGTGAGAGGTAACGGGCCCTGTCAGTTATTGTGAGCCACTTTGTGCGGGCCAACCACCACCTCGCCTGACCACGACCGGGGGGTCACGTTACAACCGTCATTACATTGCCGTTACATCGCTCCGACATCTGAGACATTCGGGGGCATTTCTTCGAGACGCGGCCGACGGTGAATGTTTTTTTTTCCCCCTTCTCGGTGCGCGATTAAACATACAGTACAATGAGGTGTTTATTGGTTCACTGACGATAAGCCCGCTAAACTATGTCGGGGCTTTAAGTAAGAATAGTTACGACGACGGTAATGCATTTCCCTAAACATTCCCGGCAGTAAACAGAGACCTATGCTGGCGCCGTATAACCCGTGTATCCCGGGTCCTATTTTGAAATGACAGATGCGTCTATTTAAAAGATCTTTTCTGTATTTTCCAGACAGCAACAGCCAGCATCGACGTGCTACCAACAGCGTTGATGGATGGTGTCACTGGGTTTGACATTGGACCTACAGATAACCGAGGAAGAACTCTGTCCTCTGTGTGTGTGTGTGTGTGTGTGTGTGTGCTAACAGCGAAACTCCTTGTGTGCTTGCTAAACGCTCCCAACCCCGAGGAAGACATTGCAGGCAGAACAGGCCGGAGACGGATGTATGTGAACATGAGAGCTAGAGAGAGAGAGACAGAAGAGAGACACGAGAGAGAGAGAGAGATTATTATTATTATCATTATTTAATTTTTTTTTATATATATACAGTATATCTTTTTTTTCTCTTTCTTTTCCATTTGTATTTTTGTATTTTTGTATATATATATATATATATATATTTATTATTATTATTATATATATTTTTTTTTTGTTGACTTACTTACCTGTATATATTTAGTTCCTTATAAGTATACTTTTTATTTACCACTCGCTTTGGCAATGTAAATGTACGTTTCCCATGCCAATAAAGCTCTTTAAATTGAAAATTGAAATTGAGAGAGAGAGAGACAGACAGAGAGAGGCACAGAGAGAGAGAGACAGAGAGAGAGAGAGAAAGAGTGAAAGAGAGAGAGAGAGAGAGAGAGAGAGAGAGACAGAGAGACAGAAGAAAGAGAGAGAGAGAGAGAGAGAGCATTGGCTTAAGGACTAAAGACTGAATAGTGTAAATAGTGTGTTTGTTTGCACATAACATTGAGTGTGTGTGTGTGTGTGTGTGCATGCTTGTGTCCACGAGTATGCTTGTGTGTGTGTGTGTGTGTGTGAGAGACCAGAGAGAGAGAGAGTATGTATGTGTGTGTGTGTGTGCGAGTGAGGGAGTGACAGAGAGAGAGAGAGTATGTATGTGTGTGTGTGTGTATGTGTGTGCGAGTGAGTGAGATAGTGAGAGAGAGATATAGAGAGCAAGAGAGCGTGGGAGAGCGTGTGTGTGTGTACGTGAACGCGTGCGTGGGTGCGTGGTGTGTGTGTGTGTGTGGGTGCGTGGGTGTGTGGGTGTGTGTATGTGTGTGTGTATGTGTGGTGTGGTGTGAGGGGTGGCGTGTTGGGGTGTTATTGGTGTGTGTGATTTTGTGGGGTGGTGTTGTGGGGTGTGTGCTGAGGGGTGTCCGTGTGGTGGTGTATGCGGAGTATACTGTGTGTGTGTTTGTGTGTTGTGTGTGAGGGGTGTGTAGTGTGTGGTGGTGTGTGCGTGGGTGTGTGTGTATGTGTGGTGTGTGTGAGGGGTGTGCGTGGGGTGGTGGGTGAGGCTTGGAGGTGGTGGGTCGGGCAGCGTGTCTGGCTCTCACCTGGTGCAGACAGTTGGGCAGCGAGGTGAAGCTGTGCACGTGGCCGAGTCCCAGCAGGCAGCTGAGGAAGCAGTGCAGCGCCGCCTGGCGCTCCCCTGCTGCTGGAGCTGCCGTCCCAGCTCGAACAGGCCTCCGCCCCCCACCCAGCATACCCCCCCCCCCACCCGGCCCCCCCACTCCCCACTCCCACCCCCTCCTAGTCCCGGCCGGAGCAGCAGGCACCACCTCCTCCTCCACCTCCGCCTCCTCTGCCACCTCCTCCTCTTCCTCCCATCGGAGCTGCGCCGGGCCGAGGACAAACCGCCGCCTTCCTCCCTTCCTCCCTCCCTTGCCTCCTGCTGGCTGGCTGGCTCGCTCGCTCGCTTCCTCTTTCCTCTTTCCTTCCTCTCCCACCGGAACCGCCGCTAGAACCTCTCCGAAGCAGACCGCGGGCGAGCGTAAACTGCCAGAGGGGGAGAGACAGACAGAGAGAGAGAGAGAGAGAGAGCGAGGGAGAGAGAGAGAGAGAGAGTGTGTGTGTGTGTGTGTGTGTGTGTGTGTGTGTGTGAGAGAGAGAGTTAGAGAAATAAACGCTCAGATGCTGCTAACATAGACAGAGAGAGAGAAACACAGAGAGAAAGAGAGAGAGAGAGAGAGAGAGGGAGAGCGAGAGTGCTTAAGGAGGGAGATGAGAGATCCTTCATGAGAGCGAGTAAAGGGCAGGTGGTGAGAGAGGGAGCTCTAGCGACTCACACTCTCCACATATCCGCTCCCCTCGCCTCCCCTCCCCTCCCCCTCCCTCCCCCTCCCCACCCTGCTTGCTTCCTTTGCTTCCGCCGCCGCATCAGGGAAGGAGGGGAGGGGATTTGAGAGGAGGGGATTTGCGTTGCTTATCTTGAGCGGCGGGGCTCTCGTCCAATCGCAGCGCTACACATACACACACACACACACACACACAACACACACACACACACGCCAAGGAGCACGGTCCAGGCCACGGGACGAGAGAGCCTGAGCAAGCAGGAAATGGATGGAGACGGCGCCACTACAATGCTCTCTCGCACGCTCTCTCTCTCTTTTTCTCTCTCTCTCTCTCTCTCTGTCTACGTCTCTCTCTCTCTGTCTCTGTCTCTCTCTCTCTGTCTCTGTCACTCTCTCTCAGTCTCTGTCTCTGTCTCTCTCTCTCTCTCTCTCTCTCCCTCTCTGTGTCTCTTATCACTCTCGCTCCACCTCTCTATCGACCGAACCATATTTGAATATTACTAATTTAAGCTTGACCTCATTTTAAGAGTATTCACAGGGCATTAAATAAGCATATATTATTTAGTACCTCCGTGCTTGCAAAAGAAAATAAAAAGCATAAACGGGAATGAATAGGGATCCTGAAGCACATACGAGCGAATTAAATAGGCTGACTGAAAATCGCATCAGCGGCAAAAAGCATTGCTTGTAGGTAGAAAGTCTGCATGCAAAAAGAAAACAGGCAATTCTTGCTGCCGGTGTTACAATGATTGAATTTCATATTGAGGTCATAGCACTGATGTGTATGGTTTAATAAGACACGGCCACGAGCAAGACATTACAAAAGTGTCCGTACAGCATTATATTACCCCGTTCATCAACTGCTTACTCAATACTTTTTTTTTATAAGCAAATATTTGCCGGGGAAATGCGGTGCTGACGGGTATTTGCACTCGTTTGCTCATTACTCTGTCGGACACAGGAGGGCACAGACTCCGACATGCAGCAGAAGACGAGGCAAGGAGAGCCCGGGACCTTCGCTGGCATCCTCCGCAAGACGCGTGTGATTATCATAAATACTTTTGACCATGATAGCTGGAGACCCGTCCTCGCATACCTCTGAACACACAATACACTGTAGGTTAGGTGGCGTGTGTGTGTATGTGTACACTGTATATGTCTGTGTGTGTGTGTGTGCATTGCCTGCATGTACTGCATGTGCTTGCATGTGCCCGTGTGTGTGTGTGTGTGCGTGTGTGTGCATGTGTGTGTGTCCGTGTGTGCGCCTGTGTGCATGCATGTGTGTGTGTGTGTGTGTCGCTGGAGCAGGTTGGCGCTTTAATATTGCCGGTGCACACTGGGCAGGGTTCAGAGGTCATTAAAGACTCTGTGTGTGTGTGTGTGTGTGTGTGTGCACACATGCGTATGAGCTAATAGCATCAGGAGAAGCCGCGGGACTTGATTATGCTAATGCTGGCTACTTTATACCCCCTGCGGCCACAGAGAGAGAGAGAGAGAGAGCGAGCGTAGGCCGGAGGCACACAGACAGGTGATTCTCCTCACTTTACCTCGGTGTCAAGAGGGGAGCGCCGGAGAGCCAGCAGAGGGAGCAGGGAGGTGCCGGACAGGTGAAAAAGCCTCAGACGAGGATTGAGTTAAGATACCAGCTGCTGTCTCGTCATTGTTATGGAGAGATCCATGTCCTCATGACATGAAGGCCTGCCAAGCTGTGGAGAGAGAGAGAGAGAGAGAGAGACACACACACACACACACACACACACACGCATCCGCTCCGGTGGCGGTGGATGCGTTCCACCGCCGCCACGGAGGGGAAACAGGAAACCGCTGTTCCGTGGCAAGCAGTCACGCCTCGCCATGTCCGTTATATTTAGTGGTCATCCTGCCTGATGTGACAGCGGCCGGCGTATTTAATGAATGCCCTGCGAGGTCTTGTAATGACAGATCCCAATACAACATCGGAATACAACACGCTGGATCTGTGGCCCTCTGACAGCACGTCGTGGATATAGATCATGTTCCATAATGTAGCCTCATATTTGCTATGCATACAGCATATACAGTATATATCTGAATATGAATAATAGAATGACGTTATTAAATTAGTAAATAAGTACATTACATTTACATTTAGGGCATTTGGCTTTTATCCAAAGCGACTTACAAAGAGTATATTTCTTGAAGGAGACTGTGGTACATAAAGATAAGAATAGAGTAGGTTTCGAGCATTCATAGTTGCGAGGCTAATAGAAGGAGTTTCATAATTGCTGGGAATAAGAGCAGATGTGCCATTCTGAGCACATTACCAACATCTAAGAACATACAATACTGAGTACTATTAATAATGCCAAGACGTACAAACACGCAAGTTAGTGCTCGGGTTCGCAGAGGGAAGGCCGGGGGTGGGGGGTATGACTGGGAGTCCATGTGAACTCTGAACGGGGGGGGTCTTGAGTCTCTTGCAGAAGCTGGTAAGCTTAGCATTGTTGTTCGTTCTCAGATGTTGTAGCATGATTAGAATTGCACGCCTGCCCAGCTACTTATGCAGACAACTTAGCAATTATGAAACTCGTTCTATTCGTCTCGTAAATATGAATGGTTGAAAACAGCTCTATTCTTATCTTCAGGTACCACACTGATATATTGCTGCCTCTCCTTCAACAGATGTACTCTTTGTAAGTCGCTTTGAATAAAAGCGTCTGCCAAATGCCCTAAATGTAAATGTAAATGTGATGTAAATGGTAAGCGACTCTGCCATCCTGAGGTCAGCCGGGTGCTCATTCCACCACTGCGGAGCCAGAACAGAGAACATTTGGAACTTGGCAGAGTGCTTGTCTAGCCAAAGTTGTTGAGTGGACCCCTCTGGCTGGGGTGTAGGGTCTGACTAATGTTTGGAGGTACGTAGGAGCAATTTCCGCTGACAGCCATGAAGGTCAGTGCCGGTGTCTCGAATCTAATGCGAGCAATTACCGGGACCCAGTGGAGGTCGGGGAAGAGGGGGGTTACATGGGAGAATTTTGGTAAGTTCAACACCTCGGCACGCTGCTGCGTTCTGGATGCGGCAGGAAGTCCAGCCAGGAGGGAGTTGCAGTCGTCGAGGCGAGTGATGACGAGCGCTTGGACCAAGATCTGCGCTGCTTCAAGTGTGAGGAAGGGCCGGTTCCTGCGGATGTTGTAGAGAACAATTCTTCAAGATCGGGCCACAGAGGTGATGTTGGCGTTGCAGCACAGCTGGTCACTCAGTACCACGGCAAGCTTCCTTGCAGTCTGTCAAGGGGAGACTTTGATGTCCTCAATGGTGGGCAGTCTTTCCACGGCATGAACAGAATCTCAGTCTTGTCTAGGTTAAGCTTCAGGTGGTTGCTAGTAGTCCATTTGCTGATGTCAGCCAGGCATTTAGAGATGTGTGTTGCGATTTGGGAGTCTGGGTGGGAAGGAAAGGAACAATTGGGTGTCGTCTGCGTAGCAGTGATAGGAGAAGCCGTGGGATGTTATTACAGGGCATAGAGATCTAGTCTATGAGGAGAACAGAAGGGGTCCTGGTACTGAGCCTTGTGGGACTTCGGTGTCAAGGGTGCAGGGTCTGGACAGAGAGCCATTCCATATGACCTTGTCAGGTAGGAAGTGAACCAGTATAGTATATAAATATATATATTAGTATATAAGTATAGTAATTATAGTAAATAATATAAGCATAATTTCACCCACATCACATCCTCAGTTAGATCAAAGTATAATTTATTAAGTACAACTCTATAGACTTACAAACTACTTGTAAAGATGATTAGGTTTCATAGGCTTTTTACGAGTCCGTACAGCCTCTGCTGCTGTGAGTCGGTGCTGACGGGTGGTCACCGGGAGCACGGGAATCTCCCTGTAATTGGGATATCGATCGTCTGTCACAGTGAGTCGGTCAACAAATTCATCTGCCGCGTGTATTCAGCCGCAGCTTAGAGGCGCCTGTGTTCAAACACGGCGAGACGCCCCGACTAATCCGGACGTACGGCGAGCCGCGGCCGTCGAAACGAACAGACAGAATGGAGACGTTGCGGCGTGGAAGGTCAAGAAGGTCAAACGTCAAGAAACGCCACGAGTATCGTTGCGTGTAACGTCTCGCATCAACGCTTTCCTTGACCCTAAAAGGCTGCTAATTGTACGCGACAGATTTTGTGCACGCTCATGGAAAGTAAGTACAGAGACGGTAATTGGAGACACTGTACAGGCAGTGACTGCATTTCGTGTTCCTGTTTACGTCGCCTCTACTCGTCATCACGTGCTCATAAATCATAGCTGATTTAATAAAGCGTTTGCGGGTGTAATTCTTTCTGCGTGCTCCAGCAAGTTAGCAGCGGCTGCAGCAGCAGCAGCAAGTGGAGGTGCGGGTGGCGGCGGTGGAACATTGCACTGCTTTCACAGCCCTGTGTCATCTCCCAGCACAGTGAGTGCGCATGGCTCTACATCAGCACATGCTATTTTTATTTGCTGCATTGTGCACACTGGCTGCCCCGTCCCGGCCCAGGGGCCCCCGTGGACCGGAACGCTTCCTCTTGGTGAGTGACAACCGGCTCCCCAGTCACAGCGTGTCCACCCAACGGACATGAAGAACTCACCGAGTAGCAGGCGACTCCATTTTTTCTATACGCTCACTGCCCATTGTTGTCTTGTAGCTGTACTCTGGTTTGGAGAGACTAACAGTAGAACCCCAGAGTGCTTTTTATTTGAACACAACGGTGCTGTCTCATTGGCGAAATGCTGGAAGAGACGCACGACGCTTCTGGGCCTCAACACTGGAGTCAGGAGGAAGGGTTTCTATTCCTTGGCTATTAGGGCGTTTCATGCTGAGAATGTGTGCACTCAGTTGTGGTGTGAGAAGACGCTTTGGATAAAAGCCCCCACTATAATGGCATGTGTTTATTTATTTATATTAAGGGATAACTTTGGCCGATTTCCCATCTCATCTCTATCTCAGAGACAGTGTGAAAAATGGCTTCAGTTGTGTTCCTGAGGCACGGCTCAGCACAGATGCAAAAATCGTACCCCGACACCCCGTGATTTAATGACAGCGAGTTATTGACAGAGTTTGGGTAAAACGGCGGATGAGACGACCATGAGGATCACGATCTGCAGGCGACATGGAGGAAATGTAACCGTTGTTACCGTTCATTTGCATATACTCGTACAACACATTAATGATACAAAGCCGGGAATGAAAATAAGCAAAGTTCCCCTTTAATGTGATGTGAGGCATGCGGTCTTCCACCAATCTCTCTCTCTCTCTCTCTCTCTCTCTCTCTTCTCTCTCTCTCCTCTTCTCTCTCTCTCTCTCTCTCTCTATGCCGGCCTACCTGGGGCTGGTGGAAGCTGGCGTTTGGAGATTCAGGCTCTGTCAGTTTTTATTGGCTTGGCTCAAAAAACCTGTGCTCCTGAAAACCGCTTTATGACCTCCATGTAATCAGCAGTAAAGCCTGCCACCATCTGTCTCTTTTTTTACCCAATTATCTGACCCAATGACTTTTACTGACAAACACCGCACTAGTAAATACAGTACGGCAAATCCTCGGGCGATGTTCCCGGCACACGCTTTCACCGCAAATTCATAATTTCTTTTGTTGCCTCTTTTTTTATTTGTCCGTAGTCAAGTTTAATTCCAGTTCGTGCTTTGAAAGCAAACGCCGCCCTTGAACCGTGAACCGGCTCGCCGACTCATCGGCACATGAATCATCTTTAAACCGTGCGCCATTATGTCCAGAGGCAACCTCATTAGGCTCCTCGTTACTGTTGGTTCTTGAAGAGGTGACTACCCGCTGCATTGACTGACTCATGAAAGCTTGGAAATGCTGGAGTAATCGTTGTATTGGTAGATACAAGAGGTCAATCAGTTCCGGTGTTGTTGTCATTAACAAGCGTTGTACACTTGCATTACTTTCAGGGGCAGGACCAGAGCTGGACTTCGTGTCTTGCGTTCCACTCTAGCACCCCCTAGTGGATCATATCATGTATGTCACACTTCCACAAGGACAGCCTCATGTCTTTTTGTGTCATCCATTAAAAATGAACTAATCTAAATATGGTGTTTCAAAACAGGATGGCAGATTCATTGTCAAGTTATGATAGCTATTTATTGTGTGGGAATTAACATTTAAACTGTCAAAAATACACAATTGAAAGATATTATATCCAGCAGTGTGATGTTTTAAAATTAATATACCCTGTAATAATAAATACCACACGACAACATCATAACATTCTTCTTAGATTTTGGACGTGGTTTATTTCAGATTATTAACTGTACTGTTGTGGACAATTATACAGATGAAGACAAAGTATTATTAGGAGATCTATTAACTGGGGACGGTTTTTCCCATGGAAGGTTAATGGAGAGGCCGATGTGAAGGGTTGACCCCATTTACCTCCCGCCGTGGAAATCATCACTGGCAATTACGTAAAGCGCACCGCCAGGGGCTGGGATCTCGGCGTTTCACCGAAATGAAGCCATTAGCTTGACGCTGACACTCCCACGCACACACACACACACACACACTCTCTTTTACAAACATGTTCATCACTTGTTGTCTGCCCACCTGACCTATTTGGGCTTCATCGCTGCCGCTTATTAAAAATCTCCAAAGACCATGTGATGAGACCGACCGAGGGGAACAGTGGACAATGCCGCAGGTGTCCATTGGCTCAACCCACGTCTCTGATTGGATAACTTGTTATTATATCACTGGCACCTACACAAACAACCATTCTCTGCCCACCCCATCTGGCTGGGCACGATTATATTGTCCTCTACTTCATTAAACCCGTGGCCCTTCTGTTTGTTCGGGTTTTTCCTGCGAAACCTTCCCGCGCGGGGGTCCCAGGCCATTTGGAGATCTGCGGGAGACGGTGATATTACCTCTGGAAATAATCCTATTAGGACACAATTACATTGTGCTGCCAGTCCAGCGGTATTATCGCATTAGTGCAACAAGTACAGCAACAATAAGGCGCTATACATTACACTGACCCACACACTGCTAAATGAAAGAAGATTGCGTCACCTGTTCAAATTAGATATAATAAGAAAAAGGATTAAGTCTATTGCAACAACAAACCATCTTATACATCCTTGACACTCATGTTGCTCACTCTCACACACACACACACACACACACACACACACACACACACACACACGCACACACACACACACACACACACACACACACACACACACACACACACACACACACACACCATTTCGTGTCTCCTCAGACGGGTTTGTATGATGAACAATGTTGTCATGCCAACCGGTCTTCTTGTCTGACTAGATGTGGGCCACGACGGAGTCACACACACACACACACACACACACACACACACACACACACCACACGCACGCACGCACACACACACACACACACACACACACACACACACACACGCACACACACACACACCACACACACACACACACACGTGCCAGTTGACCTCTGAGAGAAATGCTACTAATGGTTCCTGCCATGCCACCTGCCAATCAAGATCAAGGGTTCATTGAGACCCCCGCTCCCTTGGCTCTGTTCTCAGATGGTCAGTCTGATTGGTTGTTCAACCACCCCGCCCCCCCCGCCACCCCCACCCCCCTGCTACACACACATACATATCCCCCCCACCCCCGGCTCCCTGAGTTGCCCCACCGCTGCAGGTGTAAGCCCTCCATCCGTTGCCAACGTTGGCAGCGGGGTTCTGCCCCCAGCCCCGGCGAGGCCGACCGAGTGGAAAAATAATGATGATTCCTGGAAGGGCTTTCCGTCGCACCGCTGACAGACAGACGGCTGTGTTGTGATGTCTTCAATATGGCCCGATGATGGCTGAGCAGAGTGGAGCATGTGAGGACAGACAGGTGCCCACCGATGTGCCCGACTCTAGGATTGTCCCACGGAGACGTCCAGGCGTGGGGAGGGCGGAGGGGCCGGCTGTGTATGTGTGTGTGTGTGTGTGTGTGTGTGTGGGGTGGGGGTTCCGGCATGGAAGTCAGGCCTCATCAACGACACTTCAATGTCCTCATCTAAAGCCCTCGTCGTTGGGGCTGGCACACGGCGGCAAGCATCGGGGGTTTGACTGCAGGTAAAGCGCACAGGAATTGATTGATTTGAGTTTCTTCAATGTAAATGAAGTCGGTTCACAGCAGAGCCGTTTTTACTGTTGCTCAGGATGACTGCGAAGGGAATTCCGCCTGACGGCAAATTGCTCTCCGACAAATGGATGTTTCCTCCCACAGATGCTCTGTGTGCTCCAGACAAACTGTTCAAATCCCCATTGTCTTTCATTTCCTACCCTGGCTATTGAGTTATCATTTGCAAAATCATTCAGATTGGGTTTAATCAAGTCGGCATACAGTGCAGGTTGTCCAATTGACTTGCTAGACATGGTGAATGTGTTCACCATCTGAGCTAATGGTCTCACAAATGACCCAAAACACAACAAAAAGGGAACACGCATTGTCGTTTTATTTGAATGAACACCGTCGTGCCTTTCAGCGCTTTAACCGCGCTGAGTGGCAAAACAACAGTTGACCTCAAAATGTGAACACATCAATCGCGGGAGATAGTAAAAGAAAGCTTACACCTTCACAGATGAACTTCTCCTCTTGCGTGACTCAATAAAACATTCTAAAAAAATAAAATGTCTGTCATAAAGTAACACATCCCGTGGAGAGGCACGGGGCTGCAGCTGCTGATGGGATGAAAGGTTAAGTGTTGCAGATTTCCACGTTCAGTGACCCACGGACATCACGGCCACGGTCACCGCGCCGGGAGAGAGAGAGAGAGCGCGGTCGGGTCAGTGCTGCTGTACGGTCAATCGAGCTTGGATGCAGTCTTCAGAGCGAGAGAGAGAGAGAGAGAGAGAGAGAGAGAGAGACCCCACGGCTCACTTAATGATAACTCAATAAGGAGGGTGTTATGGACGCCATGGCCAGGGCCGGAGGAAACACTAAATAGTAAATGTTTATGTGTCGTCGCTCACCATCCTCCTCGCATGTCCCTCCCCCTCCTCCTCCTCCTCCCACTCCTCCTCCTCCTCCCCCTCCTCTCCTCCTCCTCCTCCTTCCACCACCTCCTCCTCCTCTCCCCACCACCCCGATCTCATTTTCTTCTTGAGGACCACTCAAAAACCCGGGAGAGGCCGTAGTTAAATTTAATCGGTCGGAAAATTCAGTTCTTCTTTTATTAGTGGGGATTGGTTGTTGCTGTACGTGCCTCTGCAGTCTGGGGTAACTCATGCAGGTTTACATGTTTAGCTTTAGAGAGAGAGAGAGAGAGAGAGAGGAGAGAGAGAGAGAGAGACAGAAAGAGAGAGAGAGAGACAGACAGAGAGAGAGAGACAGACAGAGAGAGAGACAGACAGAAAGAGACAGAGACAGAGACTAAACTTACTGTAGGACAGACTGGCTCCTCATTCAGTGGAGGTAGTATAGAGGATTCTGCTGATGACGTTTGCATTAACAACAGCAGCTTAATACGTTTATTGATCGCTGGCTTATTGATTACTTATTACTGTTTTTTTCCCTTCTCTCCACAGCCCCTTTTTTTGTGATGTATCTATCTGCGACGCAGTTCAGTTTCTAACCGCTATGAATGAGTGTGTGAGAGCCACAGACTTTATGGATCGTCCCCACGGTGGCTCTACTGGGGCAGTAAATTGCGCTGACAAAGCGCATTACGGTCCGCGGGAATTCACAGGGAAATTGTGCAGAAAATTCAATAAGTTAATTATTAGGAACAATCCAACATCTGTAGTATTGGAATTGGTTGTCGTTAATTCTCCGGCAATCCTTGATGTTGAAATGTCCTTCTGTTATGATGTTAAATGTTGGACTGTGAAAAAATACATAAAAGGCCGACTGCAGCAAATGATATTTCCGGGTCAATATAGCCAAAGTCACACAAAAGTAATCGGAGTACTCTAATGCGTTTATGACTGATTGGTATCGCATTTACCCCAACATTTGACGGGGTAATGACATTCACGTGAAATCATTCTTAAAAAAGCTGATTTTCCACAATCTTTGGAGACCACAATGCGGTGTAGTGTTGTTGTGTGTTGATGTGGTGTGCGTCGTGTGTGCGTGCGTGCGTCTCACGATTGTGTTGTGATGGCGGGGATCTGTTCTGTTCCTCAGCGGTTCCCCCGATTTCCTGTTGTTTCGGCCCAACTCGATTTTTTCGGGGGGGGGCCTGTCTCTGGTGTTAACAGACAGCTCCTGCCACATGACGCTCCATTCATTGGCAGCAAATGAGATCAAATTGTGTATGACCAGGGCTGCTGATTGGCCTTAATTGTGTTAGCCGGGCTCTGATAATGCGCCTCCCTCATGGCTCCGGAGAGCTTGTCGATGCATGGGAATACCGCGGGTTGAATTATCTGCTGACGGCGTAATGGCCAATTGTGGTTACATTAAGAAGACGGCAGCCAGAGAGAGACACAATACAAATGAATGCCAAGTCATTGAAGGGTTAGGGATAGTTTCCTCTGAATATACAAAGAGAACAGTGTGCATGGCTTCATGGCCTGGAGATTTTGGAGGGGTTTAAGATGTTTGGGAAACTATCAGCGTCGTATATATACTGTTTATGTATACGTGAAGGCCCATGCCTGCCAGTGTTTGATTACACACACACAATAATTACAGTGGCCAAGCGGGACTGCTCGGCAAACGGGTTATTTATGGCGACGTCAACCTCTGGAGAATTTCATCATGAGAGATAAATAACCAGGGTCACGTCCTTCACCGGTGATCTACGTCAGCTTAAACACACACACACACACACACACACACACACACACACACACACATGAATTGATAAAGCGTGTGGCGTCAAAAAATATATAAATATTATAATCGCAACTAAAATATAGCGTTTTCAAATTACGTTTCCACGATTTCAATTGCAACTAAAATATATCGTCGTTCCGTGTTCCCTTCCTCACATCAATTGCAGTTGATGTGTTGAGATGGAGAATCATCGCCCCTTAAACCTCGAGACGTAAAGGATGGCAACGGCGCGCGTGTTCGTCGTACACTTCCGTCATCAATCTTGTTGCTCAAAATATAGATTTATCTTATGTAAATATATTTTTTTTTCCCCCATGTCCTTGGAGACGCCGCTATTATATTCATAGCGACGATCAATCTTTTTTTTTTGAGTGACGGGACGGTGATGTCGGTGTAGTTGCCGTTACTGAGAAACGCTCCGACGCTGTCCGCCGTCGTCACCTGATGAATGAATCGGGAGACAAATTAAAATACAATTTCAGCGCAACGCTTTGTCTCGGCCTAAATTAATCATCACAGTACTCAGTGTATATTCAACAGATCGAGGAACACCATCGGCAGGCGTGTCGATTTATCACCGTGTGACCGTTCTTCTCCTTTCACGATAAATCTGTCACGTTTCCACCTCCGCCGTCTGCACAACGTTTACTTCTTTGTATGTATTTGGATTTTCTTTAAAAAAAAAAAAAGTTTTCATCCCGAATTGACGCCCTCCCGTAAAGCATGTCCAACGAGGACGCTGCTGTTTGGGGGGGGGGTCGTGGTCTGGGGGGGTGGGTGGGTCGGTCGGTGGTGGCGGGGTCTTGGGACACTCTCATGGGAAATCTAGCAGTTTTGTTTGGAGGGAAACAGGGGGTATAAACACACACGACAGGCCCGGGTGGATTTACAGCCCCCCCACACCCCCCCCCCCCACCACCCCCCACGACGCACATCTCGGTGGACAGACGATTCCCTCAGCCCGGCCATGGCTCATTCTGACAGCACTGAGCGCAAGGGAATCGAACGGCGGGGTGACCTGCTGCTCCTGGGCTTGGGTGTGAGGTGGGTAGGCCGCCCGTGCTCTTGCATTTTTCTCCCTTCAAGCACGAGGTTTGACAATGGAGGCCGATACTTAAAATAAAATAAGCCACATTGTCACTGAAGAAGAAGAAGTAGAAGAAGAAGAAGAAGAGAAGAAGTGTTCCAGAGATCATACGGCACATTCCCTTCCGTTTGGGTTTGAATCCAATTAGGTTCCGGGCCCCTCACAGGTTATCCTGCCCTCTCCGCCCACCACCACCTCTATTGGTTCCCCGAGCTCGGTGTTCTTGAGGGGAACAAACAGCTGTTTTCTCATCACCCCATGAGAGACACGCTGCAAATCCCAACCCCTCTTAAGTGTAAACCCCTGGCTGCATGTGAGACGATTAAGGAAACACACAGATATATTGATCTAGACCCCCCCCCCCAGTCTCTCTTGCATCTCCCAGAGAGCATCTGGGAAGCCTCACGGGGATTCAGGGGCTAACAAGAACTTTTGGTGTCGTGTCACAAAATACAATTTACTGCCGGGGGGGGGGGGGGGGTGTTTAAACGCCGCAACCCAAGAATCAATGCAGGAAAGGCACGTAAAGTTATATCTTTATCTCTTTTTCCCGACCCGTTATAGTTGGTAGCAAAAGTGCTCGACGAAGATGTTTGGAATATGTTGTTTTATTGCTGCCGGCGGCCATTATAGAAACAGCTCAGCGTCAAGCCGAATGTAACACATCCCAGACTTTAACGTGATTCATTGGAAATAAAACACAGCATCCTCTGTCAAAATAACACTAAGGCATGTATCCGGTCCCATGTTGTACATTACATTAATATGCAACACGCATTATGTATTCATTTATTTTCTTTATTGCTGAATCGCCTGGCTATAAAGCCGGGCAACTGCTTTAGGTATGTGATGGAACCAGTACGGAGACAGTGGTTTTCTAAGAGCTAATAAAAAAAAAAGGAAAAATCATTTGCACCAACGGCTGACGGTTTTCCTTCCAGGGGGAAAACAAAAATGTGTGGGGGGCATATTGTAAAAAATCCTGCATAATTATCATGCAATATTGGTTTTATTACCAGAGGACGTATCCAAAGCCCCACATGCTGTTTACTATTCTAATTTCCTTGTTTGCGACACCATATCATGAGATGAAATATTAAACCCGCGGAGCACATAGATAAAAGCAACAGTCCAGTCCACGGTCTTGAGAGCAAACTCTGTGGGCCTTTGCCATCGAAGCCATGAACTCAGAGCAAATGAGCTGTTTCGTTTCACAATATCACATTGATTTCATTATCTACCAAAGATGTAGATAATGAACAGGCTTCATTTTAGAATGTGAACCTTTTGAGGTCTCAACCTTTTAGATGTCACAAATGATGGATACTTCACAGGCTCTAGGACACAAAAAAAAAGAACCCTTCATCTAAACGATGCCTCTTGGAGCATTACAGGATGGAGGTGGTGGTGGTGGTGGTGATTTTGGCTGATTCATTCTCTCTCCTCAGGATGGACGAGGGGATCGACAATCGACAATCGGAGCGACCCTCCCGCTTTTATCATGGCCTCAATGGCTTCCAAATCGCCGGTCCTCTATACTCCGTAAGGCCTGGCGGTCCTTTAACCCCTTTGCAGGTGATTGGATGAGCAGATACCGCCGCCCCGTTGTATAGCTTCTCCCCCCCTCATGATTTACTCCCTGGGCTGGAGGATGCTGGGACCTCACAGGGGATAGTGGGAAGCCAAGTGCTGGTCTTTCAGGTCTCTCCTGAATCACGACGGCCGAGTCATGTGTGTGCGTGTGTGTGTGTGTGTGTGTGTGTGTGTGTGTGTGTGTGTTGGGGGGGAGTGGGAGTGATGACATATGTTACAAGATTAACTTTTGGTGAGAGCCTTCTGTGAAGGCAACCCACACACTCCTCAAGGGAATTGCACCTGAGAGTCAGAGAGCGGAATAAGACTTCCAAAACCCCCAGACTTCCATTCTCCTAAATGTAAGACCTGTGTAAAACCGGTCAGCCCACTCTCAAACCATGCTTCCCTCGTGACTTAAAGCGACCTATATTTGTACAATCCATAACTAGATTGGTTAAAGATTTGCTGTCGAACTGACTAAACCCCTGCCAGTCACTGTCTACAGGGTTTAATTTTGGAAGTGATTGGATAAACCTGACAGGACAAAGATATTTTTGTTTCTTTGCAAAAACATTCTTCTCTTAATTCTTCTTTGGACTTTCATTTCCCGGTTGCTAAAGCTGGGTTGCAAGTTTGTAAGGATTGGATAACCTCAAGATAATGGACGGAAACATGACAGAAAATGGTGGCAGCCAAAAAAAATTACCTGTTTGAGGTAGAAGGCAAAAAGGCAAAAAAATTAAAAGTAGGACCATTATTCACCATTCACAAATCAGGGAGGTACTGATGGTGGCCTATGGCGTTAACTGTGTCAGTTGCATTGTGTGTGGTGTGTGTGTGTGTGTGTGTGCGTGTATTGTGTGTTGTGGTGTTTGTTATGGCGAGCTGGTGTCGGGCTCCGGGAAGATGGACTGATAGGAAAGAAGGGAGGGGTGGGTGTAATTTCCCAGAGAGGTCCCGGAGGACCCGGCTCCGCTGGAAGGGATGCCGCCACAACTGTAGAGAGATTGCCATGTTGTAATGTGTAAAGTGCACGCACACACACACACACACACACACACAGCACACACACACACACACACCACACAACACACGCACCACACCACACACACACACACACACGTAGACACAAGCCCACATGCACTCATGTACACATGCACACAGACACACGCACACATGTAGACACAAGCACACATGCACTCATGTACACACGCACACAGACACACGCACACACGTAGACACAAGCACACAACCACGCATGCACACACGCACACAGACACACGCACACAGACACAAGCACACAACCACGCCCACACACACGTAGACACAAGCACACAACCACGCATGCACACAGACACACGCACACAGACACAAGCACACAACCACGCACACACACACGTAGACACAAGCACACAACCACGCATGCACACAGACACACGCACACAGACACAAGCACACAACCACGCACACACACACACGCACAAAGCTCACAATCAAATACACACACACACACACACACACACACACACACACACACACACACACACACACACACATACACTCACATACAGTGTGCACACAGCTACTAGTCTGTGATCCCATCTCCTACTTGTCTTTAGTAAAGGAGTAATTGGCTCCCGCAGCAACAAGGGACTCCAGCCCGATGAAATGGGCCAAATAGAACAAATCTAATTGCAAAGTGAAGTTACCTGGTGAGTTTACTTCAGGATATTTGACTCGAGGGCATCCAATACCCGCCCCCCCCCCCCTCCCTCCATACTCACCCCCTCCCCCCAAAAATGGAATATCTTGATTGTGTCCTTTTTTTATTAAATTTCTTTTGTACATTTAGTGGACATGTTGGCAACCCTCTCATCACTGATTTCTGACTCAAATATATATTTTTCACTGTTCACTCTTCCTCAGTTACTTTAAAGGCCTGAAGAGGGCAGACCGGTCTCATTCAGCAGTACACTGGAATCTGTTGAATCTGTGGTTCCACGGAAATCACAATGCAAAACAAGAAGGCTTTGCGAATGTATTCAAAGGAACACAAAGACTTGTATATATTTCTAATGTAACTTCAGTTAACCCGTAACACCAAAGTTACTATGTCATATACTGTTCTCCCGGTGAACCAAAAAAAAAAAAGAAGCAATTGTACACCACTGTGTACTAATCCAATCCCATCAACACCCTTCCAACCTTGGCCCCCTGGCACTTTAAGCTGATGTTAAAAGGTTGTAGTGTTATACGCTCGCGACCGTATTCAAATATATGGGGCTTGGCAAACATTCTCGCAACACCATTAGTTCCCCTAATATAACAGCAACAATGGCGTGAGGGGTTGTGTGCCTGGCAGGCGACGGCAATCAGATACAAGCAGATTATATTTCTCCCTCCGACGTCCCGCCATAAAAGGTATCCATCCACAGAATTGCAAACGTGTTCGTACAAAAGTAAACCTGAGGGTATAGTGAATAAAGAGTAGAGGGACAAAACACTTGTCTTATCTTTACGAGACTGCCGCCGCTGTGGGCTTCTGCCAGGGCTTTTACATGGCTGCTGCCTGGGCTTTTTTACGGCAGCCGCCTGGCGTGCCTTCCCTCCTGCTCATTGACACGTGGATGCTTTTTATACACCCCCCCCACACACCACCACCCCCGCCACACCACCTCCTCCTGCCACACACACACACACACACACACACACACACGCACCCACCCACCCCTCGTCCAGGAGTCTTGGTTGATGGCTGTAGTATAGTTGTTGTTGTTGTTGTTGTTGTTGATATTGGAGAAATCCATCGTGAAACGTTAAGTATATACTGCTCTATCTATATACAGGGCCACATGCATGGTACACCTTATATATTATTATATATATTATTTTAGTATTTGCGCATCAATAATAAAACAGTCCTCAATCCTTATTCTGTGTATTCTCTTTTAACCGTCCTCGTCCCCAACAATGGTCATTGGAAACGGAGGCAGTACTATAAGCCACGCTGTCGTGTCTGTTCTGTTTCTGTTTCTGTACTTCTGATATCTGTTGGATTTCGACCGGTGCTATTGGAGCGCGTCCTGTTCCAATTACATTACAAGAACAATTAAAACAGCAATGAATAGTGCAGTAAAAAAGCATTAAGTTATTCTAATTTATTCATCGAGACTATTTCCAGGGGGACTTCTCCGCCGCCAAGCCAACTGTCCCCCCCCCCCCCCCCTAAATCTGAGAGGACAACCCCACTTAACTCAGGGAAAGGGGTCTCGCTACAGGAAATGAGGTCATCGTTGGGGGGGGGCGGCCCCGTCCTGTAGGCATGCTGTTAGGTTATAAAGGGGAGGAAACAACAAACAGTGGGCCCCAGCCCCGCCTCGGGTAATCAAAGCTATGTGCGTGTGTTTGAACCGGGGGTCTAAAGTGGCGCGGGATGAATGGATGTGTCGCCGCGGTGGGTGGGTGGGTCGGCTGGCGGGTAAATTGTGGGGCCGCCGCGGTGATCCATAGCTCTTGCGGTAATAGCCTATAAAATTCCCCGGCAATCATCTCTCTTAGTACAGTAATGTGGCCGGTGTCTTTGGGAAAAACAATGGTGCTATCTGAAAAAGATGATCTGTCTTTGGTGGGAGGGTTTTCGTGTGTGTGTGTGTGTGTGTGTGTGTGCGCCGACTCTGTGCCGAGTGCCTCTGCCGGGACAAAGTAATGGGTGCGGGGGGGGGGGGCAGGCTCTGTTGGCCCTCCTCCCCCCTCTCTCAGAGTGGGGATGAAAATGAATCAGGGAGGAAGATAAAAGCGAGACAAGCTCCACAGTCAATTCCTCAGTTTAACAGCCGGAGAATTCTGCACTGAACAAATAAAAGCGGACTGCCCGGGAAGTGGGAGAATACCATTATTGTGAAAGAGGATGCCATGGCAAGATCTGCACTCTGTGTGTGTGTGTGTGTGTGTGTGTGTGTTCATTCATGTGTGTGTGTGTGTGTGTGTGTGTGTGTTTGTGTATGAGTCAGTGTGTTTCTGTGGCTTTTGTGGCATGCGTGTGTGCCTTTAAAAGATATGGACCTTGAAAACCAATGAAATTTTCCAACTCCACAGTGGCCCCCCTCCGAAGCCAGGCCAGCTTTCACCAAATAAACTTCCCCTGTGAGAGAGAGTGTGTGAAAAGCGGGGCTTCTATTATTCTCTTAGGAGGGAAGCACCGTGGGGGGGGGGGCGGGGGGGGGGGGGCGGAGGACGGGGGGTGGTGGGGGGGTCCATTTGATACGCAGAGGGCGGGATGGCACCCCCCCCTCCCTGGAGCACCATATTGGCAGTGATGCAGTGACTTATAATGTATAAGTAAGTCCAGCATCAGCGCTTTGTGTCTGGGCCGCCGTGTGCCGCGAGTCTTCTGGGCCGCTGACCTAATCGCCGGCGCTCACCATGAGGACACCCATCCGTCCAAAGTGACACCGTGCAGATCCCCCCCCCTATCCCACCGAGAGGGGTTTAATTTTTGGGGGAGTCAGTCCCCTCGCCCATCGCCCCCAAGCCCGCATGTCCTTGTAACAGGCCAACCGTCAACGCGTGCTGGGTGAGACACCGCCTCACCACGTGCACGCCGCCCTCACCACGTGCACGCGCCCTCACCACGTGCACTCACGCCCTCACCACGTGCAACGCGCCCACCACATGCACTCACGCCCTCACCACGTGCACACACGCCCTCACCACGTGCACGCGCCCTCACCACGTGCACACGCCCTCACCACGTGCACGCGCCCTCACCACGTGCACGCGCCCTCACCACGTGCACGCGCCCTCACCACGTGCACGCGCCCTCACCACGCTGCACACACGCCCTCACCACGTGCACACACGCCCTCACCACGTGCACGCCGCCCTTCAACCACGTGTACACACGCCCTCACCAATGCACAGCTCCGCCCTCACCACGTGCACTGCGCCCTCACCACGTGCACACACGCCCTCACCACGTGCACACAGCGCCCTCACCTGTGCCACGCGCCCTCACCACGTGCCGTGCTTAAAAATGTAATAAAATAAAAGATTACATCTGAGACAAAAGGAGAAAAAGGGAGGGGGGGTGGTGGTGACATCTAACTTCATGGTGGGAATGACATGAGGTTTGGATTGCATTACATTACATGGTGTAGCTTCTCTTAAGAGGAGTGTCTCCAAGGGAGTTCCATTCTTAATATCCTTCGGGTTGCACCACTTGTTGTCATGGTGACGGTGTTGTTGACAGGAGCACCCGGCTACAGAGGTGTCTCTTACACACGCGCCGAGCTACTTTTTGCTACAGTACAACTTACTTCTCCGGAGTCAGTCAGTCGTGAAGAGCGAGCCCCGGAGACACCCCCCCCCACCACACACACACACGCACACACACACACACACTCACCACACACACACACACCTACACCTACTCACCCATGTATACTGCATACAAAGACATGCCTCCAATTCATCAATAGCAATCCCTATACAAAAGAAGTAGGAGGAAACAGTTGGGAATCAATGTCAGGGCAAACAGACCAGATTAGATCTGGGAGTGTGTGTGTGTGTGGTGTGTGTGTGTGTGTGTGTGTGTGTGTGTGTGTGTGTGTGCGTGTGTATGTGTGTGTGTGTGTGTGTCTGTGTGTGTGTGTGCGTGTGTGTGTGGTGAGGTGAAGCGATAGCCCCCAGGGGACCACCGAGCACCGACACACCACATCTACGTGGGGAGTGTGTAATGAGATTGTGTATTCGTGTGTATATGTCATGCGTGTGTATGTGTGTGTGTGTGTGTGTTTGTGTGGGTGGGTGGTTGGGGGTCCCCGCATGGGAGTCATGATAATCACATCAGGAGGAGAAGGACACTGTAACTTCTACAACTCTGACTTCATGACCTTTGCGTGTGTGTGTGTGTGTGTGTGTGTGTGAATATGTGTATATGTGTGTGTGTGTGTGGTGTGTGTGTGTATGCGTGTGTGTGTAGGAGGATAGGAACTCCCTTGGAGACACTCCTCTTAAGAGAAGCTACACCGTGTAATGTAATGCAATCCAAACCTCATCCCATTCCCTCCTTGCTCGCTGCTGCTCGCTGAACCTGGAGCGTCTGACTGATCTCTCGCCGTCCATTCTATCTTCACCCGGGAGTTCAGCACAAGTCATCATTAGAGCCGTCTACATCCACACCACGAGCGGCCACTGACACGGCGCTATCGGCCCTCCATGATGCGCTATGTCGGCGCCAGACCCCAACATCCTGGCACGGCTGTGGTGGCGGCGGGGGATAATAGGGCCAATCCTAAAGAAAGTCATGGCAAAGTTCCATCAGGGGAGCTACCAGGGGGAGAGAGAACGTTGGACCACTGCTATACACCATTCAAGAGAGGCTACAAGGCCGCCTCTCTTCCCCCCCGTTCGGCAAGTCGCACCATGCCCCCAATTTTCCTGCTGCCGGAGTATAAGCAAAGGATAGTACGGGAGGCGGTAGCGACGAGGGAAGAAAAGCGGTGGTCCGACCAAATTGACGCCGATATTTAGGACGCCCTGATCGATGTCCACTGGGACATGTTCCGATCCAGTTACAGTGACGTCAGCGAGTTTACGGACATGGTGACGAGCTTCATCGGCAACCCTATGTCCCGATGGTTAAATTTCCCCTAATCAAAAACCGGCCAGTCGAACACACATGACTGTGTGGCCAGTATCAAGATTGCGGATGACGCAGCGGCGGTGGGCCTGAACTCCGGTAACGGTGAGAAGGCCCACCTAGAGGAAGTTGCTATCCTGTCACTCTGGGCGCCAAGACAACAGCCTCATGCTGAACGTCTCCAAAACTACGGAGCTGATTGTGGACTTTAGAGGACACGACAGCATCAGAGGACTTACACACCACTGGGGATTACATGGGACTGCTGTGGAGAGTGGAGGGTGAGCAGCTTCAGGCACGTGGGAGTCCACAGCCTGCGGGATCAAGGATCCTCACGACCCCAACAACAAACTCCAACTGCTTCCGACTGCTGCAGTCAGATAAGCGCCTCTGCGGTCACGCTGCTAGAACAGAAAGACTAAAACGAAATGTATTTCTGCAGGCCAGCAGGACTGTGAACTCTGACTCTCACCAAGGCACACATGCTGATGACATAAGCATGTGTGCTAAGGACATAAGACACATGCTAATGACTTATGACATACAGACATGCATGGTCTGTACTTTATTCTATATTTTTTCATTCTATATTCTGTTTTTTTTCTTTCAATATTGTAAATATTGTAAATATTCAGATTCTGATCCCTCCAATTCCCCTAGCTGGTATGGAGGTAACATAACTCACATGGCTAGCTGCGGTGGTGGTGGCGGTGGTGCATGGTGGTGTTTGTGGTGGCGGTGGTGGTGCATGGCGGTGGTGTTGGCAGTGGTGGTGGCGGTGGTGGCGGTGCATGGTGGTGTTTGTGGTGGTGGTGGTGCATGGTGGCGGCGGTGGCGGCGGTGGGGTTAACGTGGGCTCTGATGGCTGATTACATGGGATCCAAACATAGAACACCACACCACCCCCACCCATCACCACCCCACCAACCCAGCCCCCACTGCCCCCCCCGAGGGACCGCATAACGAGTGACGTTAGACATAATTAAGGAGGACAAAACCGTCTTGCTCGAAATTAACCCTCCGTAAACCCGAGTCCCCCGGTTTCTTCCCGTCGTCAGTTGGGATGGCTTGTTATATAGTGTGGTAATCATCGTAGTGATAGCAAATCATTTACATCAAGCGTGATCAGCGAGGATGCGGCTTTCATTTTGCAGTTTGTGTCGCTGGGATATTGGGTGAATACAAATTTCCCAGTTCATGTAATTAACATCGCCCTGACATCATGTAATATTCCCAGGTAGAATCATTTGCAGAATACTGTTGAGAAGCATTGCTTTTTTTATTTAATGTGGCAGCGTGCTGATTACAATTTTATTTGTCTGCCTTGGACTTGTAATATCTTCACAAAGCTTAATTAATACACATCGATATCTAGTCATGATGGTACGCAAGATCCAAAAATATGAGCTAAAACAACAACAAAAAAATAGTAATTAGGGCTTAATATTGATTTGAGGAACACGACAGCAGAATTAACTTGAACAACAGCAATCTCACAGGCAGATCTTGAGGGGGGAGGGGAGGGGTGGGGGGGTGGCAGGGGAGATGCTCTCCGAATTCATTATTCAAATGACATCAGCGGTCGTTGTGAGAGGCTGCAAATTGCTTGAAGACTGCCAAGGCTACACACCTTCCCCTTCTCCCCATCTCTCAATCCCCCCCCTCCACGGTAAGGAGGGTGTGAGACGGGAGGAAAAAGAGAGAGAGGGATAATCGGAGGGACGTGTGATACTCGCAAAGCTTCCAGTGGAGTGTTGGATCCGCTGCTGTCTCGTCACCTTGGCTTTAGTGGACGGCTGCCGTTGTTATACTTACTGGGATTATTCTCCGAAGAAGGTCGAATGAGAGACGAGACGGCCCTCCCGGGGACTCCCTCGAGAATGGACCCGTCCTCGTGGGTTATGATGAGATGAGCGCAGCGGGCGGATATATACCGTACGTCGGGGTTCCACGGGGGGGCCTTCGGCTCAGCCACTTACTCGCTAAGCGCTGTGACACCGTTCTCCCGGCGCACGCTGTCATCCAATTAGTTTGTTTTTTGGGGGACTTAATATCCCCCGAGTCTTCCGGGAGCAACACCGCACCGAATGTAAATGACACGATTTAACAGTGAATTATGAGAATGACATTATGAGAGCAGCAGCACGGTGATGAATGTAGGTCTGACTCACTTGTTGACGAGTTCCTCTGACTCTGAGTTAGGAGAGGCCACTGGGGCACTAATGGATTCTATCCAAAATAAAATATGATGGCAGGGGGGGGGGGGAGATGAGAGCTGCCAATCCTTTAGGGATCGTGGCTCAGGGATTGGTGGAGTTTTTTCTTTTTTTAATATTGAAATTAGACTCTTACTTTGAAATTCCACAACAATGCAACACATACAAAAATGTCACAATGCAACACATTTGGACTCTTTCGCAATGCAGCGCAATGCGTCTGCTGAGGAAGACTGTGGTGTTTCTTGCGGTGCTCGCAATAACATCATTCACAGGCCACTGGGGCGTGTTCTTCAGAGTTACACGTGAAAAGGGCCTGCTTCATATTTCAGGCATGGCTCAGCATCCTCAGCGCCCCCGCCCCCACCCTTCTACGGATGTCAGACACCGGCTTCCTCGTGGGAGGGGCTGGGCTGGTATACAGCCGACAACCCCCTCCTCACCCCACACACCCACACACACACACACACACACACACACACTCACACACACGCACACGCACACACACACACACACACACACACACACAGGAAGGATGGGAACCCAACCCCTTAACACCCTCCCTGAACCCGCCCTCGCAGGAGAGTGTGCGCCGGCGGCCGCAGGGCCCCCCCTCGGATAATTAAAAGTCTGCCATAAATCAACAGCGTAAGCAGTAATCACACCGGCTCCCGCCAAGCTCCCCCTACAATGATCGTAATTCTAGAGGTAAACAAATAAAGCTTTCATGATCCCAGCTGATCTACCGGACGGATACGTGTTCCCGTGGCGACGTGTCACGCGGCTAGCCGGCTACGTACGCGTCTCGCCCGCAACGTGCGGCTTGGCGGAGGGGTTGGGTTTCAAGTGAAGTAAGGACGGCTTGAGATGGCTTGAGAAGGACTTTTAGCATATTAAGCAAGTGTTGAGCGTCAATTGTGTTAAATTGTGTGCGTGCATTTGTCACAAGCTTTCACAGCAATTTTTGCGGGCAGCAGAAAAAAGGCATCATTTGGCATTTAGACGAGTGGGACTGTAAGGAGGCGAAGGGTGCGGGGGGCAGATAACAAACGCTCGGAGGGCCGTATTGATCGGCAAAGAAAATTTGTGAAAATTGCGAGACGTAAAAAAGAGATATTGATCCACTCGGAAATCATGTTGATGACGGAAGTGGTGGGTAGGGAGCTCAATAGCAGCTTAGCAGTGCATAAATCGTGACGGGACTAAGACCGGACATGTACTGCATTAATAAACCTGATTAATGGTCCCTAAAACCGACACGTCAGAGTGTAATATTTTTACGTTCCTTGTGGCTTTTCAATCCATAGTTGCTCAGTCGACGATAAAACACGAGGTCTCACAAACAATCGCACATAATTTTTAGGGAAATCAATCGGCGGCCTTTTTTTCCCCTGCGATATTCAACAAGGCTTAGAGTTTGACATGAAATCAACGCGCAATCCGTTCAAAGCATTTGAAAAAAACGCAACGGAGCTGCGAGTCTCCAGTGAGTCACAACGAGAGCGGCCCTAAAATGAGGGGTTTAATGAGGAGCCGCGCAGGCTGACCTCATCTCAGAGCGATCGGTGGGCAAAAAAACGGACCGCAGTCGGCATATTGGCAATGCAACAAACAAACATCGTGTGTTTATCCCTTCACTAATCTGCTGGGATCACAGCTTGTTACCGAGATTACCCGCTAATCAGCGCTAAAACCAATCGTAAATCCGGCGTACAATTATATTATTTCCCGCATGTGTGTCTGTGTGTGTGTGTGTGTGTGTTTGGGACAGGCCTATATGCCGATATGTGTGATCGCGGGGCGCTGATCGATAAACGCGACGCTTAAATCACGTTGCCCTCTGTTCTCGGGTAAACCTGCGTGTGAATGACAAAGCCGGACCAGTGGTATCTCAGTCAGGGGCCCCCCCGCCACGATTCTAAACAATAATGACTTTTTAATGTGGACCTGTGATTACATTGTCACGGTGAATTATAGGCACCGCTGACTGCATTGGAAATGAGGCCTTCCGCCGTGAATTACTACAACAGCATAGATTACAACGGTGCGCCGGGTTAGGCAATCTTCATAAATTCAAATCTAATCTTAATGGCGCCGCCGGTGTCAGAGAGTAGCTTTAGGGTTGGCGGAGGCTGGGCGGAGGCGGGAGGTGGTGGTTGGTGGTGGTTGGTGCCTGGTGAGGGTAGGAGGAGGAAGAAGGGGGAGGGTGGAGGCCTGGGTGTGTCAGAGGCATGGCCACTTGGATAAGCGACTGGGAGCTGCGAACAAAAATATGTCCGAACCTTGGAAAAAAAAAAAACAGGAGTTCGAGAGCTTAAAATAGTTACGAGAGGAAAGAATTTCCCCAAAAGCGTGCGACGTCCACCGTGAAGTGGAGACTCTGATGTAAGACAATGTGCTCTCCACACTTGTTCACGTTGCAGAATGTTTGTCTGGATTGCTATGTAATGATTTTGTTCACTCAGTTGTCACATGGTTGTCTTTAATTTTATGTGCTGGGGACTCTGTGTGGTAAAAGTTGTGTGTGTGTGTGGGTGTGTCGTGTGTTCACCATAACTTTTTAAGTTGATTATTTCTGTTTTGTTGTTGTTTATTCCCCACTTGTTTGTGGTGAACACAGAGGGTGTCAGAGGGGTGGACGTATTGGTGAAGAGTGCCACAGCGCGCCTGGGGAGAGTGTGTGTGTGACAGAGAGAGAGAGAGAGAGAGAGAGAGAGAGAGAGAGAGAGAGAGAGAGAGAGAGAGAAAGAGAGAAGAGAGAGAGATGGAAAGAGAGAGGGAGGGTGTGTGTCAGACACCTTGTCAGGGATTGTCGCCCACCCGCTTCATCAGCTGCCTGGGACCACAACTGATCACAGTTTGATGGCTCAAGCTGGGCTCCAGCACGGAGCCATTGCTTATTCATGTCACAACGCTGTCGTTGTCAAGGTTTTTTTTTCTTTCTTTTTTTGGTTCTGTCTTTCTTTTTTTCCGGAGCCTGTGGGGTTGCCGTGGCAATGATAATCGAGTTCCTATTAGCGGAGGGGGGGTGGGGGAGGGTGGGGGGGGAGAGGGGGGCATTCTGATGTCCTGACAGAAGAGTTCTTATCCTTATGTTCTGACGCCATCAGTATCTTACCTCTGAATACAAATCACGAGTAAGGATCCCGCACCACATGCTGCATATATACTGTCTGTCCCAGGGGTGGTCTCTCTCTCTAACTCTCTCTCTCTCACTCTCTATCTCTCTCTTTCTCTCTCTCTTTCTCTTTCTGTGTCTCTCTCTCTCAATTCAATTCAATTTTCAATGTAAAGAGCTTTATTGGCATGGGAAACGTACATTTACATTGCCAAAGCGAGTGGTAAATAAAAACAAAAACAAAACAAATCTAATTTTCAATTGTCTCTCTCTCTCTCTCTCTCTCTCTCTCTCTCTCTCACTCTCTCTCTCTCTCAATCACATTCTCTCTCTCTCTCTTTCTCTGTGTCTCTGTATCTCCTACTTTCTCTCTCTCTCTCCCACTCTCTCTCTTGCTTTCTCTCTCTCTCCTCTCTCTCTTTCTCTTGCTCTCTCTCTCGCTATCTGTCTCTCTGTCTCTCTCGCTTCAAATCTATCTCTCCCTGTATCTGAGTCTCTGAGCAAGAGTGAAAGAGAGAGAGAGTCGGAGAGAGAATTGGTTATCTCTCTCTCTCTCTCTCTCTCTCTCTGTCTCCCTCCATCTCTCTCTCTCTCTCTCCTGGAGAGTCCACCACAGCTAGCTCCACAGCAACAGAACTGTGAGGGGAAATGCTCATCTCTTAGCAGCCGGTTATGCTTGGCTTACCGCCGCTCATCAAATACATAATCTAAGTGAGACCCCTCCCCCCTACCCCCCCCCCCACACACACACACACACCACTAAGAAGGTATATCTATTATACATTACCCTTTGCTCCGCGGATACATCATACATTAACCTTTGCCGGCTGACAAGTCATTAACAGGCCTTATTAAGTGAAGATGCATCAGCGGTCGCGGCCGTGCGTTTAACTGGGCACCCAGTTCCGCAGTCAGTCAGTCAGTCCAGCCTTTGACGACCATCCCACGCTAACACTGCGGAACTTTGCGGAACTTTGCAGCCGGGGGTCTCGTCCCGTCAGACCCATAGATGCTCTACACTAGCGTCTGCACAGGAGCAGGAGGACGTTTGTGTCGAGCATTGGAGGAGCCATGGGGAGGGGGAGGGGGAGGGGGGGGGGGGGGGGATGCAATGTGCAATGGACACACCCATAGAGAGGGAGGAGGATGAGGAGGAGGAGGAGGAGGAGGAGGAGGAGAGGAGGAGTAGGTAGGGGCACAGGGGTGAATATTTTAGCCTCTCTGCAGGACAGAAGTCTGGCGATAGAGGTCAAACAGGCTCAAAATGTGTGACACTGACTGAGCTATAACTGGCAATAGGAAGCTAGAGCCCACGCTGGTGTTAAAAAAAAACTAAAACCCGGACTAAAGATCCACATGCACACATCCATGAGCCGTAGCCAGCCTGCATGGCCCGCTGCGCCTTCCTGTACAGCGCCCCCCCCCCCGAAGCAAACAAGGACATTTGCATTTGGTTCGCACCCTGCAGATGGGCCCTGCTGCACTGGGACCCGAATCACACGCGTAAAAAAGAGATTATGCAAGTGTGGAAAAAAACCATCCTGATGGTGGTTGTGTCTGTGTGTGTATGTGTGTGTGTGTGTGTGTGTGTGTTTATGTAAATATGTGCGTTGGAGTGTGTGTGTGTGTGTGTGTGTGTGTGTGTGTGTGTGTGTGTGTGTGTGCGTGTGTGTGTGTGTGAGTTGGGGTGTGTGTTGGAGTGTGTGTGTATGTTTGTTAGAGTTTGTGTGTGTTGGAGTGTGTGTGTGTGTGTGTGTGTGCGTGTGTGTTGGAGTGTGTGTGTGTGTGTGTGTGTGTGTGTGTGTGTGTGTGTGTGTGTGTGTGTGTGTGTGTGTTGAGAGTGTGTGTGTGTGTATCAGTGAGAATGCATGCATGGGTGCAACGGTAGACACACTAAGCAAGGAAAACAGAAGGAGAAAGTCGTCTGAAACTTTAACCAACTAGTAACATCTAAACGTGTCACTTTCCCCCAGACTCTGTATTTAATTTCATGTAAAGTGCTCCCTCACTCCGTGTTAGAGTATATTACAGAAGATCCTTCTTGAGAATCGGGAACAAAAAAGAGCACTTGAAACACAAAGTCCTCTCTTCTCCCGCCCTGGAAGCTGACAGACTCCCATACGCATCATAAGCTCTACTGGAGTGTTCCTCCCGTACCACAGAAACCATGGGATGCATCCCACCTCTAATTAAAATAGGGCCCTTATCTCACTGTACACGCCGTGGTGGTGGTGGTGGCGGTGGGACGCGGCCTCCAGATGGGACATGAAGAAAGCTCGGAGGCTGCTGATGGCCCAATCATGTTCCTCCATCATCTCAATGGTGTGTACCTTCTCTTCGTTATTACAGAAGCAGTCCGTTTTGACTGTTTGTTTTTCTCCAAACCTATTGGCAATTCCAAAAGGGGCGGCAGTAGCTCAGGAGGTAAGAGCGGTTGTCTGGCAACTGGAAGGTTGCTGGTTTGATCCCCGGGCTCCGCCTCCTAGCTAAGTGTCGAGGTGTCCCTGAGCAAGACATCGTAACCCTAACTGCTCCTGACGTGTTGGTTGTTACCTTGCATGGTTGGCGTCGCCGTCGGTGTATGAATGGGTGAATGTCAGGCAACTGTAAAGCAATTTGGATAAAATCACGATATACTGTAAATGCAGTCCGTTTACCATTTAATTCCAAGAGTGCTATTTCACTCCCCCTCCCCCCACGTGAGACAAGGAAGCTGATGGAAAATGAATGGGATCTAAATAGTTCCTGCTTTTTTGAATCCCCCCGCCCCCCCCCCCCCAGCTCTCCCTGTACTTGTAATGGCTCTCCTCCTCTTGTCTTGGCCTCCTATAGCAGCTGTAGCCGTATCAAAAGCCAAGCTCATATTTTCCAGTCCTAAATGGCTGCCATTGTAAAAAGGACAAATAGCTTGCCAGCGTCGGTTATGCTAAGGTAATGCAAAATAGTGTAGGGGAGGTGTGTGTGTGTGTGTGTGTGTGTGTGTGTGTGTGTTAGTGCATGTGTGTGTAGGGGGGAGGGCGGGAGATCTGGGGGGGGGGGGGGTAGTCTGGAGAGGAAGCTACACCGTCGCGATATGACTCGCGATATAAAAAGCTCGGAACGAACAGGTTTCGGCGGGGTGGGCCTTTTAACTGGGATAATGGATGAATGAATGGATCCTCCCAGTTTAAAAAAAAAAAAAAGGGCATTAGTGACCGAACACATCCCCAGGCTAGAATCTGGGCTAGGCCGCCTGTTCCTCGTCGTTTTGCAAGCCGTCATGTATTATAGATCAGTGTGTCTACAAACTGGGGCGATGTCCTTCCCCTTCCTCCGGCAGTACGGGGTGGCGAGGAAGGCGCTGTGCAGGAGAGCCCGCCATGTTTCACTCCTTCTTTATGCTTCCAGGAGAGTGACCTCACACGGGGGTGGGTGGGGGGCGGGGGGGTGGAGGAAGCTGGGGTTTTTCTCGTCTCTGCTGGAAGGGTGGAGCAGCTCATTGGCCTAAATATTCCCGACATGCAGTAAGTGTTCCGCTGTCGAGACGCGTTAGACGCACCAGAGGAGATGACTGCTCCTTGTTGTGTGTGTGTGTGTGTGTGTGTGTGTGTGTGTGTGTGTGTGAGTGTGTGTGTATAGTGTGCACGTGTGTGTGTGTGTGTGTGTGAGTGTGTCTATGTGTGCAGTGTGTGTATGGTGTGCGTGTCTTCACCGGGGAGTAGGAGTAGGAAAGAGTTAAAACAAAATGTCCACTCAAATGCACCATTAGGTGCCCGAGGTTTAAAAGCAAGACGTCTGCGTTTACACGTCCCAGAGTGAGAAGTTTATTCAGCATTAAAAAATAAAATAAAATAGCGGGGCCTAAGCAAACATTCCTGCATGTTTAATCTCTGTTTGTCTACTGGAATACAGGAATGTGTTATCGAGACTCACCTGTGCAGAGGTCACCTGGACTCTGAGCGTGCTTTGAATCCCATCGCCGGGTGGGATCCCTCGCACTTACTTGCATGTTCATATGTCCTGGCACTTAAAAATAGTACTTAGCATTGTGTAGCACCTTATCCTAGCTATCTTGTCATTTCCCAGCAAGGGGTTAACCGAGGAATTATGAAGTGCTTGAAACTTAAATCAAATCTTACTGCGCCGTCAGATATATATTGTTGTTTCACTCTTTCGACAAATATACTTATTGTAAGTCTGCCGAATGCCGCAAATGTAAATGTTCATGTAAATATGGCAGTTTGTCTTCCCACCTATGAAGTGCCAGAGTGTGGACCGTTTCTGGCGAAGGGCACCTTCCCCTGTCACGGTGCCATAGGGGGGCCTTGCTTTCATGGGTGCCCCCCCCCGCACCCGACGTACCGTTCAGGTGAGGGTGACAAGGACGAAGCTTGAGATTGCTTCGTCTGCGCGGCGGCACGGCGGTGCTGCGGGGAGCCGATAACGAAACATAATTATATTGCTCCATTTATCTCCCCACGGCCAATCCCAATCTCCCGCAATGACATTAGGGAACGTCCATAACCAGAGCTTCCCTTCCAGTGCAGATAACATTGTCTTTACAATTTTCATTCAGGCTGACCCTGCGATGGGGGGGTCTCGTCGATGACGCGCAGACCATGAGAATAATCCGCTCAACTCTTGAATGCCGCCCACTAATAATAACTCTGATAACTCAGAACTAAAGTGTATAAAAATGAATTAATGAAATTAGGTTAAAAAAAACAACAACCCAATTAAACCAAGAACGAGTGTTAACTAATCAATCAATTAACACGGAACCTTATCGTACTCAGGGTGAACATTGTAGAGCGTTCCCATTGAGGAACCTCTGACCAGGCAATTCCAGTTGCCTCTCTATAATTCAGAACGTGCTACATTATGTGGAGAATAATATATGGGTTATACAAATATGGTGCAATGGAAAATGCGCACGTTATCTGCAATGCAAATGTATGTCTATTATTTGACAGCACTTCACTGGCACTAATGAGAAACCAATTATAAGCCTGCTGTGAATTATTGATGAAGCTTAAATTGGTATTGATTAAAGCATGGGGAGAAATAATGGTGGTGATGAAATATATTATTTAGGGGCAGGATAGTGTGTTCGACTCGAGGGCTCCGGGTGGCAATGCCGATGTCTGTACTCTTACTGTAGGCCTCACCTGCTACCCGCTCCATTAATTGATTGTATTTGTATTCACTGTAAGTAAGTTTTGATAAAAGCGCATCGGAGACGACTAAAGAATAAATGATTCCATAGAAATAGGTCGAATTCCGAAGACATCGCGTATGGAGACATTGGAATTGGGAAAAAAATCCCCCAACTGATTCCCGAAATGGTCTCTGGCATTTCACTCACCCGTCCCTGGAGTGGCGTTGCTGGGTCTGCTCTTTGGGAAGCTATGGCAGCGGGGAGCAGGAGGTAGCCAGGCGCTCTCTAAATGTCACGGGCAGAGATGGAAAAAATATACAGCCCAGCTTGGATCCACTGCCAATGTTTATATCTTGGTGAATCAGGCGGTGGCGTTGGTAAATGCCCAGAACTCAAAGTCTAACCTATAGACTATAATTATTGCATCATATCCTGAGGATACGATGCAGAATATTGTATTAGACATTTTGTATTATTTATAATCATCAACAATGCGATACCTAAAATCCTTTTTCACATACATCGATAAACCTAAAGTTTCCAATAAGTTCGGCAAAAAGTTCAATGTTCAACATTTTGTTTGAATATGTATACAAAATGTATACAAAAGTATCTGAAAGAATGATCATTCCGCTTGAGATACACACGCTGTTGTGTTCTTCTGCTTCTGATCTACCTCATGCGACTGGAGCGTTCCACTGTAACTACACTATGATTACACAACACACCCCAAACGACACCGAGTACATCTCCGCGTTGCATTTGCGTGCTCGGTGAACTCAAACAAAAGTCACACTGAGGCACGCTAACATACACAGAACAAAGTAGGACTCTGTGAGTGACTCATTTAGAAGGCTTCATCTCCGAACACGATGCTAATTCCACATCATCAATAATTCCACATCATCAGGGAGGCAACAAAGGTTCCCTCCCACCGTGAGCTCCAAACACCGGATTTGGCTCCAGGTGTTTGGAGGAGGGTGTAAGTGCTTCTAAGTGGCCGAGTCTTCGTGTGCGAGTGTTTGCTTGTGAAGTAAATTGTACACACTGTGTCTCGTCATTAATGCATTAAATGTTATTCGGTTGACATTTTTGCAGAAACACAAAAAAATCGGAAAGAAAAGGCGTGGTTTGTAGTCCATGCTGCACACGAAATTCACTGCTTCTTGTTAAATAAATATAAATAAAATTGTTATGAACTTAGAAGAGGATGCGGATCAAGATTCTATTGTATTCTATTCTATCCAGTCATTTAGCAGATACATTTTATCCAAAGCAACTTACAGTGAACGCACATTGAGAGCAGGTAGAGGTAAGGGCATCTTGCTCAAGGACTCCAGACATTGGGGATCAAACCAGGAACCTCTTGACTGGAGGTGCCCTGTAGCTCTCTGTATCTCAATGGTGTATCTCAGAGAGAGGTGGAGTTACAGGTGGAGTTGACCAGGTGGTGCTTTTTTTTTTGGGTGTCATTTTTAGGAACACACAAGGAGAGTATGACAAGCACTACTCAGAGACCCAGGAGGTCTCTCTCTCTCTCTCTTTTTAATTTGAGAGAGGACACCCCCTCCTCCCCCTCCCCCTTTATGAGCTGTGTGTAATGGTGCCAGTGTTGTATATCACTGAAATGAGCCATTACTACAGCTTTAACACTGCCGTGGGTGAGCCAATTCCCACTCTGGATGGAGTCCCTAATTGATAAGCTTTGGTTTAACTCACCAGGGGGTCCTAATGGGACTGCTAAGGCCCTTCTCTCCGTCACCTGAAGGTCCGATCGGGAAATTTGCAGGATAGAATTAAAAAAATGGTGAAAAGTTGAATACTGCTGTTCCATTCAGACATGTATAAGCAGAGTGAATCCCCCTGCCTTTCCAGGATACAAAAAAGATTGTATGGATATACAGAATCTAATAACCAGCCATACTATTTGTGTGAGTGTGAGCTCTGGTGCAACACATTGACTGGAGTTTGAATATGTTTTGTGTATATATATATGTACATATATATGTGTTACAGTGTCAAGTCGGCGAGCAGCGTTGGTTGCTGCCACATTACACAGTGTGTGTGTGTGTGTGTGTGTGTGTGTGTGTGTGTGTGTGTGTGTTTGGGGAGCTGAGGCGAGAGCCACGACCCCGAGTGTGGACCCCATAACAGGTTCACCATTAAGTCACGGACGAATCGAATTGAGCAAACAGCGGGAGATTGCAGCGCGTCCAATGAGACGGAGGCGCATCGCCGGTGCTGTGTGTGTGTGTGTGTGTGTGTGTGTGTGTGTGTGTGTGATAGATTAACACAAAGTGGAGGCAGACAGCCGCACTTCTGTTTAGGTCCGGGCTGGTCAGGTGTGAAATTAAACAGGAAACAGACATGACCAAACATAGTGTACAATATAAAAAAAAGGTGCTAGGCACCCACCCCCCAGCACCCACCCCCAAACACCATGTATGTTTAATTCATGAACCTGACACACACACACACACACACACACACACACACACACACACACACACACACACACACACACACACACACACACACACACACACACACACACACACACACACACACACACACACACAGTGCCTGGCCCGATGCTGAATGTAGGAATAGAAGAGATAGCTGGTGTACAACTATACAGCATGACCCGATAACCCGGTGAATAATCACAACATTTCATATTGAAATTGGTTAAATTCTCCATTTCGGTGTACAGCTCAGTATTTATATGAACAATAATAACTCGACAACTGGGATGTAATTGTCTCTGGTCAAGGCTATCCTATCCAGTGCTTTGCGGAATGCTGGAGAGTAAATAAATCATTTTGAAAGAAAAATAGATCTCGAGGCAAGGCCATCTCTCAGGGAAAACATCTCAACCCTCAATACCACCATCAAAATCATCAAAATTCATATACTGTGCTGAACCTGACCTGAATCCCCTGTGTGTGTGCATGTGTCCATCAGTGTGTGTGGTGTATGTATGTGTGTGCGTGCGCGCGGCGCGTGTGTGTGTGTGTATTTGCCCGTGTGTGCACGTCTCCAAGGGAGGGGGGGGGGGGGGGGGGGGGAAATGCACAAAATACTGAATTATTGAGTTGAAGTTTCACGGGCTGAAGGTCAGCCTGTGAGAGGGGGGAAGAGAAATGCATGATTAAAAATGTAGGCTTTGTTATTGTCTGCCATGCTGAGAGATGAAATAAGCCAATATCTTGCAAATGATTACTCGGCCCACAAATACACAAGTATCGGGACAAATATCAGCAACGGTCACTCTGAGGGCCTACGCTCGCCCGCGGTGGAGGTCCATCACAACTATACTGCCCACCGCTTCGTATTACTCACTAAAAGAAAACCTTAACTATGTGGTAAAAATAATGGACAGCCATTACTATTTTGTAAATTGGCATTTTAGGATCGCCGGCAAGACAATCATCTCCGTGCAGCAGGGAAAGTTTCCCCCGGATAACCCCCGATTCCAGCGGCAGCCGTAGAAATGTAAATGTGGACTAATTACGCTCTGTCCGTGCGGGGGGGGGGAGGAAGAGTGATCCACGGGCCTCGTGTGAGCGACCAAGTTCCTAATGAGCTCGTTCCCTCATAAGATTAACAGTGCCCTTCCATTACAAGCCTAATTGATATTTCATTAGGACCTCTCCATTTATGATTTTTAATGCCTTGTCCTATCCGCGCTCGGGACTCCCGTTAGCGGGGGGCTAAGCCGTCGGGGTGGGGGGGGGGGGGGGGGGGGGGTTATGGGATGTATAGTGGGCTCTGCGGTGGTGAGGATGGGAGCCAATAAACAAGTGGGATTTATGTTTTTACCCTTTGGATCCGGGTTTACAGGAACACAGACTCATTAAGTAGGCCGAGATGTTCGTCCCCTTCTCTGTCACACACACGCGCAACACACCACGCAACACACACACACACACACACACACACTCACACACATGGGTGCACGCCCCTCCAGGTGCCACATGTTATTGATTTGCCAGATGCTGCATAAAATGAGGCACCAACTGCATTCTGGGTCAGAGTTCTGCTCAATTAGACTCCAGCTACCTCTGTGGATTTGTGAGGAGGCAGGGGTTCGGCTCCTGTGACTAATATGCCTTTTCATTTTGCTCTCTCTCTCCCTCTCTCTCTCTCTCTCTCTCTCTCTCTCTCTGGACATCTCTCCATCGACCATCATCTCATCTCTCTCCCCTTTTCACTTTTGCTCTCTCTCTCTCTCTCTCTCTCTCTCTCTCTCTCTCTCTCTTCCTCTCTCTCTCTCTCCCTCTGTATCTAGCTTGCTCTCTCTTTATTTCTCTCTCTTTTTACCTCTCTCCATCTACCTCACCTACCTCTCTCCATATCTCTGTTTTGATCTCTCAATTTCCCTTTCTCTCTATCTATCTCTCTACCCCTCTCTCTCTCTCTCTTTCTCCATCTACACCCCCCCCCCCCCCTCTCTCTCTCCATCCATCTCTATATCCCCTACTCTCTCTGTCAAACGTCATCCTCCTCCTGCTCCTCCTCCTCCTCCTCCTCCTCCTCCTCTCCTCTTCCTGGTGGTCTGGGGCTCCCAGCAGCCCAGCCGCCACCACCACCCCCCCCCCCCCCCCCTCCCCCCTCGCCCTCCCCCTCATTAGGGGGCTGGCTGAACGTTACGCTGACAAGTGATGAATCTCAGGCTCCAGCTGCAAGCCCACACCCCCCCACCCCACGCCCCCCCCCCCTGTCCGCCACCCGCCCAACATCCACCACCACACCCACACCCCAACAGCAGCCTGAGGTGGTGGTGGTGGTGGTGGTGGTCATGGGGTAGGGGGATGGGGGGTTTTGGTGTCCGGTGATTGGAATTGCCGTGGAAGAGATTTTTCTCCCGTCCACGAGGAGCCTCCCGGTCTCCTCCTGCCTCCCCCTGCACCTGTCCCTCGCCCCGGCTGGCAATTTGTCATCACGTTCGTTTGTACTCGGCGGATATGACGACACCTCCTAATGGCTCTCAGAGGGGGGGGAGGGGCACTGCTGGTCATGTGACCCGACACAGATACTGACCACCCCCCCCCCCCCTCCCCACCCCTACACTGGGTTTTAGAGAGCTGTGATTGAAATAATTGCCGTCAGCTTCCACATGTGTAACGTGAGATCTTCTTCCTGTATCCAGTGAGAGCTCAGTCATTATTATGGCAGACAGCGTAACTCAGGGATCCTGCAGGCTGGTCCAGGAGACTGGTGGTGGGATGGAGTCAAAGCCCTGGATGAGAGGAAAACTCTCTTTGAGTGGGGAGTGTGGGTCAGGTATCTGTGTGTGTGTGGAGTGCATTGTGGGTAGAGGCTGTAGCGGAGAGCGGTTTAAAAGAGAAACACTCCAAAGCGCACGCACACACACACACACACACACACACACACACACGCACACACATGCTCCATTTGCTGCTCTCTCTCCATTTAATATCCCAGCAGCAACGGGTCCCCCCCCCCACCCCACCCACCCACACCACCCACCCACACCCCGCCCCTCCTCCTCCCAAATGGTATATTCATATCTGGCGGATTGAATCTCAGGTATTTCTGAGAACGGCTTGTGACATCTGGTCTCCATATTCTTCAGTGGCGGTGTGTAGGCGGACAGCATACCAAATCAATTCATACACTTTGCTTTTCTCTCTCTCTCTCTCTCTCTCTCTCTCTCTCTATCTCTCTTTGCTTCGACCATAGCAGACAACAGATTGTTGTTTGGCATTCCTGGCAGACGTATCAAATCCGTCTCTAAACCACGTAGAGCCATTTTGTGTGTTGTGTGTGCGTGTGTGTGTTGTGCGTGTGTCTTGTGTGCGTGTGTGTGTGTGTGTTGTGTGTGTGTGTGTGTGTGTGGGTGAAGACAGGTTGTCCATGCAGAGAGAGGACGAAGGAGAGAGAAAGGAGACACCAGGAGAGAGAGAGAGAGAGAGAGAGAGAGAGAGAGAAAAGAGAGAGAGAGAGAGAGAGAGAGAGAGGCATGCGAGAGACGAGAGAGAGAGAGAGAGAGAGAGAGAGAGAGAGAGAGAGAGAGAGAGAGGAAGAGAGAGAGAGAAGCGAGAGAGAGAGAGAGAGAAGAGAGAGAGAGAGAAGAGAGAGAGAAAGAGAAAGAGAGAGAGAGAGGCGAGAGAGAGAGAGAGAGAGAGAGAGAGAGAGAGAGACACACACACAGAGATGGAGGCTTATACCTCTTTCTCACACATGGACCTGAAGGAGGTCTGGGGTGTTTTAATCCAGCGCTAAGGTATTAACGAGAGGAAGGTCAGTTCATCTTTCATTCTCCATTTTGTGTGTCAGCCTCCATTTATTCGACAATCAGTCAGGGGGGCGGGACTGGCGGGGCTGGCAGGACAGCCAGGCGATGCCCACCACTTGGCAGGTGTTGTTTTTTTTTTTTTTTTAAAGGTCTGATGATGATTTATGTCTTCAGATTAACAGGTTACACACAGCACAGGGAAAAACCCACCCATTTATTAATAGATTAATGTGTAAAATGCTACAGGTCAGGTATGTGTTTAGCAGAGGGCTGTGCTTGGTATATATGAATGAAACAGCAGAGTTGTGTGCATTTTTCACCCGATGGCGACCCCTAGTGGCCAAACGACAAAACATTATTAAATCCAAGCACCTCTCGATATGACATAGTTTAGATAGTTAGAAAAATCGAAATCTATACAACTAGATATGCAATCATGTCTTCTCTACTTCTCTGTCTTTTGTTGTAATTGTTTTGCAATCCATGCAACTCTCTCTCTCTCTCTCTCTCTCTCCCTCTCTCTCTCTCTCTCTCCCTCTCTCTCTCTCTCTCTCCCATATCTTGTCCCTAGACCTCTATGGAGCCCACTCGGCTGTGCCTAATGAACAGCATTCATCAAAGCTCCGTCCCTTTGATCAGAGCAAATTCACTGTGCCGTGCCTGGGTCTCTACTCCCCAATGTACACTGGCTACGGGCACACCCTTCCAGCAACACACACACACACACACACACACACGCACACACACACACACACATACATGCGACACACACACACACACACGCACACACACACACACACACATCACACACACACACACACACACACACACACACAACACACACACACACACACACACACACACACACACACACACACACACCCACACACACACACACACACACACACACACACACACACACACACACACACACACACACACACACACACACACACACACACACACACACACACACACACACACACACACACACACACACACACACACACACAGCACCACACACACCGCACACACACACACACACACACACCAAACGTGTCACTTTCCCCCAGACTCTGTATTTAATTTCATGTAAAGTGCTCCCTCACTCCGTGTTAGAGTATATTACAGAAGATCCTTCTTGAGAATCGGGAACAAAAAAGAGCACTTGAAACAGAAAGTCCTCTCTTCTCCCGCCCTGGAAGCTGACAGACTCCCATACGCATCATAAGCTCTACTGGAGTGTTCCTCCCGTACCACAGAAACCATGGGATGCATCCCACCTCTAATTAAAATAGGGCCCTTATCTCACTGTACACGCCGTGGTGGTGGTGGTGGCGGTGGGACGCGGCCTCCAGATGGGACATGAAGAAAGCTCGGAGGCTGCTGATGGACCAAAGACGCGACAACAACACATACACAAGCAACAAAACAACTCCAGATGGGACATGAAGAAAGCTCGGAGGCTGCTGATGGCCCAATCATGTTCCTCCATCATCTCAATGGTGTGTACCTTCTCTTCGTTATTACAGAAGCAGTCCGTTTTGACTGTTTGTTTTTCTCCAACATTCAATGACTAAAGGGGCCGGCAGTAGCTCAGGAGGTAAGAGCGGTTGTCTGGCAACAGGAAGGTTGCTGGTTTGATCCCCAGGCTCCGCCTAGCTAAGTGTGGAGGTGTCCCTGAGCAAGACACCACCTAACCCTACCTGCTCCTGACGTGTTGGTTGTTACCACACACACACACACACACACACACACACACACACACACACACACACAGATAAACAACACACACACACACACACACACAAATATATCACGTCCACCAAACACATGTTGTGACTCAGTCAGCGACGCCAAGCTGCGTGGAACCAGTCTGCAGTCCTCGAGAGGGTGAATCGCTGCTCGCCATAGGACATAAAACTGTAAAGACTCAAGTAGGACTCAATAACCACAGATACGAATATCAGCTGTAAAAAATACCAGTACCTCGCACGTTAACCAAATTTAACAGTTTTGGCAAATGCTAATTTGTCTTGACCAATTCACCCTCTCTTCAATCACGCTCTCTCACTGGAAAAGCGCAAAGGTTGAGGTGGATTGGAGAGGTGAGAGGGAGAGCGTGGAATATTAAATCGTTGCTGCTGCGCTTTGTCTTACAGTATCTGTGTCGGGTCACATGACCAGCAGTGCCCCTCCCCCCCCTCTGAGAGCCATTAGGAGGTGTCGTCATATCCGCCGAGTACAAACGAACGTGATGACAAATTGCCAGCCGGGGCGAGGGACAGGTGCAGGGGGAGGCAGGAGGAGACCGGGAGGCTCCTCGTGGACGGGAGAAAAATCTCTTCCACGGCAATTCCAATCACCGGACACCGAAACCCCCCATCCCCCTACCCCATGACCACCACCACCACCACCACCACCACTCAGGCTGCTGTTGGGGTGTGGGTGTGGTGGTGGATGTTGGGCGGGTGGCGGACAGGGGGGGGGGTGGGGGGGGTGTGGCTTGCAGCTGGAGCCTGAGATTCATCACTTGTCAGCGTAACGTTCAGCCAGCCCCCTAATGAGGGGGAGGGCGAGGGAGGGGGAGTGGTGGTGGCGGCTGGGCTGCTGGGAGCCCCAGACCACAGGAAGAGGAAGGAGGAGAGGAGGAGGAGGAGAGGAGGAGGAGAGGAGAGGAGAGGAAGAGAGAGTAGGGGTAGAGAGGAGGAGAGAGAGAGGGGGGAGGGGTGTAGAGGAGAAAGAGAGGCAGAGAGAGAGAGGTAGAGAGATAGAGATAGAGAGAGAAAGGGAGAGAGAGAAGAGGAGAGAGGTAGAGAGGGAGAGAGAGAGAGAGAGAGAGAGAGAGAGACAGAGGGAGAGAGAGAGAGAGAGAGAGAGAGAGAGAGAGAGAGAGAGAGAGAGAGAGAGAGAGAGAGAGAGAGAGAGAGAGAGAGAGAGAGAGAGAGAGAGAGAGAGAGAGAGAGAGAGAGAGAGAGAGAGAGCAAAATGAAAAGGCATATTAGTCACAGGAGCCGAACCCCTGCCTCCTCACAAATCCACAGAGGTAGCTGGAGTCTAATTGAGCAGAACTCTGACCCAGAATGCAGTTGGTGCCTCATTTTATGCAGCATCTGGCAAATCAATAACATGTGGCACCTGGAGGGGCGTGCACCCATGTGTGTGTGTGTGTGTGTGTGTGTGTGCGTGTGCGTGCGCGTGTGTGTGACAGAGAAGGGGACGAACATCTCGGCCTACTTAATGAGTCTGTGTTCCTGTAAACCCGGATCCAAAGGGTAAAAACATAAATCCCACTTGTTTATTGGCTCCCATCCTCACCACCGCAGAGCCCACTATACCTCCCATAACCCCCCCCCCCCACCCCGACGGCTAGCCCCCCGCTAACGGGAGTCCCAAGCGCGGATAGGACAAGGTATTAAAAATCATAAATGGAGAGGTCCTAATGAAATATCAATTAGGCTTGTAATGGAAGGGCACTGTTAATCTTATGAGGGAACGAGCTCATTAGGAACTTGGTCGCTCACACGAGGCCCGTGGATCACTCTTCCTCCCCCCCCCGCACGGAACGTAGCGTAATTAGTCCACATTACATTTCTACGGCTGCCGCTGGAATCCGGGGTTATCCGGGGAAACTTTCCCGGCTGCACGGAGATGATTGTCTTGCCGGCGATCTAAATGCCAATTACAAAATAGTAATGGCTGTCCATTATTTTTACCACATAGTTAAGGTTTTCTTTTAGTGAGTAATACGAAGCGGTGGGCAGTATAGTTGTGATGGACCTCCACCGCGGGCGAGCGTAGGCCCTCAGAGTGACCGTTGCTGATATTTGTCCCGATACTTGTGTATTTTGTGGGCCGAGTAATCATTTGCAAGATATTGGCTATTTCATCTCTCAGCATGGCAGACAATAACAAAGCCTACATTTTTAATCATGCATTCTCTTCCCCCCTCTCACAGGCTGACCTTCAGCCCGTGAAACTTCAACTCAATAATTCAGTATTTTGTGCATTTCCCCCCCCCCCCTTGGAGACGTGCACACACGGGCAAATACACACACACACACACACACACACACACACACACACACACACACACACACACACACTGATGGACACATGCACACACACAGGGGATTCAGGTCAGTTCAGCACAGTATATGAATTTTGATGATTTTGATGGCTGGTATTGAGGGTTGAGATGTTTCCCTGACAGATGGCCTTGCCTCGAGATCCATTTTTCTTTCAAAATGATTTATTTACTCTCCAGCACTCCGCAAAGCACTGGGTAGGATAGCCTTGACCAGAGACAATTACATCCCAGTAGTCGAGTTATTATTGTTCATATAAATACTGAGCTGTACACCGAAATGGAGAATTTAACCAATTTCAATATGAAATGTTGTGATTATTCACCGGGTTATCGGGTCATGCTGTATAGTTGTACACCAGCTATCTCTTCTATTCCTACATTCAGCATCGGGCCAGGCACTGTGTGTGTGTGTGTGTGTGTGTGTGTGTGTGTGTGTGTGTGTGTGTTGTTGTGTGTGTGTGTGTTGTGTGTGTGTGTGTGTGTGTGTGTGTGTGTGTGTGGTTTGTGTTGTGTGCTGTTGTGTGTGTGTGTCTTGTGAGTCGACACACACACACACACAGCACACACACACGCACGCACACAGAGGAACACACACACACATGCACACACACACACACACACACACACACACACACACACACGCATACACACACACACACACACCCAGAGACACGCATACACGCACACACACACTCCAGCACAACAGAACACACACACACACACACACACCACACACACACACACACACACACACACACACACACACACACACACACACACACACACACACACACAACACACACACACACACACACACACACACACACACACACCACACCCAGCTCCTCCCCGTGTAATAATGAAAGCGGTACTTTCAACCACAACTCAGTGGCCTCAGATGTCTGACATGTTGTTGTGTGTTTACCCGCGAAGAACACATCATACATAATTGCAAGGCTGGCTTCTCTGAGGTCTCTTTTCTTTATGTATGAGAAAGCGCCGGTTCGCTGGTGGTCGTGGTGGTGGTGGTGGTGGTGGTGGTAGGTATACCCAGCCGGGCCGTTTTGTTCAGTTACCTCAGTACACCGAATTATCATCGCTTTTGATCTGGGTTTTTTGTTTTTGTGACAGGTTAATTAACTCGCCCGCGACTGCCCCGACATTACATATCAATTATGTGATAATGAGTTTCTGGACTCGACCCGCGCCCAACGCTGCAGAAAGTGGCACACGGTGATGACGGCTGACAAATCCAAACGCTGAAGAAAGCCTTCGAACGCTCAGACTTATGAGAAAATGGCTGTACAATCGATGCATTTAACGAATATTAAAACCGGACTTCGTTTATAATGCGCTTTTCTGACCTGTGGCCACTCAAATCACTTATTTTACAACGAATGCCCCGTTCAGACCATGCAAGGCACCAGCCAGCCAGCTCGTCGGGAGCAGTTAGGGTTAGAAGAAGGTGTCTGGCTCTGGCTGACACCTCGGCACTTACTGTAGCTAGGGGGGAAGCCGGGGATCGAACCAGCAACCTCTACCTCCTGAGCCGCTGCTTCAAGTGATGATGATGATGATGATGATGATGATGGTGGTGATGATGATGGTGATGATGATGACAAAAACGCAGTCACACTTTGACAGGAGACAGTGGAACGAACAAAGCGGCCAACTACAACTAGTTGGGGTTTTTCCCTGTTCCGCGCCCCCCGGTTTGAGAGTGGCAAAGACATTAGCATCCCAATGAAGCTCTGGTGGTTATGAGATTGATCCATTACGGGACAAAAGAAATGGGGGAAAAGCTCCTTAGAAAATGATAACTGTATTTGCACTCCATTAGTCATTACATTCCCACTTAATGGAAGGTCTTATTACCTTCCATACTATCGTCTCCAAAAAGAAAGGGGGGCATCGCTACGGAGGGAGACGTGTGGAATGGAAATGATGTGGATTGAGGGGACACAGAACCCTGAAGAGCACGGCTGTAAAGTTTACGGAGAAAAGGATAATTGCATTTAGATTGAGATAAGTAGCAGAGAGACTGAGAAGAGAGAGACAGAGAGGGAGAGAGACAGAGAGGGAGAGAGAGAGAGGGACATAGGCCTGTACCGTTTCTATGTTTCGGACAAAGCAGAATCTAGGAGTGCTCAGTTCCTGGGTGGAAAGGTTCTAATCCTGATATTACTGAGGATGCCATTAATGAATCCGATTACCTACAGCATCTCTACCACACAGATGTGTGTCGCCCTTGTTTCCTACTGCACTGTATCCAATACTTTACATACCCAGTGTCTTGCAAGGAATATTTGCAGAACCCAACCGTCTGTCTTCCACACATAAATAATAGTTCTATATAATATATAATATATATATATAACATATAATAGTACTACTATAGTTCCGCACGAAGGAACCGTGGGATGATCAATTATTTTTCCATATAATGCTCAAATTCTGTGAAATGTCACGAAACAATCTTTCACCGCAATTTCCGCCACCCATCGACATTCTAGGGCCAAGTGACCTGATGTAAGTTGACATACAACACTTACAATTTAAGGGAAAATGTGATGAAAATCCATCATCAGGCATTTTGGCAAAAAAAGCAATTCTGACAACCTGTCAACCAGAGATTCATGAAACTGCCAATGAAGTAATGCATAAGATGTAGGATTTAATTTATATTATGTTCAGTGCATCATATCCATCTGACGATCCTTTAAACGTACATTGTACTCATCTGAACATCTCATAAATACAATGCATTGCAAAACATCACAAGTCACTGATGCCCCAGCCTTCCTGACACAACTATACCGCTGTATGTTGTGTGAAACACTGTGCGCACTCTTTTTTAACTTTGTACACTTTATGTACATTTTGCCCTGAGAAAGACATATGTTTATGCGGGCTTCTGAGACACCCAGACGCCTATGTCTCCAGCGTCATAACAACCCCTTGTGCCATGTGTTCAGAGACGTCTTATGGTGCTTCAGTGAGGGCATACATCATTATGTCTCAGCGTTGCCACACAACATTAACCTAGCAAAACCAGTACCATGTGTGGTGTTGTGTAGCGACTATAGCAACAGAATGGGAAACAGTGCTGGGAGGCAGTGCTACAAGTACATAGTTAGGTAGCATTGTGGTGGTAGGCTGTGTTTAGAAGGGGGGGATCCTATAGGAGTAGGTTTGTACAACACACAGACATGAGCCATGAGTCACTACACTATACTATACTATATGATACGATACGATACGATACGATACTATACTATACTATACTATACTATACTACACGGCACGACACGACACAATACTGTACGATACTATATGATACGATACGATACTACACTATACTATACTATACTACACTATACGACACTACACTACACTATACTATACTACACTACACGATACGACACTACACTACACTATACTATACTATACTATACTATACTACACTATACGACACTACACTACACTATACTACACTATACGACACTACACTACACTATACTATACTATACTATACTACACTATACGACACTACACTACACTACACTATACTATACTATACTATATTACACGATACGATACGACACGACACGATACTATACTATACTATAGTATACTACACGACACGACACGATACTGTACGATACGATACGATACTATACTATACGACACGACACGACACAACACTATACTATACGATACTATACGACACGACATGACACTATACTATACTATACTATACTATACTACACTACATCATACTATACTATGCTATACTATACGATACTATACTCCACAATACTACACTACACTACACTACACTACTATACTATACTATACTATACTATACTATATTATCAAGTATCAAGAGCGACAGTCATGATTTAATAAATGTTCCTTTTATTTATTTGTATGCTTTTTGGTGTTATTATATTATTATTATTATTATTATTATTCTCTCTTTGCTCACACTTATTACTGTAAAAACTCAGCCCATATTATTTTATATGACATTTTAAGCACGTGCACAGCATTTCTCTATGAAAACAATTCCGTGCACCACGATTATAAAAAAGAGTTGGCCCAAGTTTGCGTGTCATAAATCATGACATCATTAAGTATGTATCTGAAGAAGATCCATTATCCGGGATTAGGATGAAGTGTGAATGACAGGGGAGCGGCGTCCGTCACGTCCCCCGGCCGATAGCAGATCACTAGACACCAACGCCCAGCACCAGCACCAAAGCTCCTTATTGTACAGTTCAAAGAGAGCTGGGCTGATGCATTGTGCATTGTGTGTGCTCTCATTCATCGGACCCTAATCCCATATTGAGGAGTAATCCACAGCAGGAGTAGTCATAGAGAGAGAGAGAGAGAGACAGAGAGAAGGGAGAGTCGTAAACTCTTCCTCCACACACACACACACACACACAAGCACACTTCTGGACACTCAACAAAAACACTCACACATCAGTCCATCACGTCCAACCTGGTGGATAAAAGCCCACATGGTGAGGCCATTAGGCTAGCAGTAGCCCGCGCTCTAGCCTCCCCATCAGATCAGGTGGAAACCCAATTTGCAGCTCGGTCCGCTAAGTCTGAAAGCATTTCGGACCGCAATTACATCAATCGAACTGCCTGCCCGGGTGTAATTGCGGCGAGGACTCGGAACAATATTTATTCATGCGCTCATGATTTCATAGCCGCAGCAGAGCGAGATTATTTTAATGTTGCTGCTACATTTACTCCGGCCTTCTCGCGCCGGGTGTCTGCACCCGTGGAGAGCCAGCCATGGGAGAATCGGGGGGGGGGGGGGGTCCAGTTTGAGAAGGAAAGTGCATATTGACCACAAGCGTTAATAATATACGTGCACTGCTATTCCACCGTTCTTCTGTTACTTTTTTATTCCGTTTTTTGGGGGATGGGGATTTTTTTCAGTTGCTGATCTTCAAAGTCTCCACACATCTCAATATAACTCATGACACCTTCGGATTGGATTGGTGCGCATCTTTCGACAAGTAAAAGGTTGAATCTAATTCTACAAAATTATATGGTGAAGATTAAAGAGGACGAAAGGCTGTGCTGTGAGCAGATAATACAGAACTGACCTAAACCATCCACCATCCACCGCCGCCGCCGCCACCGCCGCCGCCGCCGCCACCGCCAGCAGCTAGCAGCTCGCAGCCCGCCTGCATGTGACCCCCCCTGCTGGGAGTGATAATGTCTGGACATACCCTCCTCCTCACCAACCAGCTGCTGCCTGCCCTCAGCCGTGGCACCAGACTGGGCCCGGTGGGGGGGGACGGGGGACTTCTAAGGGGCAGATGGATGCCTGGACTGAAGGCGGGGGGGGGGGGGGGGGAATCAGTGGTGCGGCGTTGACAGCCCAACCCCTGGATGTCTGGGCCAGGCGGGCCTTGTGTGACCTGACCCAAATGTCAACGCTCCGGAGGGGGGGGGGGGGGGGGGGGGGGAGGTCCACCAGTTGGGGTGGGGGGTGGGGGCAATGCAATGCAGCAATGCAATTAGCTTGCATTAGCATTCATTTGTAACACATTAAGGTTAAAGATGACAGAGGCCCCTCGACTTTCATATAGTTTGAGATATAATCGAGTTGAATTTTGGTATGCCATCGGCCCCCCCCATCCCCAACACATCTGGCACGGGGTAATTGAAGTGGGACCAGTTTTCCGAGCCAACTGTTTATTTTTCCCTCTCTATTCGCCGCGGCTCCTCTTCCGCACCGACGTGAGCTTCAGCTTCCCGGGAGACGGCCGGCTGCTCGGGGATCACCGCCGGGGGGGATTTCCTTTGCTCTGCTTCAGGAAAACATTTTGTTTCATCTCCCGGTCGACGGGATGGTGGAGGTGGGAGGAATGGGGGGAGGGGGAGGGTGGTGGGGGGGTGAAGGGGGGCGCAGGTAGGCCTACTAGCGGCGGCGGCGGCGGCGGCGGCGGCTGGTGTGGCGGCGGCGGCGGGCGGCGACTCCTGAATCAAAACGCCCGCGAAGGAAAGCGACAGAGACGGAGGCCGGCGGTTCACGCATGATGACGCCGACACGCGACGCCGGAAAACAAAGGCTGGAGGGGTTCAACGCGCGAGGGGGGGGGGCATGTGCGCGGAGATCCGTAGTCGGCCCAATCAGGAGGGCCTGTCAGGTAACCAATGACACGGTCATATATATTCAGAAATAAGATGGGGGGGGGCGGGGGTAAGAAAGAAGTTTAACAGACGCTGGAAGAAGGAGGGATGGGAATGGGAGCAGGAGGAGACAGACAGAGAGAGAGAAGAGAGGGGGGGGGAGGAGGAGGGAGGGGAGGATAGCGAAGGACTAGATGGGCAATCGGGGACAGGAGACTCCCGCCAGATGTGGAGGCATTAATTACTCCCAATCAAAGGCGGTGCCAGGCTGACGACGGTAGCGGGCCACGCCAGAGAGATTCAAGGTTATTAGTGCCCTCCACACACAGACTCACACACACATACACACACACACACACACGCGCGGCGTACAGATGCACACAGACACATATGCAGACACACACACACACACAGACACTCACACACACGGACACACACACACACACACCACACACACACAGATATTACGAAACAGTTATGCAGAGACATGACAGCACACACACACACACACACACACATACACATAAATATACAGACAAAGACACGCACACAAATAAATATACAGACACAGACCCAGACCCACACACACACACACACTCACACACACATAGTCACACACCCAAAATACACACACCCACATTCCGTGCCTGAGCATGTCCGGTATAGGTGTGTGTGTGTGTGTGTGTGTGTGTGTGTGTGTTTGTGTGTGTGTGATTGAGAGGAAAAGAGAAAAGGAGAGAGACAGAGAGGAGAGAGAGAAGAGAGAGAGGGGGAGAAAGAGATAGAGGGAGCGGGGGAGAGGGAGAGAGAACAGTGCGAGACTCTTGTTTCACACCATGAAATTAACTCCTAATTGATTGCAAACAGGTTTCACGAAACATCAACAGCAAGCCGTCTGAGGCCAAAACATCCCGGAAAGTTCCTCTCCGCTCAAGGCTCCTTCAAGCTCCTGAAAAAAAGAAACAGAAATTGATGGGAATGAGCTGAATACAATTTTGATTAGGTTTGTCTCATTTAGAAGTCATGTTTGTGGTCCTTACCATCCATAAATGAAGCATTCATGGCTCGTATAAATATATTTATTAATGCATGCGTCAATATATGATGTTCTTGCTCCAGCGGTAAGAGGATTATGGGCTGCGTGTTCCAGCTGCTGTCTGGATGGAGAATAACGGCGGTGGGGGGGGGGGGGGGGGTTGCAGTGGTCTGCTCAG
>PIJE02000138.1:233765-243765 GCA_002895965.2 Coryphaenoides rupestris
AAAGAGAGAGAGAGGAGACCTCTTCCTCCCCCCTCCTACCCCCTCCTGCCTCAGAATGCTTCCTCTCCTCCTCCACCCCAGGCCCCATTCCTGCACGGAGGTGAATGAGAAAAATTAGAGTATGAGTCAGAGTATGTGGCGATTTGCCTGTAGTACGCGGTGACGAGTCTGGTGCGGCATGTCTGATGGTCCCAGAGAGGTTGGTAGAAGTAGGTGTCCCCGGCAGTGCTGGTGGAAGAGAGCGATACAAGGGACGTGTACTGTGCAAGCGCAGTCAGGTGCATAGAGGAGTGAGAGCATGTGAACAGCTGGACGCGGTTAGGAGCGGAGGAGGAGGGATTGAGAAGGGAGTGAGGAGTGATGTGGCTGAGGAGAGAAGGAGGAGGGAGGGAGGGAGAGTGGCAGGCGAGAGAGACAGGGACGAGAGATGTACGAGCGCGGAGGGGACTTGGAGGGAGGCGAGAGAGGAGGCGACCCGGACCGGAAGTACCGTGGGAGGTGAGCATACCTTGGAGTGAGAGCCCAGGCTACGCCACCTAGTCGGTTCGATATTCACTAACCCGGCTGGGTCCCCGCACTGGTTCTTACCCGTCCTGGCAATATTGGGAAAGGGTTTCCCCACAGAAAGAGAATGAGCATTTAAAAGCTAATTGTTCCTGCCTGGGAAATGCCCGCTCCAGAACAACACAACAGCAAACACCACCGCCTACAATATCACAACACAATCGATACGCACTTATCACATACACCATATCCTTCCCTAACCGATATAATGACACACACACACACACACACAACACACACACACACTACACAATCATCACACACACTACACACACCACACACATCACATCACTACATATATACCTAACTCTACTATGTAATAACACTAATCACATTTAATGAAGACAATAATTCAAATTAATGTTCATAAACAACTATAAACACACAAAAATCAACGTCGTGAGCTAACACACACCATACACTATCAATACATTGAGAACAACCCTGAAATAGACACACATATATATGAGATAACATCACACACACCCAGCACACACTAACACACACACACATAGTATCGCCATTACAAATTAGTTTAGTACCTCAGTACATACTCTCTGGAGCATTGGTAAGAGGTCTCGTTCTTTTTCGCTGGCCAACAGCTGTACTGCCTCGACTGCTTCCCACAGGGTTGGGGTTTTTCGGGGCCAAATTGCACCGCCGCTCACCGGTTCTCCAGGGAAAAGGTGTTTTTACTGTCCTGTTTGGAGATCGTGGTCGAGAAAAGGTAATGGGTGGGGCTTATGGGTTGAGTTTTTTTTATTATTATTGCTATGCAACCTGGCACAAGAATTTCCTTTGGGATCAATAAAGTTCTATCTTATCTTATCACATTGATGGGAATGTTTCCTTCCTACCTATCATCAACATCAATTCCCTGCAATTTGCCAATTTGTCAAACTTAAGTCATAATGTAGAAAATGCTAAATACCACCAAGACTGCATGTACAACTAGCACGTTAGCTCGGCACGCTCTGTGAAGCAGAAACACCTCGTAGATCATCACGACCCGAGAGCGACTGACTGGCCATCATCATCACCTCGCCCTCACCCCTCCCTTCCCTCCTCCCTCAACCCCCCCCCTCCCTCCCCCCCCCCCCCCTTCCCTGGGGGCTCCCGAATCACTCGGCTCACTCCACCGCTAATAGCCCTGTCTAAGAGCTGGCCCGGCAACTTCCAGAAAGCACCGTCCGAGAGGCCCGCCCCCCCCCCCCCCCATCTCCCCCGCTTCGATCTGGCCCGCTACCACCCAGCTGTGGGGGAGGGAGGGAGGGAGGGAGGGACGGGGACGGCGGCGGTGGCGGCGGTGGGCATTCAGCACAATTACCGGCGGGTTGTGCTGACGTGGCGGACTTGTTTGATTGTCCGAATTATAATTGATGCATGCAGAAGTCAAGTCAATCAGTTGGCTCATGGAGCAGTTTATCGTCTGTGTGTGTGTGTGTGTGTGTGTGTGTGTGTGTGTGTGTGTGTGTGTGTGTGTGTGTGTGTGTGCGTGTGTGTGTGTGTGCGTGTGTGTGTGTGTGTTGCGTGTGTGTGTGCGTGTGTGTGTGATTTGATGGGCTTCAGCACATGCGTGGTCCCTGGTGTGATCTTCTGCTGAGTATTCTGCAAACTAATGGAAATGCACGACTTCATTCAACCTTCAGGTTGTCCCTCAAATATAACACACATATTTCTTTATTTTTGAACATTTAATTGATATGTCCTTATAAATATATATATATATATACTGTATATATATAAATATATATATTAAATAGCATTCAGCTGGTGCATTGGCTCCCACAATGCACCATTCTCTCTTTTTCACCTCCCATTGACCCTGTAGACATGCAGGCCCCTGTAAAAATCAACCACCCCCACCGACCCTCCCTCCCCTCCCTCCGTCCCTCCTTCCCTCCCTCCATCCCTCCCTCCCCTCCCTCCCCCTCCCTCTTCCCTCCCTCCCTCCCCTCCCCGCCTTCCCTCTCTCCTTCCCCTCCCTCCCTCCCTCCCTCCTTCCCTCCCCTCCCTCCTCCTTCCCTCCCTCCCTCCCTCCCTCCCTCCCTCCCTCCCTCCCTCTCTCCTTCCCTCCTTCCCTCCTTCCCTCCCTCCCTCTCTCCCTCCCTCCCACCCTCTCTCTCACCCTCCCTCCTTCTCAATCACCTCAGTGCAGATTGGCTGGTGGAGGAGGAGAGGAAAGCATTCTGAGCAGGAGGGGTGAGGAGGGGGGAGGAAGAGGTCTCTCTCTCTCTCTTTCTCTGTCTCTTTCTCTATCTCTCTCTCTCTCTCTCTACACACACACACACACACACACACACACATGCACACACACACATGCGCACACACACAAAGCACACATTGGACCCAACAAAGGGATGGAACAATTCCCAGATTACACCCCCACTGGTTAAAACGTTGATAGAGAGATTATTTCATCATCTCCGAGGGAATGTCCGTGCATATCTTAGAGGCCGACTAAGATTCAAAATAAGATTCCGCACGGGGAGTGTAATTATGGAAACGCTGACTGGAAATGTTGGAACTAATCACATGTCATTTTCTTTTCGGAAAGAGATCACGCCCGCGATTCAAACCGGAACGGCATTAGAGACGTATTAACTGGCATGTGCCGCGGCGTACCCAAAGTTTCATTAGCGGTTATATCGAGCATCGAGCCCGACGACAAAGAATCAGATCCCGCCTGCTCATTTGACGCATCTAAGAGAGAGTACTAGTAGTGGATTATAGTGTCGTTACAGAAACACATTGTCGAAAGTAGAAATAGAACAGATAGCTAGCTAGCTCTGTATAGATAGATTGATGGGCCGACGGACGGACTGGCAGACAGACGGACGTACGCTGACAGACTGCCGGGGAGAGATACACGTGTAGCCCCACATCCACGGCAAACCCAATCATTTACCTCCCCTTCCAGCCGTCGCCTCCATGCAATGAAAGTCCCAGTCTAAGGGGAGAGAGAGAGAGAGAGAGAGAGAGAGAGCGGTATTAGGGCCGCTCAATTAAGTGCCAAATGGCCATCTGGAGCCCCGCTGTTTCACCTCCACCGCCTCCGCAAAGCGAAGAGGGAACCACCGGTACAAGCACCTGAAAGGTACGTCAGGAGATACGAGATGCACATTAAAGGGGAAATGGATGGCCTTTAAAACACACCTCGTGCATTCGTTACGGGCGCGCCGATGCTCTCAGGACGCATGACAGAAATCGTGTTAATATCGTGTAGCGTGCTTCCAGAGTGTGGAATAAAAACTTGCTTTTCCCAGGTCTGTGCGATGCCAAAATAAAGCAACGGCTGAATCCCACGTTGAGATATGAGTTGTTAGTTGTTAGTTATTAGCGCGGTGATGTAATTGTTTTTCGTGCGGCATTACAACAATACAAACCCAAGGGGGGGGGGGGGGAAAGTGTCACTTCCTCCACATTTGGGAGTTTGTGGGCATCCCCCGTGGAAACAGGAACAGTGTGGATGTGTGGAAGACCATGGCTGGTGGTGCCGTTTAGAACTACGTTAGAATAAATCAAGTTGGCGATAAGAACTACACACCCCAACATCCCCCGCCCTCCCCCCCCCCCCCACACACACACACACACACACACACACACACACACACACACACACACACACACACACACACACACACACACACACACACACACACACACACACACACACACACACACACACACACACTCCCCCACCCCTGTACTCCACGCGGCATCAGGCTGGACTGTCCTGCATCACCCGGGGGCAGAGGAAAAAAAAATATGATGCTATAAGCGTGATGCACATATAGCGAGCCATCACATAAATAATGCAGAAGACTTTACAGCACCGAAGGAATCTTAATTGAAGCCCAGCCAGAGCAGCGATTTCACTAGTCTGCTTAGCCAGAGGATAGCCCATTCCCAAACAGTTATTACTGATATTAAAAAACGGGAGCAAACAAAAAAAAAATCTAATCAGTACATATCCGGCCATTTCAGCCGTCCCCTCGGTCAAAATCTGGACAAAATCAACTTTGCGAGACCCAGCAGACCATCCGGCAGAACGAGAGAGCCTGTTGTGACCCTAGGGTCTGTTTTTTTTTCGATTCAGTGTTTTATTTACAGTACTATTAATTCTGCATGGCCTTGTTAACCAGGGCCTCTGTGTGGCCGGCTCTTCCTGGGAGCCACCGCCTTAATTGGATTCAGCCGATCCGAGTGGGAGGGAGGGAGGTGGGTGGGTAGGTGGGGGTGACTGGGAGGTGGTGGAGGTGGTGGTGTTGATGGTGGTGGTGGTGGTGGTGGTGGTGCAGGAGAGCTCCAATCCCTGACAGGAGCAGAAATGAGAACATCAATAAAAAGCCAGACGAAGAAAATCTTTGCTCGTGGCAACAACAACAAAAATACTAAAACCTGGTATCCCCTTGAATAATTGAAATCGGCGAAACCTCTGGCAACAAGCTCATTTAGCCGAAAGGCCGGTGTATTATTATCCCTGTGTTATAAGATCATCCCCAGCTGAGAGACGGGATGGGACAGAGACGGGACCTTTCATATATGCAGCATACTCTGCGTTTCGTCCACCCTGACCGACCCCCATAACCGTGAGACGTGGAGCGGGAAGGAGATGGAGAGGGAGGGAAGGACAGAGACTGTGTCAGCGATGCGGCCAGGAGAGTAAAGAAAAAACGCGCTAATATCGTACACGGTGTATAGCGCGCGTAAACCCAGCCGTCGAGTTATTAATTACACGTGACCCTGTGTGTCGCCGTTACAGCATCTTGCAGGGAGGCCGTTTCTGTGGTGGGCGGTGCGGCGGGCGGACGAGGAGGAAGAGGAGGAAGAGGAAGAGGAAGCGGTCTGGCAGCAGCAGCAGCAGCAGCAGCAGCAGTGGGGCCGGCTGCCGGGCCGACGACGCCTGCGCTCATAAATAGCCGTGGAGGTTTTTTTATTTTATTTTCTTTTAGTATTTTTTTTATGGCAGCGCAGGAGCACAAGCGCATCCCATCAGTTCATTATCACTGTAGTGTAGCGCTCCGGCTTCATGATGTCCACTTCCAAGCCCGCGATTTATGTCCGCCGCCCGCCCGCACCGCACCGCACCGCCCACCACAGAAACGGCCTCCCTGCAAGATGCTGTAACGGCGACACACACACACACAGGGCGCCACGTGTAATTAATAACTCGACGGCCCGGGTTTACGCGCGCTACACGCCGTGTACGACATTAGCGCGTTTTTTCCTTTATACTCTCTGGGATCACGTCTTCGCGGTGCTTGACATAACGACCCCGCTTTGTGTGACGATCGGGGGGCGGTTAGCGGCGCTAGTCAACACATATCGCTGCAGGTTTTTATTATTGCCCCCGCCACACACACACACACACACACACACACACACGCACACGCTAGTGCCGACAGTACAGCTGTGTTAGCGTCACAGGCTGCCCATTCAACGCCTCTGTTATCTGCGGTCTGCTTAATTAGCTATCCATGTGGTATCACCTTAACAAGACCATAAATATGCTTGCTTCATTAATGTCTTCTTATCACACTTTGCAGGAGGTTAATGCCTGACTCCGTTCTATTTAGTCAGACATGCTGGCTTTAGATTAACGGGAGAACAGAGGAGAACTGAGCCAGGTCCTCCATATTAACTACAGCTATAGAGCACAGCCATTTAACTCTCGGGATACTCTGTGTGTCTCAGCCACTTAATAGGATGATACCCACATGTGACCCGAGTCCCCCCACGGAACACACCGAAACAGGCACACAGAGATACAAACACACACACACACACACACACACACGCACACACACACACACACACACACACACACACACACACACACACACACACACACACACACACACACACATACCCATGCACACATAAGCACAAGCATGAAACAAATACACACATGCACACACACACACACACACACACACACATACACACACACACACACACCCACACACACTCACACTCTCGCACACACATGCACACACGCACACGCACACACACACACACATGCACACATGCATGCGCACACACTGGAAACTATATACTAAGACTGACAGGATGTGGTTAAGGAGGTGTGTGGTCACAGCAATTTACACAAATAATTAATCATAGTGTCTCCTTGCTCTTCATCGGTGCAGTATTGGTCCTCTATGTCAAGAAAGAAAAAAGAATTCTCAAATTGTCAAGAAGCTCATGAATGTTTTACTGGACCAACAGGACAAAGTGCTGGGATATATATATCCCAGCACAAACACACACATATATATCCCACAAACACACACACACACACACACCACACACATACATATATATATATATATATGTGTGGCACCCGGGCACTCTGCAAGATGTTTTATTTGTCCTTGTCAAAGCACAGCTCTCATCGCTGTCCCAGGGCTCCAATGGGAAGGCAGCGTTGATTTATCACACGGACGCCACTTACAGGAAACATACACCTATAGGCAGTAGGGCACATGTACACAGAAAGGTCACACACATGCACACACACACACACACACACACACACATGCACGCACACACATGCACACACACACACACACACACACACACACATATATATGCAAACACCACATTTTCCCCGATTGCCTAGCATGAGAAACATTGACCTAAATTGTATATTGTATCTTGTATATAAATTGTAATTGTGCTATATTTGAAAACAAAGGATTACAATTGTACATGTTCTTCATTTTTGAAATATTAATTGAATTCATTTTATGCTGCTCGTGAAATGTGTAAATGCAGTGTTAACTTCCTGAAGCCATTAATAGCGTTGCCGCTGACAGAGTTTGTTGCCACGATGAGCAGCAGAGCTCCATATGGAAACATAAAACCCGTAGCCCGCCACGGGAAGTGACTAAATCATCCGCAGCAATAAATTTGATTAAGAATTAGAAAGCGGCGAGGGGGGGGGGGGGGGGGGGGCGCGTTATTTATGAATCTCCGGCGCGCCGCACCACCGATGAACACGGCTTTGTCTCCGCGGTGGGCGGCCAACTGTACATCACCGGCGCAAATGAACAAGTAGATGGCAGAAATATTGAGACTTGATTTCTCCTGCTTGAGAAAGGGGCAGAATCGTTTGATATATTGATAAAGCCACCCCCCCCCCCCTACCCCCCGGCATAACATCACATCTTGAGTCATAGAACCACATAACAGGACTCGGCAATAGCTATGAACGTACGTGTATACCACTAATGATCTAGTAATCTGATACCATGCAGTAGCTCAGGAGGTAAGAGCGGTTGTCTGGCAACAGGGTGAGGCGACTGTAGTGTCATTTTGATAAAAGCGCCATATAAATACAATCCATTTAGATATACCACCGCATAGTATTTCCCCCATAAAAATGTATAGTTTTACCCCCGTTTGAATCTCCGCTCTCTGTTCGTTGAAGAGCAATGTGAGCCCACATAGACAGCCCCGTCTCCAAACCCAATTACCCGGCACAATAATTCAATTGAAAGTGAGTTTGGGAATGGCCAGGGGCTTGCCTAATGAGCTGACTGATCATTTACAGTCAGGATGTGATTCTAAGCCAATGGATTCCATCTCCTCTCCACGCCGGGCTGCGAGAGGTCTGTGTCCATTCCGCATGCGGTCGGCGTGCGTGGGGGTGTGCGTGACCTTGGTTAATATTCTGAAAGTCTCTCACACACACACACACGCACGCACACGCACACACACACACACACACACACACACACACACACACACCCTGTGTGCTGCTGCCTTTCTCGCCCACTTAAATAATTGATTCCACAGTACAAACCCCCCCCCCCCAGAGTTCAAAGTATGGGGATGATCGCTGTCTTAAATACATCCCATTATACACAGAGGGAGGTTGGACGCTGCCCCTCCATAGCTTGAGCACTACTGCGCTATAAGCCCCTCCCCTAGAGGCGGAGCTATGAGCCCCTCCTAGAGGTGATTGGTTTTAACAGCCCCATCTGTCATCACGGGGGCGCCTGGCGATGGCATTAACGAGTGCTTGTCAAACGGCTCCTGGTGACACGGGATTGGCAGACGACTCATATATCGGAGTGTTGCATGATTGCATGATTGCCTCTTTTCATTCAGCTGAAGGAATTGATTCCGATGTCTTTTTAATTTATTTTTGATTGTTAAAGGAGGATAGGAAAAGATGGTGATGATGATGATGGTGGTGGTGGTGGTGGTGGTGCGTTTAGGTTTCGGCGATTGCCCGGTTCTTGCGTTGTGGGTAAGAGAAGCATATGCGCCGCGTTATGCCAAACGCGTTGTACCGCGGCAGGTGTGTGTAAGTCCCCATGGAGCCCGGGTCCACCGGACTCACGGGGGGCGCTGGGGAGGTTCCGCCGTCTCCGGGGGGGGGGGGGGATCTCATCTCATGAAAAGGAGAGTTGTGTGTAAACAGATCCTGCCGGGGGAAAAGAAAAACAGAAGGATGCAAATACGGCTTCTGATCACTCTGGGCTTCTGATAAACACGCTTGTTTGCATACATGTGCTTTCTCTGTTTGCCTTGACAGACACACACACACACACACACACACACACACACCAACACACAGTTCCAGGATTTTCTTTTAAACATCAGAGCACCTGCAGGTGACGGCCAATACGCACGTTTGCACAACGTATTAACAATAGTGGGCGCTCATGCATATTTCATATCCCGCCAATACGCTTGTGATAACACGGCTCTTTTTGTTGTCTACTCTCAGCGAGCATTGGCTGGCGATGCAGTGTGTTGCGTTCGCGGCCACGTGTGTTCCCTCGCCGCCTGCCCACCGGCTCGGGGCTCGTCTCCCCTATGGAGTGTTCCCAGTGGCGTGTAGTGGTACACTACACACTTAGATAAAACACTGAGGAGATGGAGAGGAATAGGGATTAGCTCCTTCAGGTGACCTTCCAGAGAGATATAGAGAGAGAGAGAGAGAAGGGGGGGAGAGCCAGGAGGATCTAACAGCGTATAAGACTCATAATCCCACTTCCTTTCATGGTAAGACCGCGGCTAGCCATGCATGGATATCGAGGCTGACAGGCTGCCCTCCTTCCTATAGCAGCGTACCTGTTATCTCCCCTCAAAGATACTGTAGGATTGGATTCCGCCGCCGAATTCAATCAGAGCGTGGCTCGGAGATCTCCCGCTCACAGCGGTCCTGAGGGACACGGGGCGAGCAATAGGCCGCTCAGATTTAACGATACATGCAGAGTATATTGCACATGGAACCGGCAAGGCACTTAGTGCAAAGACTGGTTTTTACGTAAAACTCCATCGCAGGCCTTCGCACGTACGCACACACACCTGCAAATACACGCGTACAGTATAGCCGCACACACACAGCTGACTGCGTATGTATGACAAAACTAAATCACACTTAGTCCACTTCATAAGGCTCCTGCTGACATCAGCC
>PIJE02000138.1:246265-278765 GCA_002895965.2 Coryphaenoides rupestris
TCGACGACCGGGGTGTCAGCGTCGTAGCCAGAGTCTCAATCCCGGGTTAGAGGAACCCGCTCAGCGCCACGTCCGCTCTCGCTGTGATTAAGTGCCGAGGCTGTGGGCTTCAGCCAGTGGCGACGTACGCTGCGATGTCTGTAAACATCTAATGATGAATGAGTTGGCTAAGCAATCATTCTGGGGAGGAATGGACATTACTATCTATATTCATTTACATATTGACATGCGGGTCAATTCAGAGCAAACACGCCATTTGGGACAGTGTTCAAAGTGATTTGGTTAAAATTAACCCAGCTAATAGCTACAGCTATTATCCTTGTATTCACCCTCATCTCCACTTACACAATACATATGTGTGTGTGTGTGTGTGTGTGTGTGTGTGTGTGTGTGCGTGTGTGTAAACATTTTTATGAGCATATCCTTTGTGTGTGGGCATACAGTATGTGTGTATGCATGTGTGTGTGGTGTGTGTGTGTGTGTGTGTGTGTGTGTGTGTGTGTGTGCGTGTGTGTGATGATGATGCGCATGATGTTTGTGTGATTAGTGTGAGGATCGACCCGGGGGGAATTGAATGGGCTCTGAGGCAGAATTCCCTGCCTCCCATGCCTTTGATCGGCCCTCCCCCTCCAAAGGCCATGTTCCACGGCATCTCCATAATTGATCCGTTTGTCGAAGGGAATCCTACCCTCGATTTCAGCAGCAAGTTTCTACTGCCTGCCCCTGCGACCATCTTTGTTCAGATCAGACACAATCGCCACCCGCTTCTGACTTTACAGAGGGCGGGAGGCAGGCTGAAAACACTGTGGAAACGGACCAAGGTCCCTCGGTCTTACCGGTGGACATCCTCCCTTACGGCGTCGCACTATTAGTCCAGCAGGTGAATAAATCCACACGCCGTCGGGTGATGTACTGGCCGCAGAGAGACATGGGGCGCTATGACTGCGAACTTAATCTCAATCAAAACGAGCCGCACGCGTTCTATTCCATCATCTGGCCGTCAGATGTGACTGACGTGGAGGAGGAGGAGGAGGAGGAGGAGGAGGAGGATGAGGAGGAGGCTATGCATCCCCCCCGGCCCCCCCCCCCCCCCGCTCCCCCAGGAGCCGTCCGAGGGGGGCCGATCCACCGTGACACGCTCGGGCGACGACCTTTAAACTTACAAGGCATTACTGAAGCATCCAAGCATGTGAGCAGAAGGGAGGGGGTGGGGGGGGAGGGGGTGGATGGATGGGGATGGGAAGGTGGGAGGGTGAGGGGGGACAAGCGACAGCATCCCTGGAGGACATTGACATCGGGGGGGAATGTGTTGGTGTGTGTGTGTCTGTGTGTGTGTGTGTGTGTGTGTGTGTGTGTGTGTGTGTGTGTGTGTGTGTGTGTGTGTGTGTGTGTGTGTGTGTGTGTGTGGCGTGGGGGTGTTGAGAGAGATGGTATCGCGGCAGGGACTCTCAGAGGTCAAGCGGCTCTTCATGGTCATTAAAGGGGCCCCCGCCATAAAACGCTGTCCTGGTCCATGATTACACTGTCAGGACATGGGCGGGGGGGGAGAGGGGAGAGAGAGAGAGAGAGAGAGAGAGAGAGAGAGAGAGAGAGGGTGGAGAGGGGGTGTGGAGAGGGGAGATGCAGAGATAGCAAGAGATTTCTTTGATCAACACTTCACTTGCCTCCCAGGACCTCCACTGAACCAGGCGTCAATTGTAAATACGCTGACAGCAGGCAGGACCACCAGCGGCAGTATACGGTTGCAAAAAAACATATCAATGTACCTGGATGAAAAAAAAAAAAACCCAAACGGTGCGAGAAGAACAAAGAACGCCGGTTTATGTAACAACAGCGAGGAGGATACGGTAGGTTTAGCATCGGGGGTTTGCTTAACAAGCGTGTTTACCGTCGGCCTTATCAGTAATATCTTAAAACACTGTTCGCTTCGCCCGTGTTGACAGTCGAACGTGTAAAGACGCTCCAACGACAGCAATCCTAAAAGATCACATCGAGGGCAACTAAACCCTGCAACTAAACCCTGGATCGAGGTTAACAAGTCGCAGCAGCTAGACAACACACTTTTCAATTAATGTGTGGTTGATGTCCACACCCACACACACGTATTAACAGCGCTCGCAAGCCAAGGCAGCGTTAATCTCACCGGGAATAGTTTAGGCTTAGGCGTCTCGCTCACGGACACTTGCATACTTTTGCCGGGATGAGCCAAGGATTTGCACTGGCATCCCCTTAAGTTTTGAGACGACTTGCTCGAGCTTAGCTGCTGCTGTTTTGCGATGCTGTGAGACGTCAGCGGACTTCCGTTGAGACTTTGATGAGCGCGGGAAGTCAGGCGAGGACGTCGTCATTGGCAACGGCAAATGAGGCGGAAAAAGAAGCGCAACAAAGGAAGCCGTAGATCTGCCTTTTCCGTAAGATGAATGAAACGGAATTGGAATCGGATCATTTTTAATGTTGAATGCACGATGGGTTTATTCCCTCGTGCAGTGAACTTCCAATATTTATTGGTTCGCCGATTAAATTAGTCAAATGTTGATTCCGAGATCATGTTTAAAAAAAATAATCCCAGGTTAGTAAACGGAGAACCTTGCATTCTGCTTCAATATTTACACAGTTTGTTGCCCAAAAAACACCGGGAGTCCTACAGCAAATACTGCCTAGAAATGTATTTCTGGCACGCTCCGGGCTTCAGTGTCAGTCAGGGCACGAGGGGGAATATGAATTTCCAGGGCCTGACTGTGCAGTGGGTATACTGCGGGATGGGTTCCAGTTTCTCCTGAAAGTGAAGGGCAGTTTGAGGACATCCAGCCCTCTGATAGAATACCGGCTATAAATACAGAGAAGGAGGGGGGGGGGGGAGAGAGCCAGAGCAAATGGAAGCCCATGTCGAGTCCCCTAAGGGTGGGATAGGAGACTCGGCATGTATGCTTGCACTTACCAAGGCAGAAACACTACGGCGGAGTATTGAGGACAGTAAAATTGACATATCCTCTGTTGACTTTATGGACTTTGTGTTAAAAAAAAAAAAAACAGGCTCTCAAGGCGTCACTCGGAGTGCAAGCACATACCTAAAGACACACACACACACACACACACACACACACACACACACACATACAGTGCCTTTCTACATTATGCATGGTTCCATGGACCTCCTCGGTACCGACACTGTAGCTCAGGTTTACGGTTTCGATGACAGGAATGAAGTGAGGAGTTTGAGTAGACAAGCAGGTACAGATTTCAATAATAGATTAGAATTATTCTTTGTTTTAGTTTTTTCACGAAGAAGAAGAAGAAGAAGAAAACAAAGATGGCTCCACACTATCGTTCAATCCATCACATGCATGGGGGGTTGCAGATCGAGGCGGCCACCAGAGACTCATGCATCAGGTGCCAAAAAGGTCCCCCCCCCCCCCCCCCTCCCCATCAGACACCAACGCCAGACGCCATTGAAAGTGGACACTACAGGTCATTGTGTTAGAACTATTTTTAATGACATTGCGCATTTTGAGCACCCCGGGGAGCAGAGCGTGCCGGCCCGTGGGCCTGGCGTGATCAAAAGCCTGGGGGATCTGGCGGGGGGGCGGCGAGAGAGAGAGAGAGAGAGAGAGCGAGAGAGAGAGAGAGAGAGAGAGAGAGAGAGAGAAAGGGGGGGGACTCGAACCGGGAATTGACTTTTCTCCCCGACGCACCGGGGGAAAGGTAATCACTCATGTTGAGTGGCAGCAGCTTGTGTTCCACTTCACGCCCGTGCCGTGCGCCCCCCACCACCGCCCCGCCGCCGCACCCCCCCCCCCCCCCCCTCCCCCCGGCCCGGTGCATGTGTTCGACCGGCGTGTTCCTTCCTGCCTGGAAATTATACCGTGATCCTTCATTCCGATTGCCAACAGAGAGAGAGAGAGAGAGACAGCGCGGCTGCAATCACGGGCAGGACGGGGCGCTGTCTGCACCGCTGGGCTAAGGGGAGACGACGAGAGCGTGACCGTAACTTAACACCCGCTCACCTGTGCGCTGGGGGGACGGCGGCGGTGGCGGCGGCAGCAGCACAAGCAGCCTTTTGTCTCCCAGACACATCTAATCTTACACTGTATGTGTCGTTTCCTTTTGTTTGGGGTTCTTTTTTTTGGCATCGTCTTTGGCCTCGGATATGTGATAGTATAGACAAAGTGTCTGACTGACTGTGTTTTAGTTTTTTGGGGATGCCTGTTCTTTCTTCTTCCACCGAGAAATATTATTTCGAGGTGAAAACAACCAAAAAAAGTTTTGCTCCAGTCGAAGCTTTCTGTGCTGGAAATACCTACCGATCTGTACTCCTCCACCACCCCCTTCCTCTCTCTCTCTCTCTCTCTCTCTTCTCTCTCTCTCTCTCTCTCTTCCCACAGCGCTCCCAGAACCTGGATTTCTTGGCAGGTCTGTCCGCTCTGGGGCGGCACATGTGCACTCCTTCTGTCTCTCATCGTTAGTCGATACTCCCCTTCCCCGGCCCGGCCCCCGGCCCCCCGGCGCCCCGGCCCCCGGCGCCCGGCCGCCCCCGGCGCCCGGCCCCCGGCGCCCGGCCCCGGCGCCCGGCCCCCGGCGCCCGGCGCCCGGCCCCAACCCCACCGACCCGATCCCGGCCCAGATCCCGGTCCTGGTCTCCAGACAATCAGCCATGGACGAGGAGGAGGAGGAGGAGGAGGAGGAGGAGGAAGAGGAGGAGGAGGACGGGGGGGGGGGGGAGGAACAGGTCACTTACTCCCGCCACACCACGTACACTGGGCCTCGTTGTGCCTGTGCCCCAGTAATGACATCCTAAAGAGAAAAATGGGCACATAAAACAAGATGAAGCATCCGTAGCCCCGGCGCTGGGCCGCTATATCAATAATGCTGTAAAAACAAGACATTACTTAAAGCTCTGCGCAGGCACACAGGCGGAGGGATGGAGGGGGAGGGCTGGGGGGCTGGGGGCGGGGGGAGGGGGGGGGGAGAGTGGGTGGTGGTGGTGGTGGTGGTGGTGGGTGGAGGGGGGATTGGGTGGTGGTGGTGGTGGTGGGTGGAGGGGGGGGATTGGGGTGGTAAAACAAAGGACGGAGTAATGGAGTTTTGGGAAACCCTCGATGCCATTTCGTTTACGATTCAATCATCCTCCACAACCACCTCTTTATCTCCAACGCTGACGTCTCGCTCGGCACTTGACCCGAACTACACAGATGGAGATCCCCGCCGTTGTAAACAATCTTGGGGCTTTTATTTATTTATTTATTTAGCTTTTTATGTACACAGAAATACTAGTACATAAAAGATTCAATGAATAAGCACTATAGCCGATGGCACCGCAGGGAGGCGAGAGCAGAAGAAAACTAGCGAACGTGTCGCGTCTGGATTCGTTGTAGTCGCGGTTAACGTGGACTGTCCGTGCCGCGCGTGTGGCCCGGAGTAAATTCTCATTTGTCTCACGGCCGCCGCCGCCGCCGCCGCCGCCGCCGCGTATCCATCAAGGACGCGGTCCCCACGCCGTCTCCCCCCCCCCCCGCCCATGCCGGGAATATAGACGTGTCACATGTAGAGAGCGGTGTGGGGATGACAGGGCCATTACAGAATCAACAGAACCACTTTATTCTGACTGCATCACGGGCTGATCGTCCGCAGCAGCAGCAGCAGCAGCAGCAGGCAGCAGCAGCAGGCCTCCTGAGTGACACGGCCTCCACACAATGGTGACTCGCTCCTCACTGGGAGCGCGTCTCTCACTCTGTCATGGACAATTACAGGGAGGGCAGGGCTGTCATCCGGCCAGAGCTGGGCTGGGCTTGTGAAGAACTTTAATACACACAACACTTTTCTTCTATTGGTGTAGTGCACGTTTAATGCATCCATCCATCCGTCCATTTCATTAAAATATTGTATCGATTTACAGGATAATTTGGTGGTAGAATTTATTAAAAAGCTAACTAGCCGGAGGGAAGGGCGCGTTCTCCTTGTCAAACATTTGCATGGTAATTAGAAGTCTATTTTTCCGACATTGTTGACAAAATGTAATTGCTCTCGTAATTCATGCATTATGGTTTTATATACGCAGTACAAGTTTCCAGCCTTTCAGCGACTCTCACCGTAAGAAGTGAATGTATAGGCTGGCCCTGTGCAGCACACATTAGTGGACACATGGATGGATGAGATGAACATGTTGATGTTTCTTCGAAACAGCCAAAGGCGAGGGAACAGCGAGCAAAGCGAGCAAGATTTCCACTGCCTAATGTGGAGAGAATGACGAGCCCTGGAGACTATAGCATAGTTCCTGAATAAATGTTGATGAAGATTGCATTGATTTTTCATCTGTGCTCCGTTGTGTACGGTGACCTTACAGCACACGACGCAGCGAGCGCTGACTGTCGTCTCCACTCCGTCCTCACGTATGTTAGTGCGTTGGCCGCATTCCCAGCCAAACATTTTAAACCCCCTTCTACTCCATACATCATTCCAGCTGTTAAAAAAATGCCATTAAGTAGAACCATTGCACGGCCAGAAGAATAATAGTGTATTTACAGTCGGTAATGTAATGTAATGGACGTTTAATGTGAATGTTTCAAGAGTTACACAAAAGCAAAACACATACGTTTTGTCCGTGGCCGTCGCATATATGGGACTACACTTATTGCCATTATGGCCACAGTGAATGTACACTATGTAAGCGATGTTATCAATTAAATACAAAATGTATCCTTAATCTAAAATAGTATCCTCTATCCCAGTGTGCTATCTCTTCCTCTTGTTTCCTCCATTATACTCCACATTCAGCTGTGCATCAGATAAAGATAAAGGTGCCTTTCTGTTCTCTGCACACACACACACAGGAGGAGGAGGAGGAGGAGGCGGTGGTGGTGGTGGTGGTGGTGGTGGTGGTGGGGAATCATGGCTGGCATGGACCCGCCCGCCCCAGGGCAGCGGTGGGAGTGCAGAATCCAGTGATGCCGAGCAACTGGTATGAACACACATCACCAGGAGGATCTACACTAGACTCCTCTGTTCCAAAGCCTCTGAGCTAGGCTTTTTTATTTTATTTTTTTTAACACCCCAGCAGCAGCAGCAGCAGCATATAAATACCAACCTCCTGATTTACAGCAGAGAGAAAGAAGGGAATAAAAAAAAAAGACAAAAAAAGACACGATCGCAGCTTTGATCAACATGCACCGGGTAATCATAGGCGTGAACGATAATTACAAATGTGCCGTCTTGTTAAGTTGTCACTGCGTGCGTGGCCCCGTCCTGTCCTGTCATGCAACGCAACTCTACTCAACCTTCGTCACTCATCCATTATCCCGCCGCGGTGACAAGCAGTCTTTCACACCCGCTGGCGGCTCCTCCCACACCTCAACTCCTGCACTCAGCACAAAAAACCTCGGCGGCGGCTCTGCTCAGACCTGAAGAAAAAAAAAAAGAAGAAGAAAAAAAAAATCGCAGGCCAGGGCCCTGTAATCACAAAGTCACCCACAACGTTTATGGCCCACTGAGATGGATTTGGCTAACAGGCCTCCGAGGACCGGGTTCCTAGCATCCTATGACAAGAACAGACACACCACCGCCGCCGCTAATGACAGCAGCAGGCCATGTGCCGTGATGGATGGCTGAACCCAGAGCAGCACCGTCGCCACGACTAACTAATTTAATGACAGCCTCAGCAAATCCCCTCACAATTACTACAATAATTGAGTAAGCATTTACACATGGGGGCCGGGGGGGGGGGGGGGGGGGGGTGGATCTATTGTTCACTGTAGTAGTATTACTTTTATATAGATGTATGTATATCCTCTTGAGACCCAGCAATTCATTTTTGTCCTCTGTAGTGGACGTTAGTTTTTGGTCCGTATCTCTGAGGCCATACATGCCATTGTGTTAAGTCCTGTTGGCCCTTTTCAATGGTATGACATGTGTGGGGTTGTCCCCTTGACAAAACTCTCTTCCTGGTTCTTCAAAATGGCTGCCATCCCAGGGAGCACATTTTATGGAAAGAAGAAAGGTAAGTGTGTAATTGTGTAATTATCAGTTTTGTGAGTTTAATATTCAGATTGATTCTAGTAAGTCAATATCTCAGGAATAGTTTGGTGTGTTTTCAGAGCAGTGTAATTATTTGTTCACGTAAAAAGATATCTTGTTTATGTATGTCCTCCGTAGAGGACATCAGGATGTGCTAACTGGTTTTTTTTCACCTGTTTTACACAATACAATAGAAGTCAGCTCACTGACTGAGGCAGAGAGAATTCTGAACAGAATCATTGACAGAGACTCAGACATAGACTTGTCAGATGATGAGGCTCCACAGGGAGTGATTGAGGCAGAGGATGAGGTTGACAGTTCAGAGGAGGAGGAGTCGACTGAGGAAGAGGAGGATACGGTTAAGGAAGAAAGGACCCGTCGTCCACTATGGGCAAGAACTAACACGTAAGCTTCTGAGAGGTTTTGATTCAGCGTTACTTTACCTACAAGGATTTCCACTCTCTGAAATGACACCTATAGTGCAGGTGTACTGCTTTTCAAAACATAAAAGTTTGACTCATGTTCTTGTGATCAGGGTGATAGATGTATGGATGCTAGATGACTTAAAGGGTTACTTCACCCAAAATACATCTCCACATATTTATTTGTCTATCTGTTAAGATTCATGCCTGTGTTGAAAGACTCCAGAGATGTCGTTGACAATACTGCCCCAAACCGTGTGGACTGGCCACCATCAAAATAATATTTGGAGCAATACATTGACAACAAAGTCTTTGAGGATATATCTATCTTCACAAACCAGAGAGAGCTTCAGGTGTCAGGCACAGGTCTAAATACAACACCCGAGGAGATTAAGACCTTCTTTGGAGTCTCACTGCACATGGCATGCCTTGGATACCCAAGAATAAAGATGTACTGGGCCACAAAAACAAGAGTGCCAGTAGTTGCTGAGTCCATGACAAGGGATCGCTTTTTCAAGATCAGATGTTCTCTCAAAATCACCAATGATCTTGATGTAGCAGAAGAAGAGAAGAAGCAAAACCTGCTTTGGAAAGTCAGCCCACTTCTGAAGAAGGTGCAACAAGGCTGCCCAAACCTCACCAGGCCAGGAAAAGTTTCTGTTGATGAACAAATGGTTCCCTTCACCGGTCGATGTCCAGTCCGTCAATTTGTGCCCGGCAAGCCAAATCCGACTTGATTAAAGGTGTTTGTTCTTGCTACTCCAAATGGAATTGTGTTGGATTTTGAAGTCTATCAAGGAAAGAAAACCTTCATTGGCAGAGACACAGGACTTGGAATAGGAACAAATGCAGTTCTTCGTTTGGCTGAGTCCATTCCCAGGGGAACTCGCATGTATTTTGACAGGTATGATTATAATGACGATGATGATGATTCCCTGGAACTTTTTGTATCCATGTCTGTCTGTCTGTTTGTCTGTCTAGGTACTTCACCTCAATCAAGCTATTGGATAAATTGCTGGAAAAGGGCCTGCCTGCAAGTGGAACACTGATGAAAAATAGAGTCCCAAAGGAATGCAACATAACGTCTGATAAAGAGTTGCTGAAAAAAGGGAGAGGATCCTCCGTAATGGTGACAAGGAAGCCTGCTGAGCTGGCTGTGACAAAATGGGTTGACAATAAACCAGTGCTCATGGCATCCACAGTGCATGGAATAGAGTCCCAGGATACCTGCACCAGATGGTCATGGAAAGACAAAAGGCAAGTTCAGGTGTCAAGACCTGCAGTGGTGGCAGAGTACAACACCAACATGGGGGGTGTCGATATGTGTGATAGAACGCTCAGCTTTTACAGAATGTCCAACCGCACTAGGAAGTGGACTGTTAGCACAATCCTACACTTCTTCAATCTGGCCACCACCAACTCCTGGTTACAGTACAAGGAAGACAGCCACGCCTTGGCACGACCCATGAAGAAAACTCTCCAATACCTTGAGTTCAAACTGCTCTTGGATGAGGAACTGATTGCCCAGGCACAGTCAGGCCAAACCGATCCGATCGAGTCAGATGCGTCCAGTGATGAGGTCTACGCTCCATCACACAAGAGAAGGAGGCCCCAGCCAGATAAAAGTATGGAGCTGTCCATTTGCCACAGATGATGGACAACCCCAATTCTTCCAGGTGCAGAGCAGAAGGATGCAGTGGAAAAACATTAATCAAGTGCCTCAAGTGCAACATGTACCTCTGCATCTCAAAGAAGAAGAACTGCTTCATGGAGTACCACAAATGAGGGCTGAATCAGAATAGCCTAAAGCAGTGGTTCCCAACTCCAGTCCTGGAGTACCCCCTGACAGAATATTTTTTTTCCAACCCAGATCTAACACACCTGCTTCAACTACTACAATAATCAGCTAGCTCTTGATTAGTTGAATCAGGTGTCTTAGATTTGGGTTGGAAGAAAGAAATTCTGTCAGGGAGTACTCCAGGACTGGAGTTGGGAACCACTGGCCTAAAGGATGTGGCCATTTTACTTGTGACGTTACCTTGGCTGAGTGTCATCTCTCTCTCAGGAAGGAACATTCCTTGCACCAAAAACTAAGGTTCAGAAGAGTTCAGTTTCAGTTCAGTTCAGTTTCAGTTCAGTTCAATTTACAACCCTAAATGTGGTCAGAGTTCAGATGTAAATGTACAACTCTAAATGTGTTCGTTCCTATGTTCATATTTGCCATAGCCGTCCTGATGTCCTCTACATGGGACATACTATAAAACCAAAATAAAAACATGTTTTGACATTTTTTGTTGTTGTAATGTTTTTTTCACCCCAAAGACTTATGTGGTGTAAAAAAAAAAAGAAATTAAAAAAAGGTATTTTACTTACAATACAGTTTTATTACACTTCAATTATTGCCAGATTGTTTTCGCGGACTGAATATCTTAACTTGCCTATATATTTTTATACTTCTACTAGAACTAGGTCTTCTACTGTTTATTTCTCTATTGATTTATTCTATTGCTGTGCAACCTGGCACAAGAATTTCCTTCGGGATCAATAAAGTTCTATCTTATCTTCTCTTATCTTATATATAGAGAGGGAGAAAACAGCTCCCTGCTGACGTAAGATGTGTTATATATACGTGTTTATGTAGTATATATATCTATATTTATATATAGAGATATATATATATATATATACAGTATATATTATACACACACACACACACACACATATACATATATACAGTACATACAGTATATAGCACGTGTTCTGTCAGCAGGAAGCAGACACCTTATGATGCTGTTCGCAGGTGAGCCCCCTGTGCTTGGAAGTACTGAAGACTAAATGACACTTCTCCCGATCAATCGTGTTCCTGTGGACCGTGAGGGACTTGGAGGCACTTTCCCTCTCGTTTTTCTCTCTCTCTCTCTCTCTCTCTCTCTCTCTCTCTCTCTCTCTCTCTCTCTCTCTCTCTCTCTCTCTCCTCTCTATCAGGGTTCTGTCCATTTGCCAGCCTTCCACCTCACTGGGTTTTTCCTTTTAAATCAGGTGTCTGTGTGTGTGTGTGTGTGTGTGTGTGTGTGTGTGTGTGTGTGTGTGTGTGTGTGTGTGTGTGTGTGTGTGTGTGTGTGTGTGTGTGTGTGTGGGTGTGTGTGTGTGTACGTGTACAGCATATAGTATCGACTGATTGTGTGTATGTGTGCATGTGTGTGTGTGTGTGTGTGGGTGTGTGTGTTTGTGTGTGTGCATGCATGCATGCCTATGTCTGTTTGTATGTCTGTCTTTCTGTGTATGCATGTATGCATACATACATACATGTATGTGTGTGTGTGTGTGTGTGTGTGTGTGTATGTGTACACAGCTTATAGTACAACCGAGGTGGGTGCGGGGGGTGGGGGGTCTTTGGGGAAGCACAGTGCAGCATCTTCCCGCAGATCCATCCTCCACCTGGATAGCAGCAATCACACGGACCGGGAGGAAACTCATTACCAGCGTCTCCCACAGCGGCTCCAAATTATGATGGGAACGCCGAGTGTGAATTCTTTATCGGGGATTTTAACAAATAAAAAAGTGGTGGTGGCGGCGGTGGGTAGCTTCCTCCAACATTTCCTTGATTAATCTGGGCTTTGCCCATCCCTGCAAGTGACAAACTCTGTCTCCCCGAGAAGCAGAGCAACGCGTCTGCTGCTGATATATTAAAAAACAGCAAAAAAGGAAACTCTCGCCGGACTACAGTGTGACATTGTGTAGACTTCCTCTGAGTGCGTTGACGTCGCCGCCATTGTGGTTTCTACCCCAAACTAATAAGTTCTTCAAGATGATCGCTTTGATCCCCAGAGTGCATCACGGGAAGCTAATAGAAATGCGTTTGATTTTTTTTTAAACCCACATTGTAATCATTAAGGAATGGCACTCAGCTAAAATCAACCGTGATTAATACAGCCGGAGGAAATTAATATGAAAACGTCAACACATTTCCACGTTTATCGGCCGACACAAATTGGAAAAAGAATGAAAGTGTTATGTCTTGGCAGCTTGGACACGGGTGTGTCATAAGAGCTGCCGCGAATGTGAATGTGTGTGTGGTCTTGTGTGTGCATTGGGATAGTGCGTACATGTTTTTGTGCGTATGTGTGTGTGTGTGTGCGCCGTGCGCATGTGTGTGTGTCTATGTGCGCGCGTAAACTTAATTAGATGCTCCACTTTTCAAATTGCCCATTATGTGTCCATATGTGTTTTCTAGGGCAGCAGCGGCAGCAGTAGCAACAAGTCCCTTTGCCGTGCCATGTAGCCCACTCAGGTCCTCTAATGAACACGGTGTGAGTAAGCAGGGATGATAATGTGGAGACCCCCCCCCCCCCCCCCCCCTTCGTGTCAATCACCGTTACAACAGCCTCAAGTTCCGTGGCCCCTTCCACTCCGGAGCCCGAGTGGGTGGGCAGCTGGAGCCTGCAATTATCTCCAGGACAGCAGCACCAGGACTTCCCACCCTACATCCTCCACCCTCCATCCTGCTCCTCTCTCTCTCTCTCTCTCTCTCTCTCTCTCTCTCTCCCTCTCGTTCTCCCAGTCCTGGTTCTAATTTTCGTCACATTATTCTGCAGTGGAAGCCATTTCCTTTTCCCCCCTGACCCATCGGATGTCCCCGCCTGCTTGTCGTCTGACATTGCAGCGCCTAGAAATTCAATTTTCAGACATCACAGCATCCTGATGGGGTTGTTTGCAGATCCGCCGTGCGGTTATCCACAGAGCATTTTCCTCGAGGAGCGAGGAGTGGTTTTGTGTGCCGAGAGAGAGAGAGAGAGATGTGCTTACTTTTCGCACCACTTATCCTTGGAGAGGATTTTGAGATTGTTGCACATGAACTCTGAGTCATTATACATTAATAGTAATATAAATTAAATGTATTTGGTCCAAACTATAGTAAACAACGAGGATTTAGAAATGTACATTTCATGGGAAATCACCTTGCAAAAGTAACAAATGAATCACTGGAAATAGAGGTAAAGTAGTCTTCCATTATAATCTTGATCGACTCCTTCTAATATTAGAGTTAAATATGTTATTTAATCATATAAACATATAACATGCCATTCATGAAAATGAAAATCCCAACTTACATGTTATGTTTTACTTTGCTGAACACAGCGCCGTGTAGATTTCATGTTCAACCACCAATGAGTCATCATATGAGGACAGATATGTCAATAACGTAATACATTTATACTGCCATCCATTTAGCATCCGCTGGTACCAGCGAGAGGAGGGGAGTGCACCCAAATATGATTTGGGTGTTTGAGGAACTCAGAGGAGGGCCTCCCGGGTGGTGTGAGTGCATCATGGGTTGGTGGTGGAAGTAGTGATCCAAATGTTTTTGATCTAAATAGATTGGTGGTTACTATGTGTGTGTGTGTGTGTGTGTGTGTGTGTCTGTTGCCTGTGACTATGTGCACATTTAAACCATTGACTACTGGAGTGTTTTATTGTCATTGTCACTTCAAGGATCTGAAGAGATCTGTGTCTTTGCACAGACACACACCGATGCCTCGCCAAACCCTCAACTCCAACGAACTGGACTCAAAGCGGAGAGCGAGGGTATAGACCTCTCACCCTGGTGAGGGTGGGTGACACGCACCGCCCGAGGTATCCCATCCCGTACACCTGCTGCTGTACATCTGACAGACTGTCTCTGGGAGCACGGCCACCGGTCTTCTCCAGACCCACCACACATACAGTACACATGTGGATTGGCCAACTCCCATGTGGACGTGTAAAAACAAGCAGCACTATGACTACGTAATATGCTTCCCGGCAAAGTACCTCTGCTCATGCAGGCATCCACAATACTTGTACTGACAGTACTTGTACCAATAGTTTTTGTATTTATTTTAAATTAATGGTAAATGGATTGCATTTATATAGCACTTTTATCCAAAGCGCTTTACAGTTGCCTGACATTCACCCATTCACACACCGACGGCGGTGTCAACCATGCAAGGTAACAACCATCAGGAGCAGTTAGGGTTAGGTGGTGTCTTGCTCAGGGACACCTCAACACTTAGCTAGGCGGAGCACGGGGATCGAACCAGGAACCTTCCTGTTGCCAGGCAACTGCTCTTACCTCCTGAGCGACTGCCACCCCTCTGTTAATGAATACATTAAGCAACGTCTTCGCTTGTGGGTGGGTTACTGTTCCTATGCCTGCTGTAGCAGAGCCTTCTGAAGTTGGTTGGGGTGACATCCAGCCCTCATCTACTGCACAACCCCCTGTTATACAGGAGGCTGTCATTGTATGTTTCTTCACACACTCACACACACACACACACACACACACACAAATCTCGAGGGCCGCGTATGGACCGGGTTTCCGGGAGGGATCTAGCGGCAACTAGCCCGATCATTTTCATCAGCCGTACTCCCCGGGACACACAGTTGATGGGCGTGCCGCTCAGGCGCTGCTCCTACACTGTCATTAGTGGTCAGCGCTTCCCAGAAACCCACGGTGACGGAATGCAGAGATTGCGGTGGCGGAAGGTGGTGGTGGTGGCGGTGATGGTGGTGATGGTGGGGGTGGTCATGTTGGTGTTTGTGATGCGATGACGGAGGCTTGTGCTCGGAATGGCGCGTGCTTTTCCACAACTCAGGTAATAGCGATGCAATCATGGCTCTTTGTTCTAGGCCTCTTACATGGTTGGCTGTTACCGTAGGGTGGGCTGCTCTGTGTGTGCGCACACACACACACCTTGCAATTGCCTTGCAATACAAGAACTGTGGGCAGTTTGCATTCCATTCCTATTCCTATTCACAACCCGCTGTCCGGCTAGGAATGGGAACGGAAATCGTAAAAAGATAAATAAGCGGAAACCTGATTGCGTATGAAAGGCGCGACGGCGGGGGATGTGTGCCCAATCTTTACTTAACTGCGGCGGTCAACAACCCGGGGGTCGCAACAATTGAGCTGGTTTACGTGCGATGCTTTGACGTGTAGGTGGTGCTGGAAGAACACAGGTGACCCAGAAATCAGAATTGAGCAAGAGAGCACGCTATGAATAACTCAGATCATTACGGCAGGAGGGGAGAGGCGCAAACATGTTGAGGCATCTAAAATTCCCTGCCAAAATATTATGATTATCATCTCAGAAGAGAGAGAGAGAGAGAGAGAGAGAGAGAGAGGGGGAGAGAGAGGGGGAGAGAGGGAGAGAGAGAGAGAGAGAGAGAGAGAGAGAGAGAGAGAGAGAGAGAGAGAGAGAGAGAAAATATATATTTCATGAAGGGGGCACAGGGTGCAAGGAAGGTTTCCCTTCGACAGATTTATGGAGGTCCATGCGCTGCACTGTACTGCACTGTACTGTACTGTATGTGAACCAGCAGGGCTTCATGTATTTACATAAAGGCGCGTGATTCACATCTTGGCAATGACTTTGAACTTTTCCCTCCGAACGGCTGAAACATTTCATTATCTCCCCCCTTTAACTGGCAAGCAGACAGAATGCGAAGCGACAAAAGCACTCAAACACAAAAGAGGAGACGTAGAGCGATAGAGAAAGCAAGAGAAGCAGGGCTCAGTCTGACTGACGAGGGCTACGGCAGCACCAGGCCCAGGATATTGATTTTTGTGAACCCGCAGAATATCTACTTGAGCCTTTAACTCCAAATGAGCTTTATTAAATATTAATGCCGTGGGTTTAGGGTTTAGAGATATAATCCTGAATTATAATCCGTCTGGGCGCTCCCTGCGCAGGCACCTCAGCTGTCTTTCTCCATTCCTGTTTTCTCTATTCTCTAGTCTATTCTATTCTCTGTGGTTTTCTTTGGCTATTTCTTTCTATAACACTCGGGCCTTATAGAACTATAAGGGCCCCACCTGGAATCGGCTCCAAGCCTTTCATTAGGACTTGAATTGAATTCCGCCGATGCAGCAAGGTGGCCATTCTTTCAATGAGAACACCTGCGTCCCGACCTTTGTGTGAACGACAATAAACTTCAGTGCCCCTGTTAGCCCGTTGCTGAAAACATAGCAAACATCTGGCCTCTGGTGCTGAGGTGGCGCCTCACACACCCCCACTGCTGGCCTGGATGGAGACAGGACAAAAAAAAAATACCAACGCTGAATGATCTACGTTTAGTAACTGCTAACTTTTTTTCCAACACGTCGCTTCACTCAACGTACTTTATTTTCAACGATAAATGTGTTAGATATTAAATAATGTGCGAGTTATACATCGCGTATATATATATATACGTTTAGAACTCCATAAATGGGTTATCTGACATTTCATGTGTTTCATCTGGAGGGTTGTGGATAGATATTGTGTGAATGACATTTACTGATTCCTCTTTCATCCATATATACATATATATATATATATATATATATATATATATATATATATATATATATTCCCCAGATGCTGACATCGATTTCATATCTGGACACATATCTGGAATTCTATTGGATGATGGACTGCCATGGACCTCTGCAACCATGCCAGAAAGTGGTTGTTGTAACCCTTCCTCTCGCTGCGTAAGCTTCTGCTCCATCGGGTCAAGGCTCGGTCATGGCTCTGTCTGCTAACAATGGACCGGGGGGCCGCTCAAACTGTTCTGAACGTGGCGCTGGTTAAATCGATGTGGGAGGTTTGCAGACATCTGCGAAACTAACTCCCCGACTCCAGTGCCGCCAACTTTCGACGTCTGCCAGACACACTTCAAAAGCGTAGGATTTTTTATGACGCATGGCACACAGGCATAAGCGTTAACAAGGAAAAAGAAAAGGAAAAAAAGGCGAAAATTGAATTACCTTGTCATGTAGTAGCGCTCTAGCGAAATTATAGTCAGATTAATAGGGAGTTGGCTTGTGTATTGGGCGCACCATAAATTGTTTTAATGCAAGACGTGAATATGGAGGCATGTCTTAACAGTGTTAGGAATGAGAATAGTCTGAACCGCGGGTTTACAACGGCCACCCATTACGCAATGAATACGATGTTAACAGCTCCATATTTGATCTGGCTTCTATATATTTTTACATTTACATTTAGGGCATTTGGCAGACGCTTTTATCCAAAGCGACTTACAAAGAGTACATTTGTTGTATATACTCATTGGTTGACCCCCATGTTGACCCCCATGCTCGATCGAGAATCATCGGCTCGATATTTCAGCCTCGTAGAGAGACCATGTCCTAGGCAGAGGCTCACGACATACCTGCCTCGAACCTAACATCAAGTCAAGTCGATTATCTCCAAGCGTTTCGCCGGAATAATAACATTATTAACACTATTATTAACCTTGGAGTCACATTCACGCACCACGCGGCCCGCGTAGTCCAACGGCGGACTCTGTGGTTACGGAGGGAATAGCCGCGGCGACGACAACGCTGCAATCACGTCCACCGCCGCGGACCACGGAGGGGGGCGCCGGGCTCCATGCCTGGCAGACACAGAGGAGGAGGCGAAGGGGAAGGTGGCGGTGGCGATGGTGGTGGTGAGGAGGAGGAGGAGGAGGAGGAGGAGGAAGAGGTAGAGGACAGTTGGACCGTGCATCACTCTGCTGTACCAGATTTGTCATGCCCCCCCCCCCCCCCCCCCCCCCCCATCTTTCAACACTCTGTCTCGCCGCAGAACGAAATGGCGCATCCATCAACGGGAAGTTTAGAGCGAGTTTAGAATTGTCATCGTTTTGATTGCCGAGCCGGAATCAGGATGGAGAGCGGGCCGATGGGAGATATTTCACTCCGCTGAATTGCCCGCGATAAATTCTGCGTTAATGTGCCGTCGACGTACTCCGCCGTGTCCTTCTGGCTTGTTTTATCTTTTTTTTCTTCTTTTTTTTTTGGGGGAGCGGCCTCCTTAAACTAAATGAATATGTTACTGTTTTTCTGATCATCTGTTTTAGTCAGAGCAGGAAAAACACACAGATTCACTCTTTTCCTGTTTATGACCCACTCACGGATGACATGAAATGCAAAAGGGGGGCGTCAGCGAGTATTTGCGAGTCCCATAGGAGCGCCCGGTACCGTTTATGAAATACCGGGGAATCTAAACAGCGTGTCCTTGAGAGATTAAAAAGAAGGGGGCCTGTTTAAAAGGTCTCGGAATGAAAGCATTACATGAAACACCGGGGATAGGAGATGTCCACCCCAATAAACCCAATGACATTTCCAGTCACGCGCAAATCACTTCCTTTTTTATTCCTTCAAACGTCCCACAGCCGCCACTGCCTCGGTTTGATGAGGAGATGGAAACGGGGGGTCTTGAGATGGTGCCCACGCTGGTCTTTTAGAGTTGAGCCAGGACGGTTGATTGTCAGACTTTGTGACGGTCGTGCCAGTTTCCTCGTACAATGCAGCAGGTCTCTCCGATGCAGAGTTCGATTGAGACAGAAAGTGGTGACATGGAAGAACACCATCTTGGTCGAAGATTTGGTTTAAGAAAAAGCTCAGTGTTAAACATTAGGGCTTAGCAGCTTCCTTTCTTCCTTCCTTTCTTTTAGTATCATAAATATAAATAGATACTGGTTTTGCAGCTGGTATGTGCAGCTGAATGTGCATTCTATTGGGGGGGGGGGGGGGGGGGGGGGGGGGGGAATCTGAGCTCGGGGAACAAAGATCATCTGAAATGCGCCGACTGTAAATCGGTGCATGGAGCTGCAGGATGAATTATGCATCACATACGGCACACGGATGACAACTGAATGCAGATGTTACACGGTGTGTACACGCGCTCTCATCACGTAAACTAAACTGATCACATGTTCATCAGTAGGGCTTCACTTTGAACTCTGCAGACAAAGGATTCCTGGGTTGCTTTATTATTTTTGGGGGGCGGGTGAAAATAATCGTTGCAATTATACATGTGTAATCATCGTTAGTGGATGGAAAGTTGATGGAACGTTGGCTCTGTCTTGGCTGTGGCTGTGTGTGCATCTATGATCTATGAAATGTCATCGATTAATCTTATTTAAGAAGTAAATACATGATGAGTAGTAGTGTAGTAGTGAGAGAATATTTTGGTCACATGGATCAATATATGACGAGTGCATGAGATTCCTCCTTCTATTGCAGTTTTAGCAATTATTTTCCTTCACGTTGAAGTTTTATCTGGATGAACTTAAAACCTGCACACTTTGATATGTAAAACAGGCGAGCGTGTGTGCAAACAACCCACAAACATATACACATTTCATATGCATCTGAATATCAAAAAGGTATCTCAACAAATCCGTTGGACTTTTAGCCTCGGTTAGCATATCTCCACTGACCACATGTTGCAACGTTAAATAAATTAAAATCACATTAATGCAAAAAAAATACATGTAAAAATATGCTACAAACATCCGCAGCGTCGGGATTTGACCCCATTTTACATTTGTACGATTTTCCTCCCCGGAGTGGGCAGCAGTCATTGCTGTTTATTTTGACTGAACATTTGGCTCCGGTCCTCCAGTGTTAATTGACCACTGTGGACCGTGCCCGAATTAGCATAAATTAACCTTGACATCGTGACGCACGGCCACGACGGATTGCATCTCTCCCTGGCCAAGCTAAACACAGATATGGGGAGGATTGGCGTGATCCGGATCCATCGTTCGCTTCAGTTGAACCGCCGTGCTCCGAGCTCAAACCCAGCCTCCTCTTTAGAACAAGGCGTGGGCATGAAATTTTAAAACGAAAAATCAGGCTTTCCCAGCATGCACCTGGGACTGCCGCATCGCAAGCAGCACATAAATATCACATGGCAAAATAAGAGAGAGAGAGAGAGAGAGAGAGAGAGATAGAGGGCGGGTCTGTACAAATATCGAAATGTCAACCACGCATAAACACTTTCCAATTAGACCCCGGGCTGGAAGCAGCTGGAGGGGTCAGCCTTTCAAATCCCCGTGGCCCTGGAGACGGGCTGTCCGAGTGACACGCCTGACAGACACGCGAACACGTGTGTGCGCGCGTGTCGGTGTGTGTGTCGGTGTGTGTGTGTCTGTGTGTGTGTGTGTGTGCGTAACATGTTGACGTGCTATATAAGACAAATATGCCGCCACCCGGGAAAATAAATAAATAAATATATAAGAACAGAATTTTAAAGTGCTTGAAGAATTGATTTTGTTTTACAGAAATTGGTCACGGGGAATAAACAAAATAAAATAAGAGATGAGATGTGCGCGCTAATTAAAACCATTCGCTTGGACAGAATGGAGATATGTTGTCGGTTGTCAATGTGCATGAAACACAAATCAAAGTTGTGTTCTCAGCTGTGATGTCATATATATACTGTATATATAAATGTGTGTGTGTGTGTGTGTGTGTGTGTACTGTTTACGTGTATGTGTATTCGTGCGCGCGTGTGTGTGAGTGTGTGTGTGTATATGTTGTGTGCGTGCGTGTGTACGTGTGTCTATATATGTATGTGTGTGTGCGTGTATATGTGTCTGTCCGTGTGTGTGTGTGTGTGTGTACGTGCCTGAGTGTGTGTCTGTGTGTGTATGCGTGTACGTGCCTGAGTGTGTGTGTGTGTGTGTGTGTGTGTGTGTGTGTGTGTGTGTGTGTGTGCCTTTCTCTTAGCGTACATTAGAGTATATACGTCCTAGCTGTCGTTCTGCACCGACTGGCGTCACAAGAAACGGTTCCCCCGCTAAATGGGACCACCGGCGGCCCATTAGTCAATGGACACTTCTCGCATTGCAATGAAGTTCGCAATATTTCAATCCCGGGAATGAGCACGTGCGCGGAAGCCGTAAGCACCCCATAAAAAAAAAAAAAGCCACGCCATCAAAACACAACACAGAGGAAGAGACGTACGCCGTATATATTTCTTGAAGGTACTGTATGAAGTAATTCCATTTAAAACAATCTCCATTCCGGTTGTCTGCGTTTTGGCGCTGAGAGGGGTGGGCGAGGGGTCGGGCCTCGGATGCGGATGGATACAGGGCACCGAGGGAGGAGATGTGCTCGACACTCAGGCAATTGCATTACGGCGTCAGCCACGAGGCGAAAGGCTGTAAATTATTTGTTTTGCGAGCCGAGAGCGAGCGATATTCCCCTCCGTGATTAAAGCGATATCCGCGCGGCCCCCCGATATCGCGATCTAATAACGGCACATGTTTATTATTTATACGTGGGGGGAAAGGGTCTGTTTATTAGGTGTAACAAGGGGAAGACGGAGAGAGAGAGAGGTTCGACAGACAGAAGACAAGGAGCATTGGAGCAGAAAGGAGGGGAATGGACAACAGACTCTATACTCTACTGAGGCAGGAGGAGAGCAAATCACAAATCAAGACCTTTCAGCCTTCAGACCTTTCTCTCTCTCTCTCTCTCTCTCTCTCTCTCTCTCTCTCTCTATCTCTCTCTCTCTCTCACTCTCTCAATTTCAATTTCAATTTCAATTTAAGATCTTTATTGGCATGGGAAACGTACATTTACATTGCCAAAGCGAGTGGTAAATAAAAAGTACACTTCTAAAGAACTAAATATATACAGGTCATTAAAAAAAAAAAAGAATATAAAAACAAAAAAGATATATACTGTATATAATATAAATTATATATATCAAAAAATGTAAAAAAATATACAAATACAAAAATACAAAAATAAGATACAATAAAATGGAAAGAAGAAAAAATGGAAAAGAAAGAGAAAAGAAATATATATATATATATATATATAATAATAATAATGAAAAAAACTAATAATAATAAAAATAAAAATAATGAAATATAATAAAGGGGGATTGACAGGTGATTGACAGTCTTTATGGAGGTTGTATTCCGTTGGATGTCCTTTTCCTGTCGCAACAGCTCACAAATCTTGCTGCTGTGTTTGCACATTCTTGTACCTCGCCCAGCAGATATGGAAGTTTTTGGTTGTTAGTTTTCAAAATTCTTTTGGGTGTTTGAGATCTGTGGGAAGAATGTATCTCTAATGTCTTGGTATAGGTGGCAGGTTGTTAGGAAGTGTAGCTCGGTTTCCACCTCCTGTTGGGTGCAGTGGGTACAGAGTCTGTCTTCTCTTGGTAGCCAGGTCTGCCGGTGGCGGCCTCTCTCCACGGCGAGGCTGTGCTCACTGAGTCTGTATCTAGTCAAGGATGTCCTGAGTTTGGGATCGGTCACAGTGCTCAGGTATTCTGCCGTTGTGTATTGTCTGTTTAGGGCCAAATAGCATTCTAATTTATTCTGTTTTTTGGTTGATTCTTTCCAGTGTGTGAGGTAGTTTTCTTTCTGTTTTCTTATAATTTGGTTTATTCTAATGGGATTTCTGTCTGGTGGCTCTGCTTGGTTTTGTGAATAGAGTCCCAGAACCAGCTGGCCGAGGGGGCATCACTCTCTCTCTCTCTGTCTCTCTCTCTTGTCTAAGGGTGCTTTAAGGTGCTGGCCCAGTGCCACATCAGATATGGGCGAGCACTTCTCCTGTTCCTCCTGTAGACACGCTCAACATACAAATTATTCACCAGCCCCCTAACCCCCCGCCCCCCCGTCCCCCCCGTCCCCCGTCCCCCTCCTCACCTCACCGCCCCGGCAAACCAGGGCAGAGTAGAGCCCTCTGTCAGATGTTTCCACGCTGTGGGCCATAGGTAATAATAATGAGGCGCAGGATGGGCACATTCTTCGGAGGTAAACATAAACCCGGGAGCCATAGCAGAGAGAGAGAGAGGGTGTGGCTGCTGCCATGTGAGCCATATAGCTCAGGGAAGCTCTGTGTGTGTGTGTGTGTGTGTGTGTGCGTGTGCGTGTGTGTGTCGTGTGTGTGTGTGTGTGTGTGTGTGTGCGTGTGCGTGCGTGTGTGCAGCACACAGTGGATATGGATATTTATCATCGCAGCCATTCAAGTAGGAATTAATTAACATTGTTAATTTTGGAAGACTCTGGGTTTAAATTACAACTTTGCTTTTTTTCCAACAGGTCTGATGATGTTGATCTGGCGGCAGCACTTAAAGCGGGAATCTGTGAACAGCTCTCGCCTTGGATCGTCTCGTCTCGTTTGCAAGTCTAATGTCCCTCCGGTATAACAGCAGACATTTGGTGCAGTCGTTTTAGGCTTTTCAGTGTCTGCAGTTTTTGGAATGAATGCCGTCTTTTGCTTTTAATGCGCTTTAGAAAGGCATCAAGGAGCTGGTTTTTAAAACGCCACGGCATTAAACTAGAGCATTATGGGGCTTTTGTTTATCGGTCTGCGGGAGGGAATGCGGGGAAAAAAAAAAAAAGGGGGGGGGGGGGGCTGTCACTTGATGAAAATGGAAAAAAGTGTGCAGGAATAAATTAAGTGGGAGTCTGTCTCGTCTGACGTCGCTGAATGTTAACCACACAGATGTCACGACGTGTTTACTTACATTCATGCCAGACAAGTAATATAATTACCTTTTTTCCAAATGCAACAGCGCAGAATGTCGCCGCGTGCATGTTAATTAATCCGTAGTCAATTCCAACACGGACATTCGGTCTTTCTTTGTACATCGTGGCACGCCGCCCGTGGGTCCGGGGGTTTTGGCTCGCAGCCGCACGGGTTCCGGGTTCAACAACCTCGGTGTCGGTAGCCTGCCCCTATACCTGCGCACCCTTGAGCAAGACGCGGAACCATTAATGACACGTATCTAAAGGAGAAATTTTGATAAATGTGTCTGCTGAATTAAATAGCCGTAAATACAGTAATCCTTTGTATTCACTTTCAAAGAACACCGCACACAATCCGTAACACAGACCATCACACCAGCGGGCCAGATAAGACAAGCCGGTCTGGACATAACACGCCGAAAGCGTCGAAAAAAAGTCAAAGCGCAATAAATCTCCGTGACACCCACTGGGGCTGGGGATGCTCTGTGGTTTTGTCGACCTGCCATTAATTTCCCCCGGCCATCTTGATGCTACACGTCTCTGTATCCTTTAGCTCTGTGTGTGCGCTCTTCTCTAGTTATCTGTTTCAATATCCTCTGTGCTGATGAATCTGGGAGCGCGGCCGGTCACCTGGACGTTTAAAGCCCGGCCCCGGTGCATTGTGGGCCGCCCCGTTCAGAGCACACGATGGAGGCGAGAGATAGAGCGCAGAGGACAAAGAGGAGACGCGACCACCTGGCTACACGCGGTGTGCTGGGACCGATCTGTGTGTGTGTGTGTGTGTGTGTGTGTGTGTGTGTGTGTCTGTTTATATACTGTATAAACAGACGCACACACTGTTTATATACTGCAATTATGTGTTTGTTTTCAGTGTGTGTTGTGTGTGTGTGTGTGTGTGTGTGAGTGTGTGTGTGTGTGTGTGTGTGTGTGTGTGTGTGTGTCCGTTTATATATTTTTATGAGTGTGTGCGTGTCTGTGTGTGAATGAGTGTGTCTGTGTGTGTGTGTGTGTGTGTGTGTAATTATCTGTGTGTTTTTAGTGTGTGTGCGCGTGTGCTTGTACGAGTGCACCTGTATTACTATGGGGGAGTCGTACCGCCCCCCACCAACACCCCCCCCGTGGTGGGACCGCAGGGTCAGCGACCCCCTGGCCACACGGCAGAGTGGCGGGTGCCCAGTGGGCTCCACCACCACTTTGGTTCCTCCCCTCCTCCATGCCGGGCCCCCCTGATCCCTCGCGGAGCAGCAAATCCTGTCTGATAAGAGCCGACAGACATCGCTCCATCTCGTACCGCCAGACTCGTTGCGCGCTCTGCCGCCGCTGCTGCTGCTGCTGCCGCTGCTGCTGCTGCTGCTGCCTGCTGCTGCTGCTGTGGGGGAAGATTACGGCGAAACGGAGACGGTGACAGGGCCTATCTGCAGGCTCTGCGGTGGCGCCGACGACTGGCTTATCGCGACCAGCTCTGATGTCTCTTTACCGATGCATTGACGGCGCAGGGAGGCGCGGGCACAAGGGGAGCTGTATTCATATGAGGTGGGAGGTGGGAGGGAAAGTGTTGGCGTGCGTGATGACCAATCACAGAGGACACAACGTCGACGTCAGTGTATCTGCATTTGTCTGAGAGTTTGAGTTTGATTGTGGTAGCTTTCATTTAAAAGCTAACTTGACGGCGATACTAGTAGATTGTGGTTCGAATTTTATATTCTTGTCAATTGCAGGGAAGTCATTATTTAGCTTTTAGTACTACTTTTAACAATTTGGAGGAATTTGATTAAGAATTAGATTATGATGATTATAATTATGATTATGGTGGCTATATCACAGAAGGAGCATTCATCCATTATAATTACACACTAAAATGTGTCATTAAAAACACCAAACGAGTTTTAACCGAACCGCCACTCACTACTAATCTATATCTCTGATTGCAGTTCTGAGAGTGTTCTCCAAGAGAAGGTGTCGTATTTTGAATAATGATTTTACATTGAAATGCTCGATTTTGCCCTTCTATAGTAATACACAATATCGGCACCTTGATGTAGTACCTATTTCAACATTCAAATATACATATTTATGAGTGCCTGTCTTTCCACGGAACCTGTGATCCATAGGCTTGTAAACACAAAAGCAATTTTGAATGTGCTCTTCCAATAAATAGCCAATTAGCAGTAAAAGATGCGGAATTGAATGAAAAACATCCATTACTTAGTCTCCGCCATCCAACATTCTGCATCACGCTGGAAAAAACACCAGAGAGAGACACGTGTGCATCATTATTCTCGTCCTCCGCGCTTTTCATTAATGTTGTAACGCTACCCGTGTTGACTCGCGTCGTCCTAATAAACGCTTTCCCCGACTCGGTTTTTCTCGCGGGTAAATGCATCAACGTCTCGGCGAGCGGAGAGACACATCAGAGCTGCAGCACTTTAATAAGTACTTGTGACTCTTCATGGTGCTGCTGCTGCTGCTGCTGCCACCGCTGCCGGGTTAGTATTGGGGACCTGCACTTTACTTTACTGACTGACTGACTGGTGAGTTATTGGCGTGTTGTTGTTGTTGTTGTTGTTGTTGTTGTTGTTGTTGTTCTGCAGGCTCGGTTGAAATGTGAGGCTGGCTCAAGGTTCAGCACTGAGCAGGGGGTGGGGGAGGGGGGGGCGGGGGGGAACATCTATTTCATTTATTTCTTTTTCTTGAAATGGTCACAGTCCAACAAACTGTATCCGTGCAATCCATCAAGCACACTCGAACGAGAGGCAAGAGGTTCCGCACGCGGGGAGACGTTGTTTTAAAAAAAAAAAAGTTAATTCCCGATAACAAGACGACCCATTCCGCTTTGTTTCTTTGAGTTGGTCATTAATAAGAGGGCAAAGCAGGCGTTTCCCCCATTTGCTTAACGCTGCCAATTCGAAGAAATGGTGGGCAAAATAAACCGTGTCCAACGAATATGTACTGGGTTAGTGTGTGTGTGTGTGTGTGTGTGTGTGTGGAATGGAGAGAGGGGGGGTGGGGTGGGGGGGGGGTCTTGATTAACACAAGGTTCACCACGCTTAAGTTGAACACAGGGATGAGTGCACAGCTAACAGCCCCCCCCCCATCACTCACTGTCCCGCATTCCATTGTACTTCCTCCAATTACGCCCGTAGCTCCGCCCCATTACCCGTTAATGGCCAATCGCATTTAATGCCGGTGTCTCCTGTCAGGTGTGAAAGCGATACAGTCCAGCGTTAAATGAGTCAAAAAATATGATTTTCTCTTCTCATTTCAGCGCAGATTCAATTTCCCCATTTCCCCACACGTTGAGATACAGTACAGAGTGATTACCACAGTTCCCAAGATATTTTTCATTTGCTGATAGCTGAACTAGAGATATCGTGCATCATGTAGGTCAAAGGATGCACGCCTGGAGAAAAAAAATCATAAAATTGAATTCATAAAGTGATGAAATCAGATGTTAAACGATATAATGTGATGCCTAGAGCAAGAACCGGTGGATTATTACAAAAATCATCACTCCTGATTACAACCAATTACGTCAGCATGATAAACACACATTATAGATAGAGATCGTTAGAGCTCAGGTATTATGCGTTCCAATCCATGAACAAGATGCCTGACCCCTACCTGCTGATGACATGTAGCTATAATTAGAGGGATCTCTGTATGTATGTATGTATGTATGTATGTATGTATGAATGTATTTCTCGACAACCGTACAGCTGATCCACTTCAGACTAGGCGGGTGTATTGCTAAGGACTCAAGGAAATGCAGTGTTGAGTCAAAGTCAAACTGGATACAATCGTCAGCTACAAGTACAGTGAAGCCATGGAGGATATCGACGATTCTCTCTGCCCCACTTCTTCTGACCCACTTAACCCGAACAACGGATCCACGTTCAGCTGTGATCCTCGTTCAGCGAGCCCACTGCTAGCGTGCGAGGCGTCTCATTTATGCACACTTATCTGACATTCCACCCTGAAGGAACGGAAACCCATTTGGGTTGTACACCTCTACGCCGGGAACACGGTGAGACAGCTGCCCAATATCACCCGGAACGGAAGACTACATTACAATGACGGATGGAGAACTTTCCTTGACAGCCTTGCTCAAACGGCGCCGGGGGATGACGGCCTCGCGCCGCGGAAAAACGATTCGGCGGGAACTGCGTTAAGTATCTGAAAGGGCACTCGTCGTAGTGCGGGGCGAGGGACCGCGTTTTAAGCGCTCTCTCTAAACCTGTTGGCTTCTGCTCCCTTCGGGGTCACGCCTTCACCTCCACTAAAGGTCACGGGCGAGCGTGATGGATGTGCGCTGTTGTGGATTTCATTTAAAATAAAGAGCAATAAACACGGCGCTCATGCTAGTGGCACGGCGGATGATGAAGGAGCCATTAGCTAAGCAAAGGTCGCGTGGGGGGACGGGGGGGGGGGGGGGGGGCGGCTGATCCCCCTGGCAGTGACTGTCACCAGGCCGTCTCAGACCGGGCTGACAAGGGGCCCGGGGTCCCAGGTGGACCATGGGGGGAGGCGGCGGGTGGGGGGTGGTCAGCCCTACCCCCTAACATTTAACTTAACTTGTTCTTATTCAAGTGAACATCATCATCGGCAGCGTATCTGAGGCTGTGCCGGTGGCTCACCTGCTACAACACGGAAGCAGCAGCACTCTTTCAATCAACCCCCGCCGAATTTTGCACGTGTTTTAACCTGGATGACACATAAGATAATTATTGCGGCGTGTTAAAATGCAAGGGGAGTGATACAATTAGCGTCGTGTGGCGGCGGTGGATTCCTCCATACCTGATTCTGCCCCGAAGGAACTTAGAGTAGAGCGGCGGTTTGCGCGCCTGGATGAATTGCCATCCTGCCATCCACACTAATGGCATTTAAGAGGTTCCGTGGGCCAACAACGTGACAGCATGATCTATTTGGCCAACGATCTGAGCTAATGACTCCTATCAAATGTGATTTTAGTTTTCTGAGGTGGTTATCTCCGCCTAAGCCCAATTTATTTAGTGTTACCTATTAAACACGCCGTTTGGCAAAGACACATGGCCGGGCGGAGGGCTCAGCCCGCGGCCATTAGCGGTGATTGCGTTGTTGATTGGCTAGTGATGGAGACGTCTCACGTCCGCCTGCAGGTTGAGCATCGGCCATCTACCGCCGCGTCCTGCTCGCCATTATGAGAAGGTGATGAATGAGAGAATAGCTCTGAACGCATCGAGACAAGAAGATACAACTACGTGTGTTGGAGAGTGGCCTGTTAAAAGTTACCATATGACCACCGGAGGAAGGAAGTCTTTAATGTAGTCCCCGTGTTTGTAATTACAGCCAATTAACGGATGGTCGTTTCATATGATTACCTTTGTTTGGTTATTCACTTACTGCTTCATCAATAGGGATTATTTCCAGAGTTAATAATAACTCAAGCAATGAGGTAATTGAGATTTTAAATTCACTGTGTGTTTTGCGTTTGTTTTAGTGGTTATTGGTTGCTTTTTACAACACACACGCATGCTTACACATATTCCCATATACAGGTTTGCGTTTGTATAGGCGAAACAATGAATATGAACCGATGAGCCATCCCTACCTTACAAGTAACAAATACATTCCACTATCAAGCGCTTAGTGTAGCTTTCTGCTATTTGTAGCCATTGTTTGCTAATTCAATTCAACTTATCCCACTATATCTAGAAATATGAATCTTTAATGTGTGTGTGTGTGTGTGTGTGTGTGTGTGTGTGTGTGTGTGTGTGTGTGTATGTTACAACGTTTTTTATCTAGTTTATTGAAGGGCAAAATGAAACATTATTATCTGAACTCAAATTAGCTGCTCAAGTCAGTAAGTGATAGTGATAGATATTTTGGTCTGATCTCACATTCAATCAGCCATCTCATCAGCGTCATCACCTCCACCTGTTTCCACCATCAATTACCCTCCATATATAAACTGTCTTTCCACACACACACACACACACACTGCCAGAGTGTATCGTCGCGCACGTATGCAAGACTCTCCAGCAAATCCTCCGTTTGATTACCTGTTGCCGATCCTGTCTGTCCCCGACCTACCTACCTGCCTACCTACCTGCCTGCCTCGTCCGAATCCCCCGGAGTACACCGGAAGCCTTCTTCTGTTCCTGTCGCCAGTGTCGTCTGCCAACCGGAACATTACCTGACGTTAATAAATGTCATCACTGCAGTGTCGTAGTCCAACTCTGATCTCTGTCCTAATCTACTGATGGACGACAGTGGACAATGGGGATTATGCACAGAATTTATTTACTTAATTATTATGGCTTACAAATGATCCCCTGGTTGGGAGAGGGGGGAAAACTGTCTGCATCCACGATCCAATCCTCTCACTCTCGCTTTTGCCTTTCTCAGCGCCCCACCGCACCGCCCGCTCCTAACTAACCAACCAACTAAGGCATCTCTCCCCACAATAAACGAGACGTGAGACGACTGAGGTTAATGCATGTGAGGGTCGCCACATTACCCAACCGTCGCCCCTTGTTGTGCTGCAAATGGGTTCCTGAACACCCACATTACACTGGGCTTCGGTCCCATTAGGAGGGCATCTACTGGCTCAGCCTGAGAAGAAGAAAATAGAGTATGATATCGTGTTTTGGCTTGTCAGCTTGGAGGACGGAAGTGGCTTTCACTGGTCAAGGTGGTGTCGGCAGCCGAGGCCGGGTAGGGTGGATGGGAGACGTAAGGGTGCTGTTTAAATCCTGTTTAAAGTGCGATGTTAACAGCGCGCGAGAGAAAACTTTGAGACGAGGCAAAATCCCGAGGCGCCACTTATCAGCGCCCATTATCTTTTCCAATAACAAGGCCCTACAAGAGCTCTGTCCTGTCTGTTACATGACACGCTCACTTACACAATGAAGGCTATTATGAGCCTCACCAGGAGCTACGCTAGCATCGCTAGGCTAGCACATAAGGCTAGGCGAGTAGTATGGGCTACCCAATGAGGCGCGAGTCCATTGCCGAAGTACTTAACCCTGTAGTCTCATTCGTACGGTTACATAACAACGTTCGATGACAATACGGAGTTTAACGGGTGCAAATATATTTTCTTTCATTTGAAACAATGGGGTAGGCTCTAGAACAGCACACTGTGGCTTGCTGGGAGCCGTAGCCGTACATTACAGCGGGTCAGTCGCGTCGGTACGAGCCTGATGGACTGGCTCTTTCAATTCTTTATAGGTCAGAGGTGTCAGCGCGGCACCAATACCAACAGCGGCAGCGGAACAAAGCCATGTACAATGTTTACCTGCCCAAGAAGCACATATTTTTTTGCTGCTTTTACCAGCGCTCACGTCATCTGAACACAGGGCTCCGTGATGTGCAACATGTCTGTTAAACTACGGCCCGATCATCAGTGTTTTAAATGAAACACGAGTAAACAATAATCAGAGGAACATCGCCGCGGGAACAGCAGACAGAGACCGTCCGTTCGTCAGCACGCCGCGACGTTTATCGACGGGGACGATTGCACGATCGCGTCCGCCGTCAAAGACGAAAGCCCCATTCATTCGCCCCCCTTTTCCGTTCAACTTTCATTGAACTCTCGGCGATCGCTTTTTAAACCGCGAGCGCTTGCGAGCACGCACACGCCGGAGCCTCTTATCGGCGCGCCGTTCATTTGCATCCATAATTATTACCGCCGCTTCAGGAGCCATTCGCTAAAAAAAAAAAAAATGCAGAAACGCAATTAGCCGTAATTAAAACCTAGCTCTGCTCCGAATGGGGAGCCGCGCGGTGCCGGAGCATCGTTTACGAAGCCCAAATTGAATGTAACGACGTCCCAGCGCAGGCCTGAGATGGAGTGCGGGGGGGGGACTCCCCTGTCTAATGTCGGAATGGGAACGACACGACCGCTGATGAGGTCACGTTGTGCTCCCAGTGCTGGAAACCTTACCGGCTGCTGTGGCTAATCTTTATTAGCTCCCATTATTATTTGGATGTTTCCTTCACTTTGCACTTGAACAATGCGCAACGAAACCCCTCGTTTGGGGCCGATTCAAACGATGACAAATAAGAATGAAAGTGTTTCTTTCTCTGACGATAGTCGGAAAAATGTTTGACGTTGATGTTAGAATCAACTTCGCACGAGTTGTAGCCGACTGTATACAGTATCTTGCTCCGAAGGCGATGTAGAAGTGAGTCATTAACATTAACATGTGTGTGTGAGTGTGTGTGTGTGTGTGTGTGTGTGTGTACAGTATGTATGTGTGGGTGGGGTGCATTGTTTCCGGTTTGGCAGCGGCGCTAATGCGTTCCACAAAGTGATTCACCGTCATCCTCCCCCTTTTAAACCGCAATAAGTGTAATTAAAGAGCGAGGCCATCAGTCGAATCTTTCATGTCGACAGTAACTCCAGTGAATGTTTAAAACCGCTCCGGCTGTGGGCTCATATATCAACTCCTGGTATACATGTGATTGCAACAGGCAAAGTGGGATTATTGTTATTGTAAAAACCATAGCGCGCAGGCGGCGCTTCATAAATTACATTAAAAGTAGCTGTGGTGCCTCGCTGTACAATTTGACTAAGTCTTTCCCATAAGGCTTCAAAGCAGAGCAAGCTAGTTAAAAAGCTAATAAACTTCAAAGTGATTTCTTTCTGTAAATAATATGGGCCTCCAATGGCTCCCACTGAAGAAGACATTCTTCTTAATTAACTACACACTTACACTACGTACGAGTCGAGATTCCTTCCTAATGGAAAGCCCTTTGTTGCCGAGGGTTTTTCATCTCAC
>PIJE02000138.1:283765-296265 GCA_002895965.2 Coryphaenoides rupestris
CACTGGAATGTCTCATTTTTATTACATTTACATTGACATTTACATTTACATTTAGGGGCATTTGGCAGATGCTCTTTTCTCCAAAGCGACTTACAAAGAGTACATTTGTTGAAGGAGACAGCAATAGGCTGATAATAAAACGAGTTTCGTAATTGCTAAGTTGCCTGCATAAATAGCTGGGATAAGAGCAGACGGGCAATTCTGAGCATATTACCAACATACAACATGTCAGTGGTCCCCTTCCTTGATTGAAAAGATGTAGTTCCCAATCCTACTCACTGATATGTCCTGAATGTATGATAGGTCTCATCTTCTAGTCATAACACATTATACCGTGGGGCTATTCTCGACCCATCTTTACACAATAGTATCCAAACAATACAACACAACAATATACTGAATTCTTGGTGGCCGGAGATTGTAAAAAAAAAACAACATGAATTTGTATTCAGCTCCGGATGTGCCGACTGCGTTGTACACGCATTCATTCCATTGCCTGTTGAACCGTTCCCACCCCACCTCGATCACGATGACTATTTCCTGTACAATCTCCAGCGTGCATCGGTGAACCACCATCGAGACCATAAACCAACCTTTCAAAAATAGCACGCGGCCAACTCGCTCCACGCTACCTGGAGGGCCCTGATGTATCTGTGCGCGTTGTGAGCGGACGCCTGCTTATCTCCGGGACGGGCTGTGGCTGAAGCAAAGGGCAGATCACGAGAAGGTCCATCATCGAGGTAGGAAGGACACGGACGGCGCCGTCGGAATTATGCACATCTGTAATTGATATTCATTGACAAGTATAACTCATAATAATTTGTCAGAAAGTGTTCGAATCCCCCTATTCGGCCCCCATCCGGTCCGCCGAGAGCGACTGGAATATCAGCTATGTTCAGATGATTCCCCGTCGACGAACACCGTTTGGAACGTTCCCGTCGCGCGTGGCTTCGATAATTTACAATATCGATTCGAAGCGACGTCGTCGTGCGCTGCGAGGTCGGCCGGACATGAGCCGCGCGCTTTCATTTAATGGTTTACTGGGCCGCAGCGTCGCGCCTTTTTTGTACACCGACCCCCCCTCCAACAACAATGAGAGAGACTCGTATGAATCTGACTATCTGTCGCGGGGGGGGGAACGGCACGGGCTGTCAATCGACACGAAAATGTAGATGGCGGGAAGACAGATCAGATCAACGTGGAGGCCAATACTGTCCCGTCTGTCATCGCTCGTGGTGCCCGACAGCACGATAGTCCACAACCTCAACGTGAACAACAATTCTCATATTGATTAAATATCTATTTCTCATTCCTGCTGGTCTTATTTCTCACTCGTGTTGGTCTTTTTTTTACTGTAAATATTGTAAATATTCTGATTCTAATCCCTCCAATTGATGTGGTATCTATGGTATTCGTTTTGCACATTCCGCTGAGCATCACCACTTTTTCATTTCACTGCATATCCTGTATGTGTATGTGATGAATAAAGTTCTTGAATCTTGAATCTTCAATCTTCAATCTCCCGGCGCCGTGGTCGAAATCATCTCTATTATAATAATACATATTTAGTTTTTTCTCTCTCTCTCTCTCTCTCTCTTTTCTTTTTTCTCTCTTCAAATTATTAATGTCACTGCTGTTATTTTTTGACATTTCCAATCAATTACCGGAGGTATCCAGGTGATTTAATTCGATTTCATGTTGCAGTGGAGCGATTTTGGGAACGCAAAGCATTAATCAGAGAATTATATGGAGTGGAGAGCGCGGGGAGGAGGAGGAGGAGGAGGAGGAGGAGGAGGAGGCCGCTGTCTGCCGTCTCCTCTCTGCTGTCAGCACCGCTGCCAAATCAATCAGACTTTCCTCTCTGTGCCTCCGCCGCCGCCCCGCCTCTCCTCTCCGGCACACAGGTTTATCCACCTGTGTCCGGCAACGCAGCAGACGTACGCAGCAACACCAACAACAACAACAACAACTACACCAACAACAAATCTATTGCGTTGCTGACACAGTCTCGACGTGGATCCCTGAAGACATATTGGAGAACGATGAATAGTCAGAACTCAATCCCTGAGATAGAAATGGAAAATAGAAAGGATTGGGGCGGGGGGGGGGGGGGGGGGGGGGAGTGTGGCTGTGGCGACGTGTTTCCGATATAGTAACCTTTACGGAGGTGATGTATAGGCACCGTCATGACACCGTACAATATTTACCAGAAGAGCATACGACGCAAGTACGCATTGCTCTTTACGTAATTACTTACTAATTGTTTCGATTGCTTAAAAAGAAGAATACTGCACGAGTGAATGGGGAGTAAGCATCCCATTGCACTTGTTACATATGGCCAGAAAGAAATCTCGAATCTTGAATCTTGAAGATTGAAACAGTGCCTTAAAAAATATCACAATCAAACACCAGAGTACCAGAAACAAATACTTAACTCTTCTCATATACTTATATACTATTCCAACCCCCACCGTCATCCACTCAGCAGTAGGCACGTAAAAGTCATGTCGGAGTGCATTTTAATGAATTGCCGTGTCAAAGATGTTACATCCCTTTCCGCAGACCCACCGGTGAATTAAAGTCATTGCTCTAATCTTGGCGTGCTTCATTCTTCTTGTTCCAAAGAGATGGATGGGTTTGCTTGCCAGATGGAAGTAAAATCCACCACCTACAATGTCTGTGTGTGTGTGTGAGTGTGTGTGTGTGTGTGAGAGTGTGTGTGTGTGTGTGTGTGTGAGTGTGTGAGTGAGTGTGTGTGTGTTTGTGTTTGCGTGTGTGGTCTCCATGTGTGCATACGAGAGGAATGTCGATTTGCTAAAGTGTTGTGTGTCTATTAATCACCAAACTGTAGTCGTCAGAAACGTGTACTTGCTTGTGTGTGTGTGTGTGTGTGTGCGTGTGTCTGCGTGTGTGTGTTTGAGGAGCCACTTAACGCACACACACTGTATACGAACCAAATGTCACACAGAACGCGGGATTCCAGTAGCCTACGGACCGAGACAGCTCATAATTCAAAATGTTTGGGTGTTTTCCAGGGTGCGTGTCTAACCGCAGAGGGATCTCACGCAGCCTGCCTCTGATTCTGCGGTGAACTTAAAGAAAGGGTCCACAGGTGCTGGGATATAAAAACGAAAACGGTAATCGGGTAATAAGGAAAAAATCCCAAAAATATGTTGTCGTTGGCCGGTTTTTTTGTTGGTAAAACCGGTATGTCTGTTCAAAAGTGCCCGGATAAACAAGCAATGTGGATCCTGCCAGTCTCTCTGCCTCTCTCGCCTATCAGGGATGCGGTGACGCTTCATTCCCCGCGGGGGCCTGACTCCCGTTCACAACCTCTGAGTGACGCGCGTTTCATCCCGACAGCCCCGTGCGCGACATCAATTATTAAATCCGCCGCGCTTCAGACGACGCTGCACTCCGCCGCGCCTGACAGCCCCGCCAGCAGCAGCCAGGACCCTCGAGAAGAACCCCGGTTCTCCGACGAGTGTTCGTGATATTAGGACGTACTGCGGGTGGCGCATTGGGAATGAATTGTTCGTTGAAATAGACACATTGACAGCAATAGACCAAATGACATAGATCATTACAAGTAAATGTACAATTCTGCTTGTTGTTTTTTCCAAAATAGTGCATTCCATCATATGCCTGCCATTGTAATAAATGTACATTTGTATTTCCTACAAAAACTGACTTTTTATTTCCACTGTTTCCCGCAGCACAGGCCTTCTTGCACTAATATAATTGTGTCTAAAGCGGGCAGTCTTTGTACTTAACTTATTTTTTTGCCGTTTGCGTATGAAGTGGTCCGCGGAAAAATGTCTTGACTCCGCTTTAGTGGTGCATCTAAAGTCAAAAGGTTTGCGAACCGCTGCCTCAGAAGGCATCCAACTCATGCGAGCGAAAAGGATTTTCTCTCCGACAATGAGCCGGCGAGATTGAGAAAGTACGTGAGAGCGTGACTCGTATTGCGGGCCGGTCCTTATCAGTAGCGTCATATGGGCGCTCCGCGTCGCCTCTCTAACAACGGCCACTCGGCAGGGGGGCACTCGGGGATTAGAGGGGGATTTCACTTCCATCCCCGGTCTTCAACCCGGAGTCCGCTGCTGGCACAAGATGACCGCGCCGCCCCGTTCAGACTCACGCTCAGGGCTCACACTCACACTCACACTCACACAATGACTCTCTGAACCGGCGGCTGGCGTATCACCACCGCTGGCCACTAATTAGCCTATTAAAATGGAGATCCCAGGTACGGGGGCGCAGAGTAGAGCAGCGGCGATACCCGGATTAAACTCATTCATATTTAAAGCCCCCCCGGCAATGTCACACCAAATTTGCTCCGTGGGTCTCTCCTTCTTCTTCTTCTTCTTCTTCTTCGTCTTCCTCTTCTTCACTTTAGAGAGTGAAGAAGTGACGGTCACGACCCCTCAGTACATCTTCCAGCCGCCGTAATGCGATCGTTGTGCTTTATCGCGCACGTGCCCTTTAGGGCCGAGACATTTATAGACATACAGTGCGTGTACAGCAGAAGCTATACACGGATAATTTGTGTGAATATTTGTAACATTTGAGTTTGTCTCTTCTCTACGCTCTTTATAATCGCATGTGGCAGCATTGGTATTGAATTTAAATTCGAAAGTACATGTTTGGATGGGCGGCAGTAAGCTCAGGAGGTAAGAGCGGTTGTCTGGCAACCGGAAGGCTGCTGGTTTCGATCCCCGGTCTCCGCCTCGCCGAGTGTCGAGGTGGTGTCCCTGAGCAAGACACCACCCGAGACCCTAACTGCTCCTGACGTGTTGGTTGTTACCTTGCATGGTTGACACCGCCGTCGGTGTATGAATGTGAGGCAACTGTAAAGCGCTATATAAATCCAATCTATTTACCATCTTTCAAACTAACTACTAAAATGTTTAACACTAGAAGAGTCACGCTTGCAAATGTATTCCACAAGAGTTTAGTTTAGTGTCACAAAGGTGCTGTAATAACATAATATGAAATGTTACCTTACATTTATACGGGCCGCTACTGACCCAAACAGGTTTGCTACCAGCAGGGCGGGAGTCCTGCCGGTCCGTTGGATTGTGACGATATCATAGGGACACCGAAATGAAATAAAAGTCCCACCCATCAGCCACCACCGTGACGTCATTAACTCCAGCAGGAGAGGCCATACTTCTACATGAGGAATTGCCGTCCATCTGCGCGCTATCAGTCTCTGGTGTTTCTGTGTTTGAATCACTGTATATATCAACCGCCCGGAACCACAAAATTAAGCTCTTAAATTTCCCCGCCAGCGGCCCGTGAATGATGAATCCATCGCCGGCTCGCGGGCTTGCTCATCTTTTACCGCAGACAAGCTGATTGTCTTTAGATTGCCCCACTGTCTGGCTACTCTCCGCCTTTCAGCGCCTCTTTTCCCTTAATGTACGCGAAGAGCCACCGCAGACCGCACGGGGGAAGGTGACACTAATAATTTTGTACACCCTGTACAAATTTCTTCGGGGGAAAAAAGGCATTCCGGGAAAAATCCAGGTGAAGCTCGTGATCCGCGCATGATTTCACCTGTTAAATCCACTTACTCACAGACACCCGATGAAGACGGGATAGGAGACGGAGCGACAGAGCAGGTTTTGCAGGAGGAGGGTTTCTGAGGTGTGTGACAGTCGAGGCGGTGAAGGGGGGGGGGGGGCGGACAAAGACGCTTTTGAGTTTAAGAGTTTTGAGCCGAGGATGACGACAGCTGCCTGACATATAGTTACAGTCAAACGCCGCGAATCACTTGGCAGTCGGAGAAAGACTTTTTGACACTCTTGTGCAAAAGCACCTATTATACAATGCACAAAAACCCAACCTCACCCTGCCAGCAGGAATAGACTCTAACAGAGGAGGATTTGTTCCTTTGCGATTGGTCTCGTTTAATTCAATGTCATGAAAATGTATGCGGCAAACATCTCGGAAGATTGCGGTGTTAACTTTTGAGATCGCGATGGCAAAAATGCGGAAAAGAGTATACACTAGGTTGCATAGGTTGCCCTTCTTCTATGATTTCAGTTAAACTAGTTAAAATAATAAGTAAGGTAAAGTAAGGAGGAGATCCAATACCATCGTATTAACATATTTATAATATATTTTATTTGAGTAAAAGAGCAAACTCACCCATGGTGTTTGTGCATTGTCACCAATGTGAGGGCTAAAACTGAGAGTGTGGCTTCCATGTGACTACTGTTCTCCAATGTTATACGCATGTGAGTATAAAGAGAGACTTTTCTCATAATAAGAATTATTATTATTATTATTAGTAGTAGTAGTAAGTAGTATTAATACTACTATTAATACTAATAGGAATTAATTTGTGTCTTGTAAAAGTTAACTTGTGTCTTGTAGAAGTAGTACATTTGTCACAAAATTCAACGGAGGCATTATTTATCTTGTGCGGATGGGAGCTCGTGTCTTCTGTCCGTGGACCACCACGTTTGAACACAGATGGGCATGTTCAACACAGCCTGCATGGACATACAGCCCAATCTGTTGACCGGTTAATGGTCAGAAATGGTCACCATTACATCAATCAATACTCCTATTAAAGTTTAATCAATTGGCAATTAGCAGGAAGGTTCCCACCAAAGTGGGGGTGATGAGATGGCTCTTCCAACCACTAATACATAGAGGTCATTCAAAACCATAAAATTGATTGCATAGAATGAAATAATCACCAATGCCAAGTTTTCCTTTTTAAGACATGTACTCAGCAGCATCATTCCGATTGTGGCCATTAATTCATACTCAAAACGTCCCATGAATACTTAATGAGCCGAGGCCATTTAGTGTCTAATTGGAGCCTTCGTCAGCTCAGTGATGGAAGAGCTCTCTTGCTGACGGCCCTCAAATGTCCATCAACTCTGATTGGCAAAGGAAGGTCCTGTTTGGGACTGTTATGGACGTAGGGAAAGACAAAGTGTGACGAAACTGTGATTTTTTTAAATTAAACTGGCGAGTTGAAGGTTTGTAATGAAACGAGAACATCCAACGCACACATTTTGCGATGTCAGTAGTACATTCTCTGCACTCGATTCACGTCACAGCGTTTGGAACACGCTAATTCCAGAGCAGTGTAAGATACACAAACACAACGCCCCCCTGGGACTCCGGCGTCGGCGGCACACCGTCCGCCGGGTGGAGGCGGAGGGGTGGATGTGGAGGGGGAAGAGGAGGAGGAGGAGGCGGGTGGTGAGCGGCAGCAGCAGCAGCACCGGACGACCCCTGGTTGAGCGGCACCACATACAGCCGCTGCAGCACGGGCACGTCGGCCAGCTGAAAGCCCTGCCACTGCTGCATGAGGGAGGAGTGGCAGCTGCCGCACACCAGCGTGGTACCGGCCGGGCCCACGGCCACGGCGCCCGGGGGCGGCGAGTGGAGCCACAGGAAGGGGAAGAAGGGCTCGTCCTGCGCCCTCTCCTCCTGCTTCTGAACGCTGACGGAGAAGTGCCAGTCGCGGCGGAGCCCGCTGCCGCATGTCTGAACGCTGACGGAGAAGTGCCAGTCGCGGCGGAGCCCGCTGCCGCAGATGAAGCAGACGTGGTCCTCCACGTTGACCCCGCCCTGCAGGGGGACGCCGCCGGTTCTGCCCTGAGGATGACGGTGTGTGTGCGCGAGGGAACTCTTCCTGGCGGAGAGGTCCCTCGCTAGTCTGAGGTGGGCAGCGGGGCCCGCCTTGCTGTCATAGTCCTCCCGGTCATTGTCATCACGTGTCATGTTGAGGTCATCCTGGTCAGAGTGGTCAGAGTTTTGAAATCCTCGCTGAGTATTTCTCTGGGTGATGGACATGTCATGTTTATAGTGGACCGGGGACCTCAGTGCATCAGGGGGGTCTTCACCTGCTCTCCCGTGGTGTATGGCAGGTGGGGGAGCTTCTTCACGATGACTACTCAAGGAGGACGGGAGCGGTGGTGGATGCTGGGGTCGGGCGACTCTGCGAATTGAGAGACGCTGTCCGGTCGGCTGTGGAGAGACTTGCTGTGTCAGTACGGACTAGGGTGCGCAGAGGGTGTTCGGACCGGCACTTGCCGGTGTGTGTGAGGTGTGGGAGAGAGTGCGAGAAGGGGGGGAGGGTGGGGGAGGGTGGGGAATCCCCGAAGGTAGAATCGCCCCCCCCCCCCTTGCCGTCTCTTAACGGGACATGATAAATAGGGTGCAATCAGCGTCCCACTGAATAGGGGGTGGGGGGGGGAACGGGAGGACAGGGATGAGGTGTGTGTGTGTGTGTGTGGGGACGGGACAGGGGACGGGGGAGGGTGGGGGGGGTGTCCTTGTGGCCGTCAACATGCACACCGAGCATGCCAGAGGAGCCTTTATGTTTGATGCAAGACCACCCCCCCACACTCCTGTCCCCACCACCCTGCAACCCCGCCCCCCCCCGTAATGGCCGTCACTCGCTTTGATGAATGATTAATAGCATTAAGACGCACTTTTCCTGCGTATGACAGACAGACGGCCGGCCGAGCGCATCTGTCCGAGGAAGAATAAGGGAGACAGAAGAGAGAGGAATGGAGACACGGAGGCAGTAATTCTTTCCGGAACATTGCCACGCTGGTTTTTATTTCTTGGAAGGATTTCTTTTCTTTTTTTTCTTCTATCTTTCTGTGATGCGGCTGTGATCCTGTCAGGTTCCCCGCCGCCGGGTGGAAATAATTACGACAAATGATTTTTATTCCGGGCTAACCATTCATTCCGCTAATGTCTCCTGGTCGTCAGTACAAGAGACACATGGAGACATAAAGGGACAAATATTCATAATATGAAAAATCCAGACATCTGAACCCAAACACAGCACGCGCTTCATACTGTAACCTTAGTTACTGCACACATTACATTTTTGGCTTATTTGAATTCCTTAAGTTTACTATTACACACCATAATTATGTCATTGTCATTTATAGCGCTTTACATGTTATTTTATTTATATATTTACATGTGTAGCATTTAAAGTTGCTGTTTCATATCCGTTTGCATACAAATTGTTGTTGGTTCCTACCTGCCGTTGTTTAGGAGGGACGGGTGAGAGTGTGACACAAGAGAAGTGACGGGGGAACGGGAACCTTGAAGTTGGTGTTCACTGTCTTGCCGTATTGGTCTCGATTAAGGAACAATAAAGAACAGTGAAAAGAGAGAAAATGTAGCCCACAGACCAGAAGGACTGGAGAACACTAACGTCAAGAGAAGAGGGCTGTCCTATTCATTATTATATTTTAAAAAAACAAAAACCAAATAGGCCTATCGCCGGGTGCTAGAACGGTTCTATCGCTGTGCCGGCATGTGAGTGTTACACACCCCACCCTATCCTGTCTTCGGGGGCTTTTTCTTTCCTTCACATTTCTTAAAAAGAGCACGCAGCCATGTCCGCGGCGTGGCTGAGTGATGGCTGGCGTCGGGGCGATGAGATGTGAAATGGTGTGATGATGATGATGATGATGGTGATGATGGTGATGATGATGGTGATGGTCATGATGATGATGCGTCAGCCAACATCCCGTGTCTTGTTGCTGAGTGTGACGGTGATGGATGGGGAGAGGGCCAATTGTCTGTCCAAGGTCAGCACAACACACAACAGTGTGTGTGTGTGTGTGTGTGTGTATGTGTGTGTGTGTGTGCATCAGTTTGTTTTACATTGAATTCAGTAAAGAAAGTAAAAAGCAATAAAAGAAAATCAAAGTTTGGGATCGTAAATCATTTGAATTGTATTTTAATTATTTGCAGGAATGTCTGCACTGCAGTGTGGACGATTGCAACAGGGTTCAACTCATGGTATACATAATATATCACATATATACAATATAGGTTCCCATCATTGATGTGGGGCTAGTTGATCTTCCTTTTATCTGAGTTTATGTCTATGTGAAGCCCCCATACTGATTTCAAACCATTTCTAAGTGCAAGAAGCAGTCCTGAGGTATGAATCCGAGAGTCTATAGTCTTCATTGTTGATGTTTTATTCAACTCCATGAAGCTACTTTCAATTCCCCATCACAGGAAGGGGTAAGATGTTAATAGATACAACTGAAAGATGAAGCTGTTGGTAAAGGAAGGCAGGCAGATGAATTAACTCTAAAATAAATAAATAAGTGCATGTGGACACGTTGGCAGGTAGTTTAATAGTTACGTAGTTTAATAAAAGTTACAGAATACATTTCTCATCGACCATTCTTGCAGTAGATGTGCCGTCGTCAACGTGGAAGTAGAAAGTTTGAAAGCGAGTGACAAGTCAAATTATGCTAATGCGGGATTTAACAGGATGAGACGTTTTCTGGGTCTTAGTATTAAGGGATTTATTTGACGTTTAATTCCCAATGGGAAATATAAAAGTTATGCACAATAAGAACCTTCTTCTTAACTGAACTTACTTGAAACACCCATCCATATCAATCGTTTATTGTACCCTTTGCAATAAACAGTTGTTATTGCTAAAGCCTTAATCTGTGGTTACAGATGCGGCTACTTTTGTTTTAATTAATTATTCCGAACAATAATTACATCGTGAGCGAACAATATCTCTTTATGGTTAATCAGATTAGCTATGCTTACTCAACCCTGGATGAGCAGACTAATCAAGGCTGCTCATTGAGGTTTGTTCAAACACTAATAGTTGCTTTGCTCATTTTCGGGAATGGAATAGAACAGGGTCACTGAATAAGGTGAACGGCAACCAAACGATTCTGTCTCACTTTACGTCCGTTTGATCAATAAGAAATCAAAGCATTCAGGGGTGGGATCATTTTCAAATGGAAAATTTGGCAAAAACTAAAGTTATTATTAAATTAGTTTGGCCTTGTTTTTTTTTCTTCACAGTTTGAAACATGACTCTGTTTGTCTCAGCCTGACTTGGCTTTTGTCAGAGGGGTGATCGGTGAAGTGCTTCGGTCTGTGAAGGCAATCCAGCATCTCCATTGAGAGAAAAAAAAAGCCACTTGAGATTTAACTGTCAATTACGGCTTCCCATCCCTAAAATAGGTGAGAAGACGATGAAGAAGAAGAAGAAGAGGCAAAGAAATGGGTGTATTTGTGTGCGTGTGTGTGTGTGTGTGTGTGTGTGTGTGTGTGTGTGTGTGTGTTTTTGTGTCTGTGCAGAGTGAGCTATCATGCAACGGCTCATAACGATCACGCCAGGCGCTGCTCAGGCACCACTCCTCTTCACCGCAACATATGGCGTCGGATGGAATAACAATTTCAGTGTTGTCGTTGTCACCCGAGATATGCGCGCGCCGTAAACACCGCGTCGTCATAAAGGAGAGATAGCTCCAATATGCGTGGCGTGCGAAATAAACCTTCTCCGACGAGCTGAAGTCAATTACGACTTTAAAGGAAGTTGGGGAGGGGATGTTGCAATGTGTGTGTGTGTGTGTGTGTGTGTGTGTGTGTGTGTGTGTGTGTGTGTGTGTGTGTGTGTGTGTGTGTGTGTGTGTGCGTGAGTGTGTGTGTGAGTGTGTGTGTGTGTGTGTGTGTGTGTGTGTGTGTGTGTGTGTGTGTGTGTGCGCGTGCGTGCGTGTGTGCGTGTGTGAGTGTCATAGCATCAATTCCTGCTGACATGACGGCTCACACGTGCGTTGCCCGCGCTCGGGTGTAGCTACCTGCTGGTTGATGCCTCAGCCTCCCGTAGCCGTCCAGGAGTCTGCAGGAGGGAACACTTCTTTCTTGTTCCCCCCCCACCCCCCCACCCCCCCCACGTTTCTAAAAGATAGCTCTCATTCGCACCCTGGGCTGACAGGCAGAGGGAGTGTCAGAATGGGAGCGCCTATCAAGCACCAGATAATTGCTAACGCCCCCCCCACACCACACACACACACACACACAGACAGACACACACACATGGAGAGAGCCTAGGCCCTGGGATACTTGCCGTTAGCTATGAGTAAAAAAATAAACAGAAACACTGTGACAGCAGAGCGGGGTGGAGAGTGGAGGCTGTCTTGTTTTTTTTGTGGGTTTATTTTTTTGGTGAGGCTTGAAAAAAAAAATCCAACTAAATTGACCATTCACATCAGCTACTTTCACTAGACCTTTGGTGCACAGGCAAGCAAGCGGATCCAAAGAGAGAGAGAGAGAGAGAGAGAGAGAGAGAGAGAGAGAGAGAGAGAGAGAGAGAGAGAGAGAGAGAGAGAGAGAGAGAGAGAGAGAGCAGGAGAGAGAGAGAGAGAGAGAGAGAGAGAGAGAGAGAGAGAGAGAGAGAGAGAGAGAGAGAATAAAACTGCATCTGAGTGTTTTTGAATCAGCTCACCGCAAAGCGCTTTGTGCTGCACACGCACACACACACACAAATACACACACACACACACACACACACGTACATGAAAAAATGTCACCTCTGCGTTTACCAGCAAGGACGTCGTGCGCGGGTGCGAGGTGCATCTCTGGTCTATAATGCCTCCTAATGATGCTCCCTGCTGAATGTAATCCCTACGGGGGGAGCACAGGGTTAATGGCCTCATTCTCGCATCTCGAATGGTCCT
>PIJE02000138.1:306265-336265 GCA_002895965.2 Coryphaenoides rupestris
GCAAATGAGCGGTGTCTGTACCCGAAGCAGCAACCAATAGCGGAGCTGGATTTGCATTCGTTCTCCAGCATTGACCACAAACGCGAGTAGACAGACAGAACAGACTAGGAGGCAAATACAGGCGAACTCGATGCTTTTTACACAGGCAGAGGCAAGAGGCAAGAGGCAGACCAACATTTTCAGCTTTGCCCGACTGCACTTCTGAAACGATTCTGACTCTGCCGACCCTGCCAGCAACTCCTCTAGTTGTCAGGTGACCTTCTCTGCCTTCCCGACCTGAACTTTCCTGCCCTGCAACCATGCCGAGAATGAAAAATACAGAAATATTAAAGTGAAAAGAGGGAAAAGGATGACACGGTATGGCATCAGACGGAGATATCCAAACCGGGCCCATGAGGTTAAACACAAAGAGCTTTTTTAGAGTTGAGTGGCTTTCCTCGGCTTAACCAGAGCCGAGGAGCTCGGACACTAACGTGAATTTACTTCGCGGAAATAATATTATTCCAGTATGCACGATTTATATCTCCAGTCAGTCACCCCGGCGACGGAACAGGGGGTTGAGTGTCTCGCCGAGGAACGATTGCCGGAGTTTATTCTCCTGCCAGCGCTGTGGATCCTGAGGGTGCAGCGGTAACATGCTGACACCATTTTATCCATTAAGTTGAACATGAGAAGAGAGTGCCTCGCGGTTTTATCATCTCTTCCCGCCTGCCCTGCTCTCTGTCGCTCCTGGTATGTCTGACGCCCAGGGCATGGAAAATAGAAAACATACCCTCTCTCTCTCTCTCTCTCTCTCTCTCTCTCTCTCTCTCTCTCTCTCTCTCTCTCTCTCTCTCTCTCTCTCTCTCTCTCTCTCCATCTCTCTCTCCCTCTCTTTGTGTGTGTGTGTCTCTATCTCTCACACAAACACACTCTCTCTCCCCTTCACCCTCTTTGCTCTCTCAAGTGTCAACAGAGGAGAGGGCGAGTACAAATGAACACACATATGAAAATAATAACTGCGTGTGTGTGTGTGAGCATGTGTGCAAAGTGCATGCATGCATGTGTGTGTGTGCGTTTGTGTGTGTGTGTGTGTGTGTGTGCATGCATGTGTGTGTGTGTGCGTTTGTGTGTGTGTGTGTTTGTGTGCACATGCGCAAAGTGCATGCATGTGTGTGTGTGTGAACGGGCGTGCATGTCTGTGTGTGTCTGTGTGTGTGTTTGTGTGCGTGTGTGTGTTGTGTGCATGTGCGCAAAGTGCATGTGTGTTTGTGTGCATGCATGTGTGTGTGTGTGTGTGTGTGTGTGTGTGTGTGTGTGTGTGTGTGTGTGTGTGTGTGTGTGTGTGTGTGTGTGTGTGTGTGTGTGTGTGTATGCATATGTCTGTGTGCGCATGTGTGTGTGTGTGTGTGTGTGTGTGTGTGTGTGTGTGTGTGCATGTATGTGTGTGTGCATGCATGCATGTGTCTGTGTATGTGTGTCCAACCTTAAGGACTGGGTCTTCTGTACACTGTGCTTCCATTCAGCACAACACTGGAAGTCGGGGAGTCGTTGTGAAGGAGACGCAGCCTGGGCCCGGTCAGGGGCTGGATGGCTGGCTGGCTGGCTGGCTGACTGGCTGTGTGTGTGTGTGTTTAGTGTCAGGAATGAGACTCGGGTCTCCAGGTGGAACCGTCGGCTGCAGGGAGAGAGAGAGGAGAGAGAATAGGCGGGGAAGCGGCAGGCGGAACGGCCCGCTTTAGTATGCGGAGCGGCACCCGGCCCGGGCAAATTGAGAGGGAAAACAATAGCCAGGATTACCGGCTGTTTGAAGTCCCTGCAGGTTAGCGCGCATGCCTGGTTCGTACCCTTCTGAGGTGTGTATAGGCAACACATCTGGTGCCCCTGGAATACCAACTAACCACCCCCCCACCACCACCACCACACACACACACACACACAGACACAACTACCACCCTCGCTTTTTTTAAACACACTTCAAAGAAGTCAAACAAATAGAAAGTCTCACAGTTTAGGGAATGATAATGACATGGAGAATGGAGAGGGCCCAGCCTATCAAAGGGAGCAGACAGAGAGGAGAGAGGATGGAAAGAAGGAGAGGAGAGAGAGAAATAAAAAGGGAGAGAGAGAGAGAGAGAGAGAGAGAGAGAAGGAGGAGGAGGAGGAACACGAGATGAATAATGACCTGTGATAATTTGTCCAAACCCACCAAGCTGACACCCAAGGGTGCCCTGCCAGTCCATAAACAGAGTCCTTCCCTCTGCTTCTGCAGACCTAGGCCACACATACAGTATATACACGGAAGCAACAACAGTTGTCTGTCTCTTTCTACAAATGTACTCATTGTAAGTCGCTTTGGATAAAAGTGTCTGCCAAATGCCCTAAATGTAAATGTACATGTAAATGCTCATGTGCTGCTGGTTAATAAAATGATGATTAAGGGCGTAACCGCGCATCTGCCCGCTAAACCAACACAATGGAAGGGTTTGACACAAAGCTGAAGTGAGTTCACCATGAATTCAAACGAGCATAAGATAGGACAAGACTTGCTTTGCAAAAACAAAACAGCCACAAATAGCCAACACTGGTGAGGTACATTCCCCCTGAAATATCAGTCACGGTAAATTAACATTATACATGCGCACAACCTCACTCAACATGTTCCCATCATTATTCAAAGTAAAAAACTGAAGCCGTTTTAGTAAGTTGGGACTTATTTAATAAAAAACCGTACGATGACAGTTTTTCCATTCATCAACTGTGGCAAGAAAAAATCCACAAGAGAGAACAGCCAGGCTACAAAACCTCACTTTGCAACAAAAGCAATTACCATTTTCCCACAGAAAGTGACAGTTCAGAAATCTATGTGCCTGTTTATCTCCCATCTGTGGAGGCATCTGTTTCACATTGTACTCTGCCACTCTCTCTCTCTCTCTCTCTCTCTCTCTCTCTCTCTCTCTCTCTCTCTCTCTCTCTGATTTTGAATAGTTGGCATTCACATTCACACTGTGTGTTATTCTCATGTTGCCACACTTATCCACCAGCCCAACAGTGTAAATCCGAATGCACCTAACCGAGTCCGAGAGCGATTACAAATACACATTTGTAAATCCAAAAAGGAAAGAGAAGAAAAAAAGTACATAAATAGATAAATGCACCAGAAAATGAGGAGCCATTTTATCTTTTCAAAGCCCCGCCCCCCCCCTGCCGCCCCGCCCCCTCTTAATAAGAAGTGTTCTCGGTCCTCCATAATTGTGTGCTCCGGTCTGCAGAAAAGGAATCGAAGTTCTTCATTAGTCAATGTCAGGTGAAGGTTCAACGCGGAAATCACTTGTGCTAAGAGGCCGGGGTCACCGTGGACCTTATGCCTTTGACGTTCCATCTTCCTTGAGGGTCAGGGGTCATGGAGTCCCGGTCCAGGAGAGGCAGGGGGAGGGGGGGGCAGGGGCACCAGAGGGAGCGGTTACATTAAACAACGTGTTTTCATATTCCCAAAAGGCATAGATCCTCTTCTTTACAGGCACTACACGCGTTGGATTCAATGTAGTCGTAAGCGGACCCAACCGCGACCATGTGTGGCTCTTTGTCATACACGCTGAACCGCGGTGTCAAGACCTTGACCCAATTCATTTTGACTGCTGCTGTCAACCTTCGGCATTTTTCCGCACAGGCAGCTGGGGGGGGAGCTGGATGGAATAATTGTTTATGCAGGGTTTTTTTTTTCCTGACTGTTGCCCGGACAGATTGAATTTTACCCCGCATACCTGAGGAGGGAGCCGCGCTAAATATTGCAAATGCATTTATTCCATCCTTTGTGTCATAGCCCTCCATAATAAAGTCACGCGGAATTCAGTCCAAGGGCGCAACGGCGTCGTGAAAGGTTTACCTTTTTCTGTCAACGCCTCTGCGTCCGTCTAATTGTGTTTTGCCTTTGACCCCCCGTGCAGATCGAAGAGTAATGGACCGTTCAGAACAACAGGGTGCCAGCCTTTAGGTGAACAGGCGTTAGGATCCTCTACTCGGCCCTTTCACACACTATGGACTCAGGGCAGCAGCAGGGCCGATGCCATAGTGTTGGGTATTTATGATCTGTCTCTTCTCTATCCTTGGGAAATCCTGGAATACATTCTAGGTTTGGTACGCCGAGCGAACGCTATGCATTAAGGCTTCCAAATAGATTTTGACTGGAGCAAATATAACTAGAAATGGAAAGAGGCCTACCAGAATACATGTTACGTCAGGTAAGTATCTAGCACATCCATCACGTACACGGGACACACCCATTTCTGTTAACATAGAAAAGCAAACGACTGTGGGACCATAGAATCCCAAAACTATACAAGACCAGCACATCCACCTCCATCCCTCCCCAGCTGATATTCATCCCATCTTGTCATCATATCATCACATCTACCAAGGGGGGGGGGTCAGCGACATTCAGGACAGGGAAGGGGGTCCAGCTGGATGAGGGGGAAGTGGTCTGTCTGTCTGTCTTCGATGAAGAATGATGCGCAATTACAATCATCTCAAGCAGATGACCCCCCCCCCCACCCCCCCCCCCCCAGTCTTACATGGATGTCTGGATGTCTCCTGGATGGTCACCAAAGGTCAAATACGAGACGCAGAGATCAAGTACACGCTACACCCAAGCTCTTAGCTTGATTATTATCACGCACCAAACAATAAGGTTAACGATTGTAAATGATTGAGTTTTATGGTTCCTCAATACATATACACTCATGTGAACACAAATATGTAACTATACAGACTTCATCATCATCATCATCATCATCATCATCACGGTCAGTATTGGTTTTATGTTATATTGTTCTTATGTTGGATGAACATTTGTTGAATCTCTCTTGCCAGGCAATTGAAATGAGCTAAAAGTAAAGAGTATAACACGGCGTGTTAGTGTTCGCGAAAAGGCACTCCACCCCCCCCCCCCCCACCCCTTAAATCCGCATCCCGCGTAGAGCCGGTCCATAATATTGGAAATGTGATAACTTCTACATTTGAGTGGAGTTGAACGCTTCGGCCGTGACACCCATTAACCTAAGCGTTTCCCGCTAAAACAGTTCGGAGCCGAATCAGCCGGGCCGAGGAGAATATCTGCCAGGCGTGGGCGCGTCTCATCTATTCTCATCTAGAGCCCGGCGCCGGCTGTCAGCGACGCGGCCGTTCAACGTCATTACGCCGCGGGGCTGAGTAAGGAGACGGGGAGAGGTCACTTTTACGACGCGACTTGTAAAGCCTCTTTATGGTATATTTTCAAGAGGCCCCCGTCACTCTTTATCCGCTTAGCTACTGACCGACTCCTTTTCCGACTCCACGACGGCTTTGATCTTAAACCCGCCGGGCTTATTCACACCCCAATTTGCGACGGCGTGTGTGTGTGTGTGTGTGTGTTTCCACAGTGAATGGCGTGAAGGGAAAACCGAAACACTTTTTTTGCCACAATAAGGAGAGTTCAGGAGATGACAACGTGTGGCTCATAATGACACAACCAGATTCTCTGCGTGGCTAATCAGGCCAAAAACGGCCCCACTTTCCAAGGGCATAAAACATGTGTTTTTACTACGTATGTGTGTCCACAATTGAGCCAGACCGGGCCCCCGCTCTCTCTGTGTGCGACGGCCTTTATGTGACCGTAAGGCTTTCGGTTTAATAGCCCCGGCTGTTACGCACTCAAAATGTGGACTAATGTGCGTCGGTCGACAATTGAAACATGTCCTTTAAACTACATTTAACACTCAGGCGAGTTGAGAAGGTGAGGCAGCGCTGAGAGAGAGAGAGGTTTATCGTCGGGGAAGTCTAGAAACTTCTAGGTGTTGGCCTCATGTGATTACACTAAAAGGACCGACCGTGTGGACGAGTCTCATTTAGAATCATCAAAGGCCCTGTCAAGTTCACAGCTTCATTAAAGATCTTGGGGCGGCTGCCGGTGGCACAGGTGCACAGGTCCATCTGGGGGTCCAGCTGGTCCCTGGGGGACCCCTCACACGAACAAGAGGCGGCATTAGAGCCCAACGTTAACCGACGTTACAAACAATCTCTTTTAAAGCTTTACTTCATATATCTCAGTTGGAGGTAGCGTCTGGGATAATGGAAGAAGACTATTTGGTTCATGGTTTGAGTGACGCAGTTAAATATGAATGTGGATTCATGAAATATGTAAATTCAACCGTTATACTATTTGTCTTTTGGAAAACGTCTGACTGCTTGACTCGTGCGTCTGTCCACGGGGATGGAAAGATGGAAATGAAAAGTCTGCTAAGCGCCGAGCGTTTTCAGGGAGCAAATTATGTCCAAATCGTTTCTGTTTTTAGAGCTTTCAGTGAAAATGGCGGTGAAATGGTGAGGGTTATAATGGGCTACATCAAGTCAACAGAACAATTACTGTGACGGAGCTGAACAAAGGCAAGCTGGAAAGCAGCCAGAAAAGATGGACTCTAAGCGGGATAAATCGCCTCTCGCTCTTCCTCTACTATCTCAAAAATAATGGACTATAGAGCATATTCTTTTCATTATACCCCCAACATAATTTATAGTACAGTTCCGCGCAATATTTCTCTACTTCCTGACTGTTGGGGTCCATACACCTCAAAAGGCTCCGTTGCGATTGGCTAGCCGGGAGGTTTGGCCGACCCCGTGACCCCTGGTGTAGCACCACCCCGCCCCCCCTCCCGACTGAACAATGATGCTGGGTCACCTCGTCGTGGCCCAAGACAGATGGCTCGCTCCCCTCTGCTGTCCCCCATCATGGCCAAGGTCACCCCACCCCCACCCCCACCTCCACCCCCACCCACCCACCCCCCTCACGGTACACCAGCCCCACCATGCAGCACCAGCACCGCTATCACTTCTTTTATCATCTCCCTCCCAGTGGCACGTGTGTGCGTGCGCGTGTGTGTGTGTGCGCGTGTGTGTGTGTGTGTGCGTGTGTGTGTGTGTGTGTGTGTGTGTACGTACACGTTTCTTGTGTAATGAGGGACACCATGCCCTCCACCCATTCCCCAGCAGGGAACTCTGTTGAACTGGGTTAAATAAGAATAAAGAATCTATGGCTTTTAATGGTCCTCTGATAGAAAGGGTGTGTCCTAATCGAGGGGGAGTGTCCTAATAGACTGGGTGTGTCCTAATAGACTGGGGGGCGGTCCTTATAGGTCTTTCAACCGAATAAAAATCCCCTCCTACAAAGAGAAAAAAAAAAGCCAATGTGGTTCACATACAGAGGTGGAAAAATCACTACGTCTTTTTTCCCACCGCCTAACCTCGTCGTTTTTCAATCTGTCTTCCGTACAGATTTACGTTGCCGAGCCTGTGTAAGGTGTAACGCATCGCACACTACGACCAACAGGAAGAAACACAGGACGTCTCATCGGAGACATATTTTATAACGCAATTGATTTCCCCAACGGACACACGTTGACTTATTCCCGTTCCCCTAATGAAGGCATAATACAAAGTAAGGCGGGAAGGGGACGGAATAGAAGAGAGATGTAAAACAGAAGATGTGGGGGTTGTGATTTACTTGGTCAATCACCAACAAATGCCTCCCTTGCATTATCCCGAATCAATCGGCACCACTGTCACTCCGAGGAGCGTCCCCCAAACCACCGGGGAGGAGGAGGACGAGGACGAGGAGGAGGAGGAGGAGGAGGAGGAGAGAGAGGAGGAGGGAGGGGGGGGCAGTAGGAGGAGAAGGAGGGGGGAGCAGGAGGAAGAGGGGGAGAAGAAGGAAAGTTGGGCAGGAGGATGAGGAGAAGGAGGGGGGCGGGGCAAGAGGAGGATAAGGATGGGGGAGCAGGAGGAGGAAGAGGAGGAGGAGGATGAGGAGGAGGAGTAGGAGGACTATTGACCAGGGGCTGTGATCCATGGAGCAGGCTTACCTGTCAGAGGCACGGCAAGAGCCCCTCCCCTCATCCATTCAACAGAGCCAGCGAATCGGATCAATGTCCACAGACACACAGTCACAGTCACACCCTCTTCCCCCGGAAAAACTCATTATCTGAGCATTTTATTCTGCCAAGTCCCCCCCCATGCTTTGTTTATGCAGGCGGCAATTAGTGAGATAGTCAATAAAAACAGGAGGGAGGACCCCCGGTGAAGGAGGAGGAACAACGGGAGGAGGTGAGAGGTGGAGGCGCGAGGAGTAGAGGCTGTCACTGCAGCCATCAGGAGGAGGCCGCGGCACGCTGGGCGGCAGGAGGCGCACTCGCCGGGACGGAGCATGCTGCACAACACACACACACACACACACACACACTTACACACACATACACTTACACACACACACACACATTGTCATCAGCGAGGGCGTGCTGTTCCTGTGAGTTTCTCAGCAGCAGCAGCAGCACCAAATCTGAGCACCAAGAGTCCTCAGCATGTCGGCTTGTGGTCGTGGTCGTGGTGTAGTTGCTCTGCACTCGAGCGCGCACGTTCAAATCTGCGGTGGATATCTACGGCCGACTTAGGAGGGAGATCGTTCCCTCCACGTTCGGTCCAACTAATAGTGAATTCATTCGGGATGTTGGTCCCGGCAGACGGGATGGAGGAAAAGCGGCACTGAGCCCAGTTTACGCCCGATGCAGAAGTCATTTGTTTGTGCTCTGGTCAATGAAATTATTATTAATTATTATTATTATATAATTATAGGAAGCGAGTATCCGTGCGTCTTGGTTTCCCGTGCCTTTGGTGTTCCTCTCTTATTGCACTGTTGAGAATATCTCGACATCTACGATGTTTTTTGGCAGGACTGACCGAGAATATAGTGGCATATGAACTGTTAAAAAAGTGGAAAATGAATTTACAGCCTGGTACGGTGAGTTGCTTCTCTGTGTTCGTATACACGGTTTGTTTCCTCTGCATCGCATTTCATGCATTAGAGTATTAACATCATCTAATATTCGTATGCCGTGTGCAAATGTTTTTGTGCAGTTTCTTTTGCGTGTCCCTATGGGATTTGTGTGTGCGTGTGTGTGTGTGTGCGTGCCGTGTGTGGTGCATGTGCGTGGTGTGACGTGTGTGCGTGTGTCGTATGCACCTGTGCACGTGCTGGCGCGTAATTTTTAATGTTTTGGTGCCAGGGAAATCAGACCAGCAGGAGCGCCAACATTGCAACAACCACCGATTAAATGAGACTTTTCTTTTTTTCTTTTTCTTTTCCACCGGGGGAAACGATCTTCTCTCCTCACCACAGGTCTAAGGCTGCCATCTGTCATGCCAAGTTTACCCCTGGTACCCGACAAAGCCTCCGCATCCCATCATACTCTCTCTTAAGACCCCACCCCCCCGCCCCCCCCCAACACCAAGGAGAGGTATCCTTCACTTTGAATTTGCATTTTCATCTAATAATTTTCTTTTTATTTTTTTTTTCCTCCATAAAGGAAGGCTCATTTTCCACGTGAACAAAGCCGGGGGTACAACCTGCGCGCGGCATTGTCCTAGCGTAGCGTAGCGCCGCCGCCATAGCCCATTGCCTCGCGTGTTAACAGGAGAGCAGCCAGCGTTTATTTGACTCTGGAGAGCTGCAAAGCCTCTCCCAGCAGATTGTAAAAAAAAAAAAATAATAAAATAAAAATAAAACCCCTAAAGAGCTGTGCATTGTCGTCCTTTAGTGCGCCCCGGCCTTATCTTTAATTAAATTAAAAAGCTTGATTTCCCCGAGCGGAGGGGCTGATTTCCTGGCGGTATAATCACCCCCCGGGTTTAACGTGCTCAGCGGTGTGTTGTGTCCCTGGCAGCGGATGATCTATCCAGAGATCATTGATCCCTGACCACGGCTTGGGCCCCCCTCAGCATTCATTACCTCAGCTTTACTGCAGGCCGCCGCTGAATAGAGAGCTTATGCATAACCAATGTTTACTGTCCGCGGGGGGGCGGGGGGCTAACCTGGCCACACCGCACACTTATCATCATTGACAAGTCACTCCTTCTTACCCTCGCAAAATGAAAGACAACGAGGCAGCGAGGGCGGATCTGGTTAGATTGCCGTGGTCGTTATCTTGTGGTTGTTTGCTCGACAGGAAATACAGCCTTTGGGTGCACATTCTCTTATTTAAAGGTATTATATGTAAGAATCAGTGCATTCTGAGCTCCGTGGGTTGATACAATAACTATCAGAAACTAATGTTAGTTCTAATCATAATTTCACATTTAAAAAAGCTATGAAATATGTATATTTTTTAATTATCCACGCTTGTCACTTCGTTCCTTTTTCCCCGCGAAATCCGACCCCGACTCAAATATAAGAGAAATCAGCCCAGAAGCTGAACAGAGAGAGTCGGGGGAAGCTCTCATGTTTTAACTTCAACCACAACCTGCTCATTAACTGGCAATTTAAAGCGATTTGTGCTGTAAAATCCTCCACGTAGTCCCTGAACGGATTCATTATTCTTACATACAGCGCCTTTAAAAAGTCACGCAGTGTTTCATTATTATTTATCGGTAGATGCGTGATCTGTGATCTCATTGTGCGAAACGTAAGTGACACACCTTGATGACCAAGGTGACCGCTACGATTGTAAAACGTTGAATAGTGACCCCGGGGTTTTACCGCGGAAGACGGAGTGACCATCAATGGTCGTTACAATGCAGCCGAGTTACGCACAGCCCCTACGGTGTCCTGGGCTCGGCTGATTATCCTTCCAGACGGGGGCCGACTGATACGGATCCTGAAAGGGATGATTTATTTCACCACAAACAGACGTCTCCGAATGCAGAATGCGAGTCGCAAAATCTTTCGCAGAAAACCATTTTTCAAAGCGCACTGTTCTGAGCGCTCAATATTCCTCTTACTCCTCGTCGCCGGCGAAAAAAACCAGACTTCTTCGTTGCCTTCGATTGAAGATCGCGCTGTCTTTCAAATCGGCCGACCCCCCCCTCGTGAAACAAAATCAAACTGATATTTAAGTCATATTTCTTTCATATTCCCATGTGGAACCCAACTCAACTCCCAGACAGCTCCGGCATCGGCCAGGGGAACAGAGGGAGGAGGACTGCTGCCCCGCCCTCCTCCCGGATGAAGAGTGCTCTTTGTTCTGAACACAATGCTTATCAAGTCTACGCCGCGGCATCAAACGGCTTCCGTGGCGCTTCCCCGCGAACCGCCGGTGTTAACGAGAGACGACCGTTCCCGTGCCCACAGGGGGGGCCGGGCGGTGATTGCGGGCTGCTTCATCAAGGAGAGGGTGGTGATCGTGGTGGTGGTGGTGGTGGTGGTGGGCTGGTTTCATGCCCTCGGTGTTGGTGGATGTGTGGTAGTATGGTGGTGCTTGTGGTGGTGGTGGTGGTTGCAGTGGTGGTGGTGGTGGTGGTGTTGGCTTCAGAAAGCTCCTCTCTCCCGCACGTAACTCGGCTTCCCTGAAGACCAGGCCTGTCAGGGAGGAGTTGCCGGGCTTGTCCCCAGCAGGGAACTCTGTTGAACTGGGTTAAATAAGAATAAAGAATCTATGGCTTTTAATGGTCCTCTGATAGAAAGGGTGTGTCCTAATCGAGGGGGAGTGTCCTAATAAACTGGGTGTGTCCTAATAGACTGGGGGTGGTCCTTATAGGTCTTTCAACCGAATACAAATCCCCTCCTACAAAGAGAAAAAAAAGCCAATGTGGTCAACATACAGAGGTGGAAAAATCACTACGTCTTTTTTTCCCACCGCCTAACCTCGTCGTTTTTCAATCTGTCTTCCGTACAGATTTACGTTGCCGAGCCTGTGTAAGGTGTAACGCATCGCACACTACGACCAACAGGAAGAAACACAGGACGTCTCATCGGAGACATATTTTATAACGCAATTGATTTCCCCAACGGACACACGTTGACTTATTCCCGTTCCCCTAATGAAGGCATAATACAAAGTAAGGCGGGAAGGGGACGGAATAGAAGAGAGATGTAAAACAGAAGATGTGGGGGTTGTGATTTACTTGGTCAATCACCAACAAATGCCTCCCTTGCATTATCCCGAATCAATCGGCACCACTGTCACTCCGAGGAGCGTCCCCCAAACCACCGGGGAGGAGGAGGAGGAGGAGGAGGAGGACGAGGAGGAGGAAAAGAGGAGGACGAGGAGGTGAGGAAGAGGAGGAGGAGGAGGAGAGGGGAGGAGGAGAGGAGGAGAGGAGGGGGGAGAGGAGGAAGAGGGAGGAGGAAGGAAGGGCAGGAGGATGAGGAGAAGGAGGGGGGCGGGGCAAGAGGAGGATAAGGATGGGGGAGCAGGAGGAGGAAGAGGAGGAGGAGGATGAGGAGGAGGAGTAGGAGGACTATTGACCAGGGGCTGTGATCCATGGAGCAGGCTTACCTGTCAGAGGCACGGCAAGAGCCCCTCCCCTCATCCATTCAACAGAGCCAGCGAATCGGATCAATGTCCACAGACACACAGTCACAGTCACACCCTCTTCCCCCGGAAAAACTCATTATCTGAGCATTTTATTCTGCCAAGTCCCCCCCCATGCTTTGTTTATGCAGGCGGCAATTAGTGAGATAGTCAATAAAAACAGGAGGGAGGACCCCCGGTGAAGGAGGAGGAACAACGGGAGGAGGTGAGAGGTGGAGGCGCGAGGAGTAGAGGCTGTCACTGCAGCCATCAGGAGGAGGCCGCGGCACGCTGGGCGGCAGGAGGCGCACTCGCCGGGACGGAGCATGCTGCACAACACACACACACACGCACACACACACACACTTACAGTACACACACACATACACACACACACACACACACACACACATTGTCATCAGCGAGGGCGTGCTGTTCCTGTGAGCAGCACCAAATCTGAGCACCAAGAGTCCTCAGCATGTCGGGTTGTGGTCGTGGTCGTGGTGTAGTTGCTCTGCGCTCGAGCACGCACGTTCAAATCTGCGGTGGATATCTACGGCCGACTTAGGGAGGGAGATGTTCCCTCCACGTCGGTCCCAACCAACAAGTGAATTCATTCGGGATGTTGGTGCCGCAGACGGGATGCAGGAAAAGCGGCGCTGAGCCCAGTTACGCCCGATGCAGAAGCCATTTTGTTGTCCTGTAATCAAATTATTATTATTATTATTATTATCGGGGCGAGTATCCGTGCGTCTTGGTTTCGTGCCTTTGTGTTCCTCTCTTATTGCATGTTGAGAATATCTCGACATCGACTATGTTTTTGCAGGACCGAGAATATAGTACATATGAACTGTTAAAAAAGTCAAATGAATTTACAGCCATGTACGGTGAGTTGCTTCTGTGTTGTATACACGTGTTTGTTCCTCTGCGCGCATTAATGCATTAGAGTATTAACATAATCGAATATTCGTATGCGTGTGCAATGTTTTTGTGCATTTTCTTTTGCGTGTCTATGGGAGTTTGTGTGTGTGTGTGTCTGTGTGTGTGCGTGTGTGTGTGCATGTGCGTGCGTGCATGTGTGTGTGCGTGTGTGTGCGTATGCACGTGCACGCGGGCGCGCATTAATGTTTTGGTGCCAGGAAATCAGACAGCAGGAGGCCAACATTGCAACAACACCGATTAAATGAGACTTTTCTTTTTTTTTCTTTTTTTCTTTCCACCGGGGGAAACGATCTTCTCTCCTCACCGCAGGTCTAAGGGCTGCCATCTGTCATGCCAAGTTTACCCCTGGTACCCGACAAAGCCTCCGCATCCCATCATACTCTCTCTTAAGACCCCACCCCCCCGCCCCCCCCCAACACCAAGGAGAGGTATCCTTCACTTTGAATTTGCATTTTCATCTAATAATTTTCTTTTTATTTTTTTTTTCCTCCATAAAGGAAGGCTCATTTTCCACGTGAACAAAGCCGGGGGTACAACCTGCGCGCGGCATTGTCCTAGCGTAGCGTAGCGCCGCCGCCATAGCCCATTGCCTCGCGTGTTAACAGGAGAGCAGCCAGCGTTTATTTGACTCTGGAGAGCTGCAAAGCCTCTCCCAGCAGATTGTAAAAAAAATAAAATAATAAAACCCCTAAAGAGCTGTGCATTGTCGTCCTTTAGTGTGCCCCGGCCTTATCTTTAATTAAATTAAAAAGCTTGATTTCCCCGAGCGGAGGGGCTGATTTCCTGGCGGTATAATCACCCCCCGGGTTTAACGTGCTCAGTGGTGTGTTGTGTCCCTGGCAGCGGATGATCTATCCAGAGATCATTGATCCCTGACCACGGCTTGGGCCCCCCCTCAGCATTCATTACCTCAGCTTTACTGCAGGCCGCCGCTGAATAGAGAGCTTATGCATAACCAATGTTTACTGTCCGCGGGGGGGCGGGGGGCTAACCTGGCCACACCGCACACTTATCATCATTGACAAGTCACTCCTTCTTACCCTCGCAAAATGAAAGACAACGAGGCAGCGAGGGCGGATCTGGTTAGATTGCCGTGGTCGTTATCTTGTGGTTGTTTGCTCGACGGGAAATATAGCCTTTGGGTGCACATTCTCTTATTTAAAGGTATTATATGTAAGAATCAGTGCATTCTGAGCTCCGTGGGTTGAGACAATAACTATCAGAAACTAATGTTAGTTCTAATCATAATTTCACATTTAAAAAAGCTATGAAATATGTATATTTTTTAATTATCCACGCTTGTCACTTCGTTCCTTTTTCCCGCGAAATCCGACCCCGACTCAAATATAAGAGAAATCAGCCCAGAAGCTGAACAGAGAGAGTCGGGGGAAGCTCTCATGTTTTAACTTCAACCACAACCTGCTCATTAACTGGCAATTTAAAGCGATTTGTGCTGTAAAATCCTCCACGTAGTCCCTGAACGGATTCATTATTCTTACATACATACAGGGCCTTTAAAAAGTCACGTAGTGTTTCATTATTATTTATCGGTGGATGTGTGATCTGTGATCTCATTGTGTGAAACGTAAGTGACACACCTTGATGACCAAGGTGACCGCTACGATTGTAAAACGTTGAATAGCGACCCCGGGGTTTTACCGCGGAAGACGGAGTGACCATCAATGGTCGTTACAATGCAGCCGAGTTACGCACAGCCCCTACGGTGTCCTGGGCTGATTATCCTCCCAGACGGGGGCCGACTGATACGGATCCTGAAAGGGATGATTTATTTCACCACAAACAGACGTCTCCAAATGCAGAATGCGAGTCGCAAAATCTTTCGCAGAAAACCATTTTTCAAAGCGCACTGTTCTGAGCGCTCAATATTCCTCTTACTCCTCGTCGCCGGCGAAAAAAAACCAGACTTCTTCGTTGCCTTCGATTGAAGATCACGCTCTCTTTCAAATCGGCCGACCCCCCCCTCGTGAAACAAAATCAAACTTATATTTAAGTCATATTTCTTTCATATTCCCATGTGGAACCCAACTCAACTCCCAGACAGCTCCGGCATCGGCCAGGGGAACAGAGGGAGGAGGACTGCTGCCCCGCCCTCCTCCCGGATGAAGAGTGCTCTTTGTTCTGAACACAATGCTTATCAAGTCTACGCCGCGGCATCAAACGGCTTCCGTGGCGCTTCCCCGCGAACCGCCGGCGTTAACGAGAGACGACCGTTCCCGTGCCCACAGGGGGGGCCGGGCGGTGATTGCGGGCTGCTTCATCAAGGAGAGGGTGGTGATCGTGGTGGTGGTGGTGGTGGTGGTGGGCTGGTTTCATGCCCTCGGTGTTGGTGGATGTGTGGTAGTATGGTGGTGGTGGTGGTGGTAGTGGTGGTGGTGGTGGTGGTGTTGGCTTCAGAAAGCTCCTCTCTCCCGCACGTAACTCGGCTTCCCTGAAGACCAGGCCTGTCAGGGAGGAGTTGCCGGGCTTGACAAGTGGGAAGCGATCGCAAGAGGGTTTTTTGATCTCCGTTCATCAGTCAAGTGAAAAGTGACACCGCTCACACCTTTCTGTTATTGTGCCGCGGTGTGCTTCGCGGGGCTCATAACCAGCTAATTGTTCGCCAAAGCAAGAAGCGGGTAATTGTTGAAAAATGCAAAAATCAAGCTTCACTGATAGCGTCGTGGCTCAAACACCTAAATAATTCAAAGAATCAAAAGCCAACAAAAAAGCGTAGGTTAAAGGAAATCAATCAAAAGCATAAGCTCATTATTATTTCAAGCCTATAGACTTTGGCAGCCGTGCGCTTGAGTCCAGCGTCAGCTTCTGTATTTACTGCCTGGCCCGCCACAGACTGATATTGTTATGGATTATTCTGTAAAATGGGTCTCTGAATTTATCACGGTTTAGGATTCCCAACCCAGTCATCGCTCTCCCATGTGCGAAATCGCTCGCTTCTTTTTCTCGCAGGTGTAGTGAATGGGACAAGCCCCCCCCCCCCTTCAGGGTCTGTAATGGGATGCTGCAGCTGCACTGGTGGAAGAGCAAGAAGGGGGGGGGGTAGGGGGGGGTTGCTGGAGGGCTCACAGGTGAAGGACCCTCGCTGGTGCCATGATTTAAGGCCCCAAAACCGCCCCGCTATTACGGGATATGAGTGTCCCCTGCCTCTTCCTGGAGGTCACGCCGAGGTACAGCAGTAGGAGGCGTGGTGGTAGTAGCAGTAGCAGTAGCAGTAGCAGTAGTAGTACTGTAGTAGTCGCAAATACTGCTGGGGCTCCGAATCCAAATGTACCAGTGGGAACGGTCGAGCACAATGTCTATATTTTCACGACGTTTTGCACGGGTAAAGTTTCCATTGTTTCAAATTGTAGGCCCCCCCCCCCCACTATCGTTGACATACTTTTCTAATTAGGGGGTTAGTGTCTCGCGCCTCAAGCATTTTCTTATTATTTTTTTTTTGCCAGAGTGTGTGGAAATAATAATCAATCCCCACAGCAGTAATCAATGGGAGGGAGAAGTGTGCAGTAATTTAGTTAATTAAAAGCTAGGGGGCATCAGACGAGGCCGGGTCTTAGATCTCCATTTTAGAGGCAGGCGTAATGATCCGCTCCACGTTGTGAAATCGCCGGCAGGTACGTCTTCGCCCGGGAGCCACCGTGCTGAATATTTATTAGCCCTTGTTAAATGCTGTTTGCAGACACTGTGTTGTCTCTTTGCAGTTTTCCCATCCTCCTCCTCCTCCTCGTCCTCCTCCTCGTCCTCCTCCTCCTCCTCCTCCTCCTCTTCCGCTGTAACCGTGTTAGCATAGTGCCGTGCATGGACGGCGGTGGCGGCGGCTCGTGAACTCAATATTGTCGGTAGAGGGCCACTATAAGCATTGATTTGAGCAGATATCGAAACAAAATCACATTTTGTAATCCAATTTGAGACACAAACGACACAACGACTCAGAAATATGGGACAGCTTCCCCCCGGCACCAGGAAGCACCAATTAGCAGTGATTTGTTCGGGGGGCTAAATGTACTTAGAGCGAAAGCCCGAATCAAATAAGAACACGGGCGAATAAATTCCCCCCCCCCCTCTCGTTTCAAGCGATATCCAGCCGCAGCCTTTTTACAGCATATGGCCGACAATTGTGCCGTTTTTTGATAGTGTTCATAAACAGAGACCGTTGCCATGCCTCATTTCAAACCTGAGTGCAATTTCCCAGAGATGAATGCGGAATGCAGAACGATGGAGGATGTAAATCGGTCCGTAATTGGATTCTCGGGGGGGTTGGGGGGGGGGGGGGGGACTAACCTGCACACAAATCTTGTTCCGTTCGCGGCGGCGGAACACCCGCGACGCCCCCCCACACACGTACCTGCGAGTGGCCGCGCTAATTTGCATTTGAAACGATGTCACGCAAATGTGGGCGGATGTTTTCTCTTTCAATCACCTTCATTGGCTTCAGCGCTAATTAGATTTTTTTTGGGAAATTGTTAAATTTTCGCAGGGAAAATGACAACTCGGCAATTTGCGATGGACTTCCTGCCCACCTTCACCCCCCCCCCCCCCCGACACCACTCCCAGGGGTTATAGATGATGGGTGCACTAAACTGACGTTGACTGCACTTCAGGCAAATGTGGACGGACGGCCGTTGTAAAACATTGCTGGGTTCATGATGTCAGCGTCCCCCTTTGATTTGATTGCGGCGGTGCGGTCTGCTGAAGCGCACCGCTTTGAGAACATATTCACCGCCATGTTGTTAGTCCACAGAAAGGATTCAGATTCACACCAAATCACACACACACACACACACACACACACACACACGCACCATACGGTGTTTTCATGATTGCCCGCGCGTGGTGGGCTCACCTTAATCTCTTTATTATTTTTCTAATTTCGATGGGATTTGGGCCGTTCCCTCCCGGTGGCGGGGGGGTGCTGAGCGGCGAGCGAGGGCCGGGTGGGCACACGTCCATCCCCTCCATCTGCCCCGCCGGCCCCTACAGAGCCTACGGAACCCCGCACGTCCATTCACGTCAACATGTCCCGGGTCCCTGCAGGCGCCGCAGGGCAACATGTGGGACTGCCGGGTGCTGCCGGTGCCGGTCGTGGTTCCCGGTCCACGGTGCGCGGAGGGTGGGCCTTGTAACACACAGGTAGCTGTGGCTGGTGTGGATGTTTTAAATTAAATGAAGCCCCGCCTTGGAGGAGGAGGAGGAGGAGGGAGTGCAGGGGGAGGAGGAGGAGGAGGAGGAGGAGAGAGGTGGGCCTCCGGGTGAGAGGACATCTGCCTCGGGGGAACGTGACCTGGCAGATGGACATCTTCGCGGGGATCTTCATGACTAATTAGCAGGAGAGGATGAAGAGGGCGATGGTCTAAGGAAAGGTGGAGATGGCTAGAGACGGCCCCTTCAAGCATGTAGCATTGTCCGCCACAGTGCCTCATAAATATTGAATATTGAACAATATTTATCCAGCATCTATTTTGAGGGTTCTAAACCAAAGGCGAGCAAAAATAGTGACGACCATATAACGTGATTATTTATTAGCGCTGTAGACGTCTCACCACTAATTGAATCACAATGCTACGGTATCATTTATGCTAATTAATAAACAACTCATTTTTTAATATCTTGGTTAGACTCTTCACCCCCCCGCCCACTTCATCATTTTGAGTCTGATTGTGACAGACGTACGTAATTGAATAGAGCAGAGATTGTGCTACCGCTCAAAATTTCAGTGTCTCAACTCATTTCAAACGACGATTTCAATCAAATGTTCCGACTTCGGCGATTTTAAAAACGACGCGATGGATGGACTTTTTTACACAGAAAACCAAAAATTCCAATCAGTTAAATGTTAACACAATTTTTCCGGTGTGTGATGTAAAACACATATGGTTAGATTATCTCATTGTTAATTCACTAGATCCTCAGATGAATAATAGATGTTGTCCTCTGGGACCGCTGCCCTTGCGCCTGCCCTTGTTATTAATAAGAGAATTCCACCATCATATCCAGCCGCCGCGTTTTTTCCTTTGGTGTCCGACTGCAAACCCCATTTTTTTTTCCTTTCTAACTTCTTTCCCTCACACCTATCGATATTCACTTTGCCGTGATATTGCGCTGTACCGCCTCGTACTGTATTTTATTATGTGCTCGGCGGTTTTTAAATATATCCCGTGTTGCTGGCTGCAATGCTCTGAAATACTGTGCGGTTGCGAAGTTCTGACGCTTGGAAGAGCTTTGGGCTTTTAATTGTTTCGTTTTTTTGTACACTCAAATTCATTATGTTCAGTCTGCACACCCCCCCTACCCCCCACCCACCCCCACCGGCCCCCCCAAGTGATTCTGCTTCAAATTGGAGAAACCTGAGAGAACCTGGGAAAAACAACCATTAATTTCCCATACATTTAATTAACGCCTGCAAACTGAAGGGAAATCCAGCGTATCCACTCGGAGCGTCGGCACCCTACAATAACAATAATTAAACGCGGTACACCTTACTTCCACGTGCGCGGGTAACAACGTCCCCTAGGCAACGGGGGGGGGAGCGCTCGGCCCTCCTCCGTGTGTGTGTGTCTTGGGCGAGCGGGATCCAGAATAATCAAGAATAATTATCTCTCTCGGTTTTTTTTCTCGTTTTCTCTCTTTCTCTTTCTTAACGGGAATTACCATAAAACATTGCTAATTTTAATGGGAGACCTTATCCCCCTCGAATTCATTACTACGGCGGCCGGGTTGGGGGGGGGGGGGGCGGAGGAGGCGGAGGAGGAGGGGGAGGAGGAGGAGGAGGAGGAGGGGGAGGATCAGGAGGAGGAGAGGAGAGGAGGAGGGGGATGATCAGAGAGGAGTGGAGGAGAGGGGAGGAGAAGGGGAGGATCGGAGGAGGAGGTGGAGGAGGAGGGGGAGGAGAAGGGGGAGGATCGGGAGGAGGAGGAGGAGGTGGGGAGGAGGAGAGGGGGAGATCGGGAGGAGGAGGAGGAGGAGGAGGTGGAGGGGAGGAGGCGAACATCATTCACCCCTATTAGGAGGAGTAGAGAGAGAGAGAGAGAGAGGAGAGAGAGAGCGAGAGAGAGAGAGAGAAGGAGAGGGGGGGAGGGGGGGGGGGGGAGAGGGGAGGTGCAGAACCGTTTGTATATCAAAAGGTGAGGGCGAGGACTCATTCCGGGGACTTGTGTGAGCTGCTGCCTAATTGATTGTTCTCGATGGCCCCAAAGCAAACAGCGTGGCCCCCGGGTAATCACTCTTCTGCTTGATGGTCATGTGATGGTCGCTTGCTTGAGTTATCCATGGAGTCCCTCAGGAATATAATGCACTGATGTTTTTTTTTTTATCTCTTTTAAATGGGAAAGGTTGAAATTTGAAATTACAATTACTCTTGACGATAACCATTAACCGCCCACAATCATACCTCTTTCCTCCATTGGCACACATACACTCTCTCCCACAATCTCTCTCCTCCTCTCTCTTCATACAACTCTCCGAGGTGCTGCTCCCTCTCTCCCTCTCGTCTCGCCCTCTCTCTCCCACACACATCCGCACACATTACGACAAAAAAGGTCAAGCAATTAATCCAACCGTAAACCGTGATAAATTCAGAGACCCATTTTACAGAATAATCCATAACAATATCAGTCTGTGGCGGGCCAGCACAAATGGATAGTGTGCCCCCACCGCACCCAGTGAATGGAAGCCCCCTTTCTCCCCACACTGCTATACTCTCTTCTCCCCCTCCTCCTCTCCTTCTCTCTCCTTCCTTCTCCCTCCTCCTCTCTCTCTCCCTCCTCTCCTTCTTCCTCCCCTCCCTCCCTCCTCCTCTCCCTCCTCCCTCCTCCCTCCCCTCTCTTCTTCCTCCCCTTCCTCTCCTCCTCTCTCCTCCTCTCCTCTCCTCTTTCCTCTTCCCTCCTCCTCTCCTCCTCTCCTCTCTCCTCCTCTCCTCTCTCCCCCTCCTCCTCCTCCCTCCTCTCTCCTCTTCTCTCCTCTCCTCTCTCTCCTCTCCTCTCCTCTCCTTCCTCCTCTCCCCTCTCCTCTCCTCTCCATCTCCTCTCCCTCCTCTCCTCTTCCTCTCTCCTCTCCTCTCTCCCTCCTCTCCTCTCCTCTCCTCTCCTCTCCACTCCTCTCCTCTCTCCTCTCCTCTCCTCTCCTCTCCCCTCCTCTCCTCTCCTCTCCTCTCCTCTCCTCTCCTCTCCTCTCCCCTCCTGTCCTCTCCTCTCCCCTCCTGTCCTCTCCTCTCCTCTCCTCTCTCCATTATACAGGAGATGATCTCTGTCTATCAAAACACAAAGCCCACTTGTAGAATGGAAGTGGGTAGTGTGGCGAGTCTGTGTGCTAGCCGGCCATGTCTGGCCATTCGCGTGTCTGATTTATTTTCTGATAAAGGTTTGGGTCTAGAATTCCTATTGGGGTCGAGGCTGTTATATATTCTATATCCGCGGGAGAGGTGGGGGGAGGTCGGTGGGTGGGTGGGTGGGTGGGTGGGTGGCGTGTTCTCTGTCGGTCGTGCCGTTTGGTGGCTTCCCGGGCGCGTCCGTGAGCTGAGTTGGATCTCATTTCCGGCGTCCGGTGTGTGACTACTTGCCGTGCGGCAGGTCTGGACCCCCAGCCCGCCGACCCGGCGGCCCTCCAGCGATCCGCTCCGCTCTCTCGTCTCTCGATAACCTTGGACTCGTATTACTCCCGGTGGCGGTGGCGGCGGCGGCGCGTCGCAAAGTTAACAACCTCACCCGCTGCTCGGTCGCTCCGTGTTGATCATGTTGATATCTCCATTTTTTCTTCCAGCCCCCCCGCCCGCCCCCCCCGGTTCTATGTCTACGTTGTTTATGGCCGGCGGTGGGGTTGCCAGGGTGGACTGGGTGTGCGACACCCCGTCCGAGGCCTCTTCATCTCCGGGTTAAATTGTGCAGCTCAGCGGGGGGGCCGGGGGTACTCGATCAGATCAGACGATCAGATCAGAGATTGAGCTACGAAGCTTTTGAAAAAAAACCAACGACGACAACAACGAAAAACACGAAAATAAACCCACCGTCTGGCAGGTGAGTTACAGCCAGCCAAGAGTTCATCTAAAGTTGTGATATGAAGCGCCCCGGCCGAGGCCTGACAGGCTGTTAAAGTATATTTACGCGGGAGAACGGGTGAGTCACTGTGGTCACATTGCTTTAGCCGCTCAATACCAGCGGCCGGGGATTGATGTCGCAGTCTGTGTATAAAAATGTGATTCGATTGTCGTTATGTTTTGCAGTGAAGCAGTCAAGGAAATTCTCGATAAAAATGTGCAAAAATAAGCTGAAATGGAGACTAGTAGTAGAAAAAAAATGTCCATCTTTACAGTAGTTTACTGTTTGGTTTTCACCAGGCGTGCCGGCGGTGAAAAAAATGACGAAAACGCAGCGGCTGCGTAGAAACACAATTGGGTAGACGGTAGAAAATCAATATTTGAAGAGCCTCGGTCGGTGCATTTTAAGCAGCCCGCCACGTAGGTGGAGGAACGGCATCCTCGACTGCGTCTGAATTATTAACAACTTTGTGGCGTGAGTCGGGTTTGTCGGAGCATAATGCCGCGCGGATGTGAGCGAACAAAGGACGATATCAGCACTTTTGTCGCCGCCGCCGCTTGCAGCGAGGTGCTGCGTTTCACTGACGTCGCCTTTGCTTAACATTAATGACTTCGTCTAAATACTAGTGTTACCCGGTGTCTCCCAGACGATAGTTTTAACACATTCAGCAGAAGAGCGGCGCCGCCCAGAAATGAACACAAATGGAATATGTTAATGCCCTTGTCTCGAATACCTCTACCCCTGATTTCCTGCAAATCTCAGCTTTTCCATGGAGTGGTCGCCTATTTCCTTTGAACCCGTTCCCATGTAGTAGACGACACAGTAAGTATTTATTTAATCACATTGATCGTAATTCAGTTCACGCAACGTCTACATGGTAATTACCACATACCGCATAATGCTGGTAATTAATTCACTGGAAAACGTGTGACCACAGCAAAAAAAAACTGTATTAAATCACATAAATATGTATGCAATCGCAAACATTTATATTTCAGCATGAGCCCTGTTCATATCTGGCTAATGTCTGGAGTTAAAATAGATTAATAGTTTCAGTCTTCCAGTTTGTTAATACAACAATACATGTACTGGTAATAAAAATGTGAACGAACGAAGTATATATTTTGAAATGCGTGGTTATTAACTGTTGCTGGGTAGATTCAATGGATGTGTTGAGAGATGCTTGCTCCAGCCTATTTTGATTTCAGTACTTTTATATTTCCTGGCGGTGGAAATACGGTTAAGGTGTCGCACATGTCGGACCTTAAGCCATTCAATCAGCACAACTTCAACAGAGAATTCAGAAAAACCAATGTCGTCGCGGCACGCAACAATCAACACACACGATTTGTCTTCTGTTTACTTGACGAACAACGATTATAGATGACCCTCACACACACACACACACAAACACACACACACACACACACACAAGACAATTATGGGAGACAAACGTGTGGTAATCCTATCAGCGGTGCGGGACACGTCATGCAGGCCGCTCTATCGACTGTGACAGGACCCCCCCCCATCGCACGCCGTGCCGTTGGGGGGTCGGTCGTATTGACCCACCAGCAGACAATGTGCTGATGCATGGTTGTGCAAATGAGGATTGGTGGGGTCTGCTGGTCCCCTTGGTCACCCTCTCCTCTGCCCAAACGTCCTGGGATATTCTTATTACATATATTATTATGATGACTGCAAATGTTTTGAATAGAATTTATGTTCCCGAAGAATACTGCAGGAGTGAATGGGGAGTAAGCGTTCCACTTGTACTTGTTACATATGGCAATAAATAAATTTTGAATCTTCAATCTTCAATCTTGAAAAGAAGATTAACTTCATTAAAACGGATATCTATTGTTTGGGATTTTTCCAGAGCTACAATTCCACATTCAAACACACACTGTACACACACACACACACACACACACACACACACATAAGAGGAGAGAAGATCCATAAAGATTTCACCACAAAACATTATGGTGGTGAAATAATAAGGAATACTACAGCACGGATTTCTCGCAGCTCAGCCGAGGAGGCTCACAAGGCCCTCCTGGTGCCCGGTGTCCTTAAATAATGGATGTCTGTCCGAGGCGAGGTTTGACTTCATTGATCCAGGCCAGCGTGCTGAAGAAACAACATTTGGGCTGGCTTGGCGGTTGGACTTTCACACCCCGAAACCACTAGGGAGTGTGCGTGCGTGTGTGTGTGTGTGCGTGTGTGTGTGTGTGTGTGTGTGTGTGTTCGGTGTGTGTGTGTGTGTGTGTGTGTGTGTGTGTGTGTGTGTGTGTGGGTGGTGGGGGGTATGTGTGTCGTGTCGGGGGAGGTGGGAGTGAGGTGCTTTTGTGTGTGGGAGGTGTGGGTATGGGCACATACGTACACTTTTCCACCAGCTATCTAAAAGTGTGCATGCACACACACACACACACACACACATATACACACACACACACACACAAGGAGAGAATAACATCGCTTGTGTTGAGCTAATTACCGTTAAGCCGATGTGATGGACGGAGGCAACACTGTTCATTAGCTGTTACAGTCGGCGCCCGAGCCATTATGCAGATAAAACACATAGAAGCGTTCAAGCTATTAATAATCCAATTAGAGCCATGTTGTTGCTCTCTTAGGCCTGTTTGTAATGAAATTTTCACTCACAATTTATCCCCCACCCTCGCCACCCCCATTTTGTTTCCGGAGGGGCAGAGCCGACTGAAGTACGCTCCCATTCCCTGCAGAGATATATATTTTTTTATTCTGTCTAACATTATAAACGTGCGTGCGTCGTGTGTGTGTGTGTGTGTGTGTGTGTGTGTGTGTGTGTGGGGGGGCTCGGTCATGGGGAACCGTGTGTTCCCATAGTCCCCGCCCCTTTTTGTTGTTCAAAGGCACAGCGAGCCATATAAAAAAAATATCAACGACGTGGGAGGGAGGGAGGAGAATATAACAAGAGAATGGAGACAAACAAAGGGAAAAACAACAACAACAACAACAACAACAACAACAACAACAACACAAATAAACGGCAGGAGGAGACAAAGAGGTGCCAGACTGTGTGTCAGCGGAAACTGCCGGCACATAAGGTGAGGTGAGCGGGTTGGGTGGCTGGTGGCATCGGGTGGGTGGTGGGTGGTGGGTGGTACCAGAACACACACGCACAGACACACACACACACACACACACACACACACACAGACACCATGGGGTGGGAGGCATTCAATGAGAAGAGAGAGAGAGACAGAGAGAGAGAGAGAGAGAGAGAGAGAGAGACAGAGAGAGAGAGACAGAGAGAGAGAGAGACAGAGAGAGAGAGAGAGAGAGAGACAGAGAGAGAGAGAGACAGAGAGAGAGAGACAGAGAGAGAGAGAGAATGGATAAGGGGGGAGGAGACACGGGGAATGGAGGGGAAGTGGAAGGAGAGAGGCGCGGACACACAGTTGTTGCTGCTGCTTGTGTGCAAATTGGCTGATGCTGTGACCTCCTCGTTGCCAGATTAACTCCGCAGGGCAAGAGAGAGGAGAGAGGAGGAGGAGGATGGGGGGGGAGGGCATCATGTATTCCCTTTGTAACCACTAGGTGATTGTGTTGTGTGTGGTGTTGTGTGTGTGTGTTCGTGTTGATGTTATGTGTTAAAGTTGTGTGTGTGTGTGTGTGTGTGTGTGTGTGGGGGGTGGTGTGTATGTGTATGTGCGTGTCGGGGGAGGTGGGAGTGAGGTGCTTTTGTGTGTGGGAGGTGTGGGTATGGGCACATACGTACACTTTTCCACCAGCTATCTAAAAGTGTGCATGCACACACACACACACACACACACATATACACACACACACACACACAAGGAGAGAATAACATCGCTTGTGTTGAGCTAATTACCGTTAAGCCGATGTGATGGACGGAGGCAACACTGTTCATTAGCTGTTACAGTCGGCGCCCGAGCCATTATGCAGATAAAACACATAGAAGCGTTCAAGCTATTAATAATCCAATTAGAGCCATGTTGTTGCTCTCTTAGGCCTGTTTGTAATGAAATTTTCACTCACAATTTATCCCCCACCCTCGCCACCCCCATTTTGTTTCCGGAGGGGCAGAGCCGACTGAAGTACGCTCCCATTCCCTGCAGAGATATATATTTTTTTTATTCTGTCTAACATTATAAACGTGCGTGCGTGTGTGTGTGTGTGTGTGTGTGTGTGTGCGTCGTGTGTGTGCATGTGTGGGGGGCTCGGTCATGGGGAACCGTGTGTTCCCATAGTCCCCGCCCCTTTTTGTTGTTCAAAGGCACAGCGAGCCATATAAAAAAAATATCAACGACGTGGGAGGGAGGGAGGAGAATATAACGAGAGAATGGAGACAAACAAAGGGAAAAAAGCAACAACAACAACAACAACAACAACAACAACAACAACAACACAAATAAACGGCAGGAGGAGACAAAGAGGTGCCAGACTGTGTGTCAGCGGAAACTGCCGGCACATAAGGTGAGGTGAGCGGGTTGGGTGGCTGGTGGCATCGGGGGTGGGTGGTGGGTGGTGGGTGGTACCAGAACACACACGCACAGACACACACACACACACACACACACACACACACACACACCATGGGGTGGGAGGCATTCAATGAGAAGAGAGAAAGACAGACAGAGAGAGAGAGACAGAGAGAGAGAGAGACAGAGACAGAGACAGAGAGAGAGAGAGACAGAGAGAGACAGAGAGAGAGACAGAGAGAGAGAGAGACAGAGAGAGAGACAGAGAGAGAGAGAGAATGGATAAGGGGGGAGGAGACACAGGGAATGGAGGGGAAGTGGAAGGAGAGAGGCGCGGACACACAGTTGTTGCTGCTGCTTGTGTGCAAATTGGCTGATGCTGTGACCTCCTCGTTGCCAGATTAACTCCGCAGGGCAAGAGAGAGGAGGAGGGGAGGAGGATGGGGGGGGAGGAGAGGAGGAGGAGGAGGGAGGAGGGGGGGGGAGGGGAGGAGGTGGAGGAGGAGGAGGATGAGGAGGAGGGGGTCTCCTCATCAAAGCACCTTTATCCCCCCCCCCCCCCCCTCTCTCTCTCGCTCTCTTCTCTATGTGTATGTGTACAGTACATGTGTGTGTGTGTGTGTGTCTGTGTATGTGTTTCTTTCTTTCGCGTTTCAGTGTGTCAAGGTAACGAACCTCGGCCTTGGCCCGCAGAATCCCCTTCCGGATGTTAATAGATAGCCGAGGCAGCTCCACTGCGTGCGTTGTTCACGTGCATCGCATTATGTGCCGACCAAAACACCACCACCATCATCCCATTGACAATTGTGTTCTGTTGAGGGGTTTTTTTTTTTTTGGACACGTTAATATGAAGCAACCACAGCAGCAGCGCAGAGAGGCAGGTGTAGCAACACATTGAAGTGGATGCACTGAGGACGACGCCACACTGCAATAGCAATGAAATGCATGCAGCATCCCCATTACCACCCCCCCCCGCGGGTTCTGTGCTTCTGTGTGTATGTGTGTGTGTGTGTGTGAGCACTGGGTCCCAGTCCCAGTCCCAGTCCCAGGCCCGAAGCCAGGGAGGCTTTTATCACCCTGCAGTGCCTTGCCCGAGGGAACCAGGCTGACCCGTCCACCCCCCCGCGGGTATCTGTCTGCTGCTGCCGATCGTTCATTCGTCGTTACCATCGACTGTCACAATCCAACCGCCCCCCCCACTACCCCTCCGTCCTCCCTCCCTCCCAGAAGAAGAAGAGTGTCTTCTTCTTACTATTCAGCTGTCGAACTGTCTGTCGCCTAAATAGGTGTCATTTCAGCCAAGGAGTCAATCTCGGCTCACCCTCATCGCTGATTTCCATGCGCTTTTGCATATCTTAGTATTCATGTTTCCCCGTAATCGTAACCCCGGGCAGTAATAGTGACCCTTTCGTTACGCGGCCCGACCCGTCCATCCGGCAGGGGCGCCAATTAATGATGGAGTCCCCCTCCCGGCTAGCTTGTACCACCACCACCACCACCACCACCACCACCACCACTCCTGCTGCCTCCACAACGGTATAAAAACCTTTTTGTACTCGTTTTAGGTTTCTATGTTTTGAACCCCGTAAGGACGGCGTACTTGACCTGGTGACCCGGGAAACTGGGAGTGAATGTAATTATGTTTAATGGATTGCATTTATGAAGCGCTTTGGATAAAAGTGCTATATAAACGCAATCCAGTTACAATATTGCCTCACATTCAACCATTAATTCGCCCATTCATACACCGACGATGGAGCTTCTGGGGAGTAGTTGGGGTTAGGTATCTTGCTCAGGGACACTTTAGCTAGGGGGAGCCGGGAATCGAAACCAGCAACCTTTCAGATGTCAGACAACCGCTGCCGCTCCGCTATGAAGATACCAAAAAAAAGCGTCTCGATAGAACAAAGCCCTTCGTCCCGCTGCGATAAGCGGAGGCTACGTCAGAAGAACCTCCACCCGGGTCCTCAAAGACAGTCAAAGGCAGCTGGAGGTGAGGCGCTGCTCTTTAAAGAGAGATCCAGCGTCTAATTCGATCCAGAGGAGGGTTGAAGTTCATCATCCGAATCCGATTTGGGAACATTCGCTCGGCGTGATAATCGCGTTAGCGCTCAACCTGTAGTTGTAATGACATCACCAGGTTAATATCAGCATTCTGCGAGGGGGTCTAATCGGATTCCGTGAGGAGCGCGGGGCGTTTGCTTTAAGTTGCCTGAAATCGAGTTAGCGGCTATCATTTTTCAATAAATTCACAGAGATTTCAGTCACTCTAAAAGGGAGGATTCCTTGCTCGCAAAGTCCCGGAGGAAATCATCGGCGGAGGAGATGACAATCGGGCCAAGGAATCCTGTGCCGCTAAACCCAATAAACCATCGCTCACGATGATGAGGTGCACGCATTGAAATGCTCCACCTTTGTATGCATGAAGCCACGTGCATTTTAGATTGACCTCTAAGTACAGCAAAATGAGAGCAGTAGCCCGACAAAAATGGAAGGTTATTATGTAATATATCTAATTAAACTTTTTGCTATTCAAATCTCACTGGACCATCAACGATATCTAGTTGTTTCACTCTCTTTGGACACAAGCGTCTGCCAAATGCCCTTAATGTAAATGTAAATGTAGTAGTAATGCCTACCAGTTAAGCAAGTTATCATTACATTTACTCTCGGATATTTAATTGAAATCATTGGTTGAGCAAAGACATAAAATAAGGACATATATTATCCGGTGTGTGTGTATGCAGTGCAACGCAAAGTAACGAGACATAGTAAGCTGCTCCCCGCTACAGCCCCAGTAGACAGACTGTCCAAATGGTTTGCCTTGGCTCACCACGCGCCATGAATTCTGAACGGCTTCCTCTCTACACGCTTTGAAAGACAAAAGTGGCGGGGCTGTCTGAGCGGGGCAGCGCTGGCAGTCTGGCGCTGCCCAGAATTCGCTCCAGACCCCCCGCTTAGGAGCGCCGTCTGAACTTCTCCGAGGAGAGGAGATGTCTGCCCGCCTCAGCTGGGCCAGACCTCTCCATATTCATGCCGGGGGGGGGGGCTTGCGTTGGCGGCGGCGGCGGCGGCGGCGGCGGAGGCACGGCTCATCAAACCGGAGCTCGTTCCCCTGCAAACGCCCGAGTTCGTCTTCGTGTTTTTGTGGCCCTTGCCTTGTTTTTGCGACGGCGCCTCGTGACACCCAGAGGCACAAAGCGGCCCGTGTGCAATAACAACACGCAGTTAGAAAGC
>PIJE02000138.1:341265-366265 GCA_002895965.2 Coryphaenoides rupestris
GCAGACGCTTTTATCCAAAGCGACTTACAAAGAGTATTGTTGTTGAAGGAGAGGCAGCAATATATCACTGTGGTACCTGAAGATAAGAATAGAGCTGTTTTAGAGCATTCATATTTACGAGACGAATAGAACGAGTTTCATAATTGCCAAGTTGTCTGCATAAGTAGCTGGGCAGGCGTGCAATTCTAAGCGTGCTACAACATCTGAGAACGAACAACAATGCTAAGTGCCATTAATAAGTGTTAAGACATATAAACACGCAGGTTAGTGCTGGGGGGGGGTTATGTAGAGTCCAGGTGAACTCTGAACAGGTGGGTCTTGAGTCTCTTGCGGAAGCTGGCGAGCGACTCGGCCGTCCTGACATGAGCCGGGAGCTCATTCCACCACTGAGGAGCCAGAACCGTGAAGAGTTGGGACTTGGAAGAGCGATGTTTGGCTGTTTTTAGTGAAGGCGGTACCAGTCGTTTGGCAGAAGTTGGCAGACAATGGCTCTTACCTCCTGAACTGATAACAGTAGCTTGCAGTCTTCTCAGAGGAGGAGGAGAGAGAAACATCCTCACATCCGGATGCTTGTAGTTGAAAGTTGAAATGATGATGAGTCTTTGTCTGACTTTGGGACATGACTATGGTTGTTGACGTCGAAACTACTTCTCATCAAAACCACAAGTGATGGAACCGGAACTGTGGGGTTAGGGGGTCTTCTCCAATGGAAGTAAATGAATCTTGAAATACAAGGATGTACTGTATGTGTTCTTCTCCGTCTTTTTTTTATGACAACAATAATGGAAGTGGATGAAGACGGAGGGCGGAAAATATGTGTTTGGGAAATGTCTGAGAATATGTTGTATACACAAGACTATGTTTTGTATTCAGTGAATTGTGAATATAGAGGCAGGTAACAATTCCATCAAGTGCATCGTTCAACCGCGGAGCGAACGACAACATTCGAAAGTTTCCCTCGCCCTTAAAGTTTGTGTTTGTGCATAAAAGCAATCGACGGCAGAGAAGAGATCGCAGCGGAACGATCCCGCCGTAATGAAAGCGCCGCGGAAGCAATCAAAAACCCTGACACAAAAAAATCAAATGTCTCTCCTCAACAACAAAATACAGCGGAAGGGAGGCCTGGAGAAAACACACAGACAAGCCGCACAATCCCCCCCTGTCCGGTGAGCGCAAAGAATTCAATTTACCTTATCTGGCAACACAATAGAGGTCCGCAACCACATTAACGTTGCTTCTCGTGGGCAGCGGACGGTTTCAGCCAGCAGCTAGTGGACAGGACGAGCGTTCGCTTCGACAGTACAAAGCACCAGCCGTTTAAAAAAAGTGCATTGAAGTAGACAGCGTGTTCAGCGACTGTCTTTGCAGTCACAGTGAATTACATTTTAGCAGACGAAAGCATGTTATTCACTGAGAAGCCATCTTTAAACGCTTTTTTCCCCTCAATGTGACCTTGCCTGTTTATTCATCTCTGACGGAACGGAAGGGACAGCGCGGAAAGTGTTTGTTCATAACAGGTCATTGCTAAGGATGAAATACAATTCTCAACAAGTCCAATGTTTCACAGGAATATTACGGTAAACAACTAGATATGAGGCGTAGCACTTCATAAGACAACTCGACTCGAAGTCAAACTACTGTAATGCAAAGGAAATTGTACAAACTAAACAAACACAACAGTTGAAGAGGATCCACTGTAAACATGTCCGCCGTCTCTTTAAAGCGACGAGGGAAAGCCAAACGCATTGATGTGATGTCCTGTGAGTCACGTCCCGTTTCCTCTCGTTTTTCATCCTGTTTCCCGTCAAAGCAAAACACAAGCCGACACAAAATGAACTACGCTCAATTGTAAGGTCATGGATGACAAAATAAGCAATTCAATTGCGATTTCTTTTTCCACGATTCACAAATTCGGACACTTCATCGGAGTTCAAGAGACGCCACAACAGCGTCCATTTGGCGTGAATAATGACCAGACGCCCGGTCGATGAGAACTCTCACCTTGCTATTCATTCTCTCAAAACGTCTCGGCCGACATTGTTTCTGTTTGAGACCCTCACACACCGGGTCCTCGTCCAGACCAGAGGAGGGAACCAGGTGAAAGCTTCCCGTCGGAGTGTGGGGGGGGGGGGGGGGGTGGCGGGGAGCGGGGGGGGGGGGGGGGGGGTAGTCCTTGTGTGTCTTTAGCCGATGGTCCGTCCCACCGGAGAGAGGGAGGAGCCCGGTGGCCTGGTTCTGCTGTCCACCAGCTGGTCGCCGCTGGGAGCCAAGCTAAGAGCTCGCCTGCTGGTCAATGAAACTTAAGTGTTGCGCTGTCTGTTATGAATAAATGTCCTCAGACAGGCTAATTAAAAGGGGTCTTTTTCATCACCGTGGCCCATCTGCTGGGGAACGCAACCTGATGGAATGACTCCGCCGTCACTTCCACGACGCAACGACACATCCTATTAGTCGCTCGTACTTTTTTTTTTTTTATCCAATAAAATGCAAACAATAATAAATAAATAGAAGTAAGTGTTACGATGGGAGCAATTACATTTTTTTTTTATCACTGCTAGTCTTTTGGGTGCGATCCACAAACAGTGAAAATGTCTGGCAGGTACCTTTAGAAAACCAAAGACCCGCACGGAAGGGTCGAGTTGTTAAGCGTGACGCAATCTGACCGACTAATTAAATCAGCCCCTGCAGAACTGCCCCTTTTTCATCTCAAGTTGTTTAAACCCCTTTTTTTATATATTCTCCAACGTCATGAATATTCATTGCACATTAACTCCCCGCAGCAGTATTCTCGTAGCATTTTAAAACAGTCTCTAAACAAAGCCTTTATGTAAATCCGCGAGCTATCTACAAGCAATCTGGACCTAGGGACACCCCGAGCGCGACTAAAACAAGGTCGGTGCGTATGCTATAGACAACGGCGACCCTCGTCAACACCGTGACAAGGTCATTGCATCGCGCCGTTGCCAAACACGCCGCATTCGTGCTCGTGACACAAACCGTTAGTATTTTAATAAGTCAACATGTGCCGTGGATTCGAGGGCCCGAGTCTTTATCGCGGGATACGAGCGCAAACCCATTTACGACGGGGCCCTTTATCTCCAAAATCGAGCATTACTTTGGCCCCAAAACACTCAGCCGATGGGCAGAACAGAAAGAGACACACACACACACACACACACACACATGCAATTTACATCAATATGCGGCTGAATTGTCTCTTTCAAGATTAGATGGCGAGGCTGCCCTGTTTAGCCCTGAATTATTATTATTAATATTATTATTATTATTATTTTTGCCCCATTGCCTGCTAAATACTGTAAAGTAAATACGGTGAAACGCACATCGATGGATCACGACAGTTGTCTCAAGAAGGGCAATTAATTCACTTCCACGTAATGAGGAGCCGGGTTTGATTTACGGTCTGAATCTCTGCTATCTCGGCTCAGCGGTCGGGCGCTAGGCCACCCATCCAGAGCCTTAGCAGGATACTCTGTCTTACAGCTTTTTTACAGGCTTTTTATTTTTCTTCTGCTATAGTTGGTAGCAGTGCTGCAAACCTGCTCTGCTAATGCAATCCAGTTTGTGGGAGGGAAATGTCAATAGTTACAGCCCCCCTAATGCAGGGCCGGGGACGACAAACATAGAGGGAGACATATGTGGGCCCTAGCATCTAGCATCGCTAACCTCACAAGTTAAGGTTGTTTGTTGGTGGGGGTTTTTTTTTCGCTGAGCCAGCTTGTTTTAATTACCGCAAATAAGTGGGCAGGATTCGGGCAGCTTTATGGCCGCAGCTTTGAAAACAGCAGACTCGGGTTAGTCTGCAGATCCCTAAAACCCAGAGAGGCACATCGACTTCTATTCACAAACGACAACGGCGAACCAAGGAGACGGCCTGTCGATTATGCCGGTCCCTGCTACCTCTACGACACTGTACAGGGGATCTGCAATGGCGACAGACAATGACCAATGAACACAATGAAGACAACGTCGAAGCAGAATCGCTGCTTCAACGCGATGACAGCGATTCAACGAGTTTGCAGGAATTTCAATGAGTCCTAAGTCGTTGTCATTGTGTGCGCTAATAGAGTAAAGGAACATAAGTGCTAACGCTGAGGAGAGTTTTAAGGCGTGAAAAGGGGGGTGGGTTGACTTTCTCTTGGCCCCCCTGAACCCCCCCCCCCCCCCCCTTTCTCTCCGCGCCCCTTAACTCATTGCTATTCTCCAGCAACAGCAGGCGTCCTGCTAATAGGATGGAACCCCGAGGCAACGAGATCTGCCGGGAAGATGGAGCAGACCGACCGGTGGGGCTAGCAGAACCACACACACCCACGTACACGCCGCCGCCGCCACCACCACTACCACCGCCTGGCCCGCGATCTCCCGTCCCTCGACCCCTTTTCCATTCTCCTGCCGAGGAGGAGGAGGAGGAGGAGGAGGAGGAGGAGCCGTGAGGAGGAGCCGCCAGGAGCCGCCAGGAGAGATCCGAGCTGCCAGGGATCCTTGGGTAACTTGTCACGCGGGCAATTACGGCGTGTGTGCCAAGGCCTCTGAACGTGAAAAAGACTCTGAGAATACCAATTCCAATATGATGCCCGCTGGGTTGCATCGCATGACATTTAATGAGTTTGGAATCCACACAGGTTTGTTGGACATACTTTGTCAGAGTGTGAATAACAGAGTAATCCGTGATATGATATTATCTGCACGTCCCGTTGCCCACGATAACAACGGCGCCGGCGATACAGCGATTGATTCATTGCAGGTGAACATGGTAACAGCCTTGATGTGAGGGAATCCATTCAGAGGGCTAGCATGTTTTAATGAACGTATTAAAGTTATTTGGCGCCAGTATATTGCTAACTTATCGCAAGAGGAAGTATCATTCCTGTTCCTGTATTTATATTGTGTCCACACCCCTGATACTTTGGATATACTTTGGTTTTCTTTTTGTGCTTATGTTTTATAATGAATGTAGGTGGCACTACAGTAATTCGCCCAAATCCAGATCTGCCAACAGCCAATAAATACCTTTGGAGGATTACTTAATTAATGAATATTAGAGCTGCTATTACAAATGTGTACCACTATGCCCTCAATCAAGTTATGTATTTTGTAAGAAGAATATCGAGGAAGATAAGATGTACTTTGTGTTACAATCCCACATACTCTGTTACTTTACGTTGACTCTGGCTGCTGTTATATATCATAATATAAAACGCGTAGAGTTAGAAAATGAAAAACTGGAGGTTAGAAGTTTTCCTGCCGAAATCATCTTTACTTCCGAGGGGAAGAACTCGCTCTCCCTTGAAAGATCGAAGTCATTTCTATCCGACCATAACTCTGTGTGCGGGCAAAACAAGCTAACCTTGAGCGAGAACGAGACATATATGCCTGCTGCTTTTTCCAATCTCCTACAGTCAGCCCGAAGGTCCAAATGTGACAACTGTGTGAAAATCATTGAGTGAGCTCTACTTTTTATGGTATACATGACAAATACGGCTGATGGAGGGCTCCACTCCGGCTAACGTTCGGCTGCTTGATCGTATCGGCGGCCTCAAGTCATTTGCTCTCATCGCCGCGATCCCTCAGCTCGGCCACGCGAGTAGACGCGCGCGCGTTTGTCTTCAAAATAGTCCAACAACAAAATATCACACTTTGTGTCATCGTTAAGAAGAGACATTTTATTCACAGGTACTGTAAAAGTAAAACACAAGCTGCCGTATCATACATTTATACACAGGATTTGAAAATCCTATAAAAAACCAATGATATTTGAAAATATGGGTATCAATATGAAATATGACCTTACATACAATAATTTCTTGGAAAAAAAGGTCTCTGTTGGATAATAGTAATTTCATTTATGAGCTTTACCCTACAATAGTGAAAACAGAGGTTATTATAAAAAAATTTGAATGGTAAAAATGGAGTACAACAGTATTAAAAATGATTCAAAAAATCCCATGCAGCATCTTCAAAGAGGGCCTGAGAAGGTATAACAAAGTAAAGTAAATCAAAGAAAAATAAACGGAACTGTCATAGTTATAGAAATTTGTACCCATCCAAATACAATAAAAGCATTTTTTTTTTATATTCTAAATCCCCAAATTCCACAGCATTCTATTTTAAATTGTATCATCCGTCATCGTCCATTTTGAGAGAAAAAAAAAACGCAAATTCTAGCAGCTGCAAAGAGCCGATATAATGATTGATCTCTGCTAAACCGCGATCTCCGTCCATTTTTTTGGCGTCTTTGATTGAGACACAGAAATCAAATTATTGGGACAAAACTTGCATGTTGGTGTGCTTCGGGGGGGGGGGGGGGGGGGGGGTAATAGGCTGTGACAAACTGCTGTCTACATATTTCCGTCGAGGTTCTTAAGTAGTTAGAGTGAATATTAATGTTATGCATAGAACCAAAGATTCGGCACCACTCAGGAGAGTTAACACTACAAAGAGGCCCAGCAGATGCATCCCATCAATGTGTTCCTTGTGTTGTGAATAGAGTCTCTCAGCAGTACCCGGTCCAGAATCAGTTAGCGATACAACTGGGCATGTTTACTCGCACCGCTGTGAGTGTAAATTAATTCCTATCGTCAAGGTTTCGGTTGCCAAAACGCGTAGCATTGTGGTTCTTTCCTCTAACTGGAAAGCGTGGCGGCAAAGTGAACCGCTTAATCACGTTTAACAACAAACCAGCCACCGCGGCGGCGGCGGCCCGTATGACTGATATGTTTCGGTTTATTCCCACACTTTCGGTTAGGAGGAGAAAAAAAAGAAAACATGGCCGCCTCGTGCCCGAGTGACCCCCCACCACCTAACGGCTGCTTTCGCTAAGTGCGTCCACTGAGAGCCATTCGATCAAGGCAACTGGAGGGCGGAACACATTCACTCAATCCTCGCGAGCATCCCGGGCCCAGCTGGCGGCGGATGAGAGATAAACAGCAACTGCGGTCCTTGGAAATATAACACAGACCGGTCTAGAAAAAAAGGCTAGAAAACTATAGAACCAGAGAGATAACATAAGGCGCAAGAGGCTGGATGGGCAATGGAAAAAATGCTGACTGAGGTTTGAAACATGAGAAAAGGCAGAGTTGGGGAGAGCAATAGCATTACCGTATTGCGATCTTTTTTTCTTCTTTTTTTTCTTTTTCTTTTTTTTTACCTAAAAATGATATTTGCACACACCACATAATCATATAAATACACTATACAATGCAATATAAAAACCTTTTTGTTTTTAAAAGGAATATGATCAGAGTTGGGTATGCTAATTAGGATACCGCCCCCATATACAAAAAAAACAAAAAAAAAATACCAAAAAATGACTGACAACAAGACAAGTAAAGAAGGCACTTCTGGTTGTTGTTCGTTGACTTTTGGGTAAATGATGGCCACTCCTTTGCCATGCAGACAACAGCACATGTGCACACGTTTCTCTCCATTTACAACGCATTACAGAAAACGAGGCACTGCAGCTAAGTGGTCGAAATCCTCTCTGCTTCCGCGCAAAGACTCACGCGCTGATTTCATCTTTCCTCTCTTCAGGGGAATGGTTTTCTCTCCCCCTTTTCAAAGCGTTCGTTTCCTTCCAGTAACTCTCTGTTCTCTGGCTGCTACATTTCTTTATCCTTCCTCAATTTCACTTCCTGGATCCTCTACCTCCCCTTCTTCTTCTCCTCCCTCCTCCTCCTCCTCCTCCTTCCTTCCTCTCTGCTCGTTAGACTTCTACTTCACAGGGTCCTTCTCGGATGACCGCCGCCGTCGGTGTGCCGATGTCGAAGCAGGTCACCATCATCACACGGGACTTGCATAGGTTGACGCAGAACTCCAGCTCTTCCGTCGCCTCCGCCAAGGCCTCCAGGTACTCCGTGGATTCTTTGTCCAGATCCTGGTCCACCTCGACTGTCGAGTGCAAAAAAACCCGGGGTTAGCGTTAGGATTATTTTTTTTGGTAGCTAGTATACCTCAACAAAATCGCGGTCGACATCATGACACGTCCGTTCTGCAGAAGGAAGTCACTTACACTCTCCGATCCACTTCCTGGGGTCCATCATCAGCCTGGCTTTGGTGTCCTCCAGTTCCTCCCACAACGCCTCGTGTTTTGACCGAAGCTCTTTCACCTGCTGCTGCCGTCTCTCCAGCACCTTCAGCCTGGTGTTGAAGTATTGCAGGCCCTGCAGGGGGGAACCACAGGCAGCGTGAGATGCTGGAGGTGGACTGAGAGTGGACATGCCTCACATATTGTTCAGTTGAATTCAATTTCCGCATGTATTTTCTTGTTGCCTGAATACCATACCGTATTATTATTTTTTTTTAAAACAAAACCCAATAAGTTGGAAGACAATAAACTGACCTAGAAATGTACAATGTGTGGACAAAGAAAATATAACCATCAATCACATAATGCTTACCTTTTCAACATCCTGAAATGGTTGCTGAAAAAGAGTAGAAACGTATTAAACTATTTTTCATCTGACTTTCAACATTACGAAAGAAACATTGACAAGAGGATGATGAACAACTTCAATGTAGTATGTATGTACATATTGTATATACACGGGGAAAATGTAATCGTTGGTAATGATGAGAAGGTCTAGGTTAAAGCTGTTCATTTTTTTTTTGCGCCAGTCGACCAGGGATGGCTGGTAAAGAGATATTGTAAATCATCATTAGCTAATTGAGAGTGAATCAAACGATGATCCAGAGGGTTTAATATGTCCTTTTAACAAGTCCTTCTCTCACTGCTTGACTTGCAGGAGCAGTTAATGGCCCACTGGAGAGAGGAGTACACCATAAAGAGCCAGATACCAGCTCTGCTGATGGGCTAATAGGGGTTGGTGGCAGTGGCAGACGTGCATTCATCAAACGCTTCTTTCTTGACCGCCAACCGTTGCAATCGTTTCTCTCACACTTCTGTTCCCAATCTGTAACCACCATCATCACCGCCACTGCGGAAACCACCAGTGAGTGCCAGCCACTAGGCCATGCTGTTTCAATCCCAATTATACCCAGACAGTAATTGCCTTCTGATCTTTCCACATTCCGAGGAAGCCCTGGCAGAATCCCAAGCCTTGGGGTCTGGTCCCAGACACCAACGCTAGGATTTGCTAGTAGGCAGACTTAAGGTCAGACGTCTGAGACACATTATTCCTGTCTCGCACTTTAATACGTTTCTGGGAAGGAGTAAGCGAAGACCTTCCCACAATGTAAGTCAACGTGTCGTATGCAGAGTATGTATGAAATCAATGTGGCACATGTAAAACATTGCCTCGCCTCTGCATTTCAACAAGATGTCTTAAATCCTGAGATAGGGCTTCATGGGATCTAAAATAACTTGACATTTGACCCCCTCCCTGGTCACTCATGGAGAACAAGCCGAAAGCGCCCCCCTCTCCGCTCACCTCTGCTATTTCCTCCTGTCTCCGTCGTTGGAGTCTTTCCACGTCGTCGATTTCATACACCTTAATCTCAAAGGGTTCCTTCAAGGGCCCAGACATAGGGGGCAGGTCCACCCACTGGCCAGCTGTGCCCGCCTTCTTCCCCAGGGAAGATGTGTCCGGCATTGGCGCTGGGATAAGCCGTCTCCTTTGGAAGCCTAAAGGAACCAAGCACAGCAGACACAGTTATAGTGGAGAAATACAATCATGGTATTTGCTGGCCACTGTGTGTAAATATGTATGAGTTTTGCTCTGAGACGTTGAGAGTCGTATAAGGCTTTAGGCGGGTTTCCTGCTGTATGTTGATTACATATTTATAAGGGCTCCTGATTCTCTAGATCCCACAATATAAACTCATTCAAAAGGTTGGTTTACTGTCGACAAAAAACAGCGCTAAAACCCACACTTTATATTCCAGTCATTCTACTTGATCAAAATATGCAGTGTATAATTACAGTGCATATCCTGATGAATAAAATATCCGTCATCTATGGATCAATGGATTTCGATCAGTTCAAGAATAATCCGTACATATTGCTGCGTTTGAAAGTGTAACATTAGAAAATAAGGGTTCTTCATTTGCACATCAATGCATGTATAGATTCCATAGATTAGCATATTATACAGGTTGCTTTCTCACCGTTAGATCTTTTCTTGGGGGGCTTGGAGGTCCTCATTCTGCCCGACGACATTCCACTCTCACTCATCGAGTCAAGGGCCGAGGAAGCGCTTCCTGTGGCCTCGCTGTCACGGATCATGCTCTCGTAGCCGCTGCTTCCACCGCTGTGGTAGAAAAGGGCTGTGCGGCCCATGGCTGGAGGCAGCTCCCCGCTCAGTACACTGCTGTTATCACTGCCATGGCCACTGCTGTAGCGCTGGGGTCTCCTGGGAGCTGTTATCTTACTGTACGGGGAGGGAAGCATGGTGGTGGGGGACTTGTCGTCCCCAACGTTAACCCCGCTGTCGTTCCCACTGTCCGAATCTCCCGAAGCTCGGACGTGCTTCCCCGATGTGGTGCTCGATGCCAACTCGCTCACCCGGCTGTTGGCAGCCCTTATAGCCTGCTTGGTGCCCATAATGGTACCCCGTCCAGTCTTGCTGCTGACAGCAGTAGTAGTGGTCCTGGTAGCCGACGTCCTTCCAGATGGAGGAAGGTTAGCATTGGCACTTTTGGTCACTGGTTGTGCCAATGACTTGGTCGAGGAGCTTAGACCTTTAGAGTTGCTAGCAGACAGTGAGCGTGCCTTGTTTCCATTCATCGCTCCTAACGTCCTGGGGTTAGCGCTTGCTTTCGCCTGCCCAGGTTTACCAATACCTCCAGGGCTTCCACATGGAGATGGTGGGGAGGTAGCGATGGGAGAGCTTGATGAGTTAGGAATCCCAAAGCGAGGAATAGACCTGCTGGACTTACTACTGCTGCTGCTCCCCAAACTGGCCCCACTGTTTTCCCTACTTAGAACAGGTTTTGAACCTGATAGGGACAGGTTGTCGCACCTTTCTAAAGACATGTGACTGCCGTAATGAAGCCCACTGTCTCCTCTGGGGCCTCTGGCCTTCAGGCTTGAGGTAATTTTGGTGGTGGAGAGGTCAGACTTCAGACTGGAGGTTTTGAAGCTGTTGACATCTCCCCGGCAGCGGACCTCCAGCTCATCCTCTGAGACCACTGACCGCAATGACGAGGTCATCCCTGCCTCCCCATAGGCTAACCTTAAGGCACTTTGGGGTAGCAGAGTCTTGGTCTTCTGGTCAAGACTGGACTTTCGCACTGGAGGGGGAGGAGGGGAAGTGCCACCAGGCTTCGGGAGAGCACTGGCTTTCTGTGTGTTTGCCTTGCTATGTTTCCCAAGAGAGGAGTACTTCAGACTGCTGGTAGATCCAGTGACATCCTGTTTCCCCTTGGACTCTGTTGAGGTTTGATGGATTACAGGCACAGTCCCCAAAGTGGTGGCACCTCGCCTGAGCAGAGGCATTTTGCTTGGGGATTCGGTTTTCCTACTGGCTGACTTCTCACAACCATCGACCACCCTTTGGGATGAGGTTGAACCCTGGACCTTGGGTGGGCGAGGTACGCTGTTGCTGCTGATAGGTGTTTTGCGAGACGGGATGCCACTCACTGGATTTTTGATGAACCTGCTGGTGATAGTGGGCTCAGATAATTGTGGTTCTGAGTGGTTGTCCATGCGATGCCAAGGGTTTTCTTGCCTGGTGTCCTTACTTAGGGCCTCCCTACTACTACTGTTGCTACTGCTATTATGGGAAATGGATGAGGTAGGTTTAATTTTCCTGGGAAGACTGGAATGGATTGTAGAAGTTCCTTGTGGGGGTTCAGAGGAACTAAGAGAATGAGCTTTAGTTATTTGGATGGGAACTTCGGTGACCCTTTAGCTGACTGAGGAGTCGGGGGACACTTTGTCAGGGATAATTTGCCTGACGCTGCACTGTCACTGTCAATGTCAGAGAAGCTAAAGCCACTGTCATTCAAGGAGCTCTTGGCATCTCTAGGGGATGGTCACAATGGAACATACCAAGAGAGTCGAGGTAAAAAGTCCCCTCAGGTCCATGTGCTTGGCCTGTGGTAGAAGACATCGGTTGAGTGAGCGCCTTCACTCTCCACGGTGCATACGCTAACCTCACTCAGCCATGAACTAATAGACGAGCCCCTGCTAGCATGCACAGTATGGTCTCTCCTGATATGGTGTAGCCACGTCAACGTTACGCTCTGACCCTCCGGCAGCTGATGTGGTAAGCATCAAACTCATCGTTGATGCTGCTGATGATGCTGACAGGCCGGGAGCCAGAGGCCAGGGCTGTAGGGAACAATCACTGTTAAAGCTGATGATGCTCGAGGGACGACCCCTATCTACAATGCTGCCAATGGCCAGCTCTTCCACCACCGTGAACACCAGCTCATCCTCTCCGTTCAGCTCCACCGGTTGTTGGAGGGTGACCGTGGCTCTAAGAATGTCTCGATCCAAACACCTCTCTCTCAAGGTGGGCCGCATCTGGCACACCTCCAACGGTGGCCCTGACCATGTGGGAGTGGAACGAATCTGCCTTTTTCCACTTGATAGCTCATTCCCACAGGAGGCATTCTGGTGTTGCACCTGTCCTCATTGTCTCTGTGGTCTTTTTGCTGTGGAGGAGGTGGAGCTGGCTTTGGCAGGGGCTTCTTAATTCAAGAATACTTTCCTCCTACTACAGGTTCTGAGATAAGACGCTGTAGCCGCCCCTGTTTTGTTTGGGCTGGTTTGATTTCCAGACGCCAAGATCTTCTCACCATCAGCACTAGTCTACACGTATCTGAACACTGTCGGATGCACCCTTTCCACAGGTATGCATTGCCTTTGGCATTGCCCACTTTAGGTTTAGTGTCAAGGTTGCTGACTGGTGGAGTGGGCCTGCAGACTTAGGGGATGGTTAGGTGAAGATGCTCTCTGAGAGGAACATTCGCATAATCTTCAGGGACTAATTCCGTTGACCATCTTTAGGCTTTTCCATCTTGGGGCTGCCCCTGGTTTCCTTTGCCTTCCGCGACAAAAGCAGTGGGCTCTTCACTGCCATCGATACACTCTAGCCTTCCTGCAATTCTGCAAATGTGTTGCATTTGAAGAAGTGGTCTCTGTCTAGAGGCCGTCTTTTGTAGACCTCCTTCTGTTGAGAGAGGGAATGATTGGAACAAAGGCAGGGGGACCTTCATTGTCACTAAGCTCCCTGTTGAGATAGCAGCTCCTCCGGGGCCACGTAATCACGGTGTCGCAGGACTGCTCGCTGCTGGAGGAATATTCTTGTCACTGAGAAAAGTGGGCAGGTCTGGGTCCAGAGCCACTGTCCGGGGGTGAAAGGGTCTGAGATGGGGAGGCCGGCGGATCCTTCCCTCCTCACAGGAACTCTCCCCACCAGATGAACTGGATGCATACTGCAAAACAGAGAGAGAAGGGATCTTACTATTTGTATGCATGTGTGTGGTAGGGTGGGTGGGAATGTCGGCCATATGTGGGGAAAAATTTGTCTATTTCTTTTGTATTAATATTAATCAGAATCCCTTGATGGATTTAGGACACAATCAATTACAAAACAAATCCACATTTCTCCGAAATTGAACCAATCAATATATTCCGAAAGGGTAAAAGTGCACGTCAATAGCCATACAGGAATGCATGTCAGTAATATGAATTGCGCTGTATGTGGACTTCATTAATAAACTGCCTCTAAACCATACTAAATAAATGCATGCTGTCATTCCAGCTAATTATCTGAAGCCTATATTTCCCTAATCTGAGGCATGCATTACACAGATCCTTAGGCAGGAAGTATTGATTACATGATTAGCTGTTGAGGAGTGTGAACTAGCCCTGAATTATAGGGCTAATAAACTTTCATTTGCTGAAGCATTCATTCATACAATAATGAGCACAAAGATACAAAGGAAGGAGACATTAAAGTGTGCTATCTAAGTCAATATTGGTCATGTATTAAGCATTCTCTATGGGCATGGTAGAGATGCAGTGGCTCTGACAGTAAATAAAAAAAAAAGTGAACATGACAGCATTAGATAAGTACATAAACTGAAAGGTAGGATTATTACAGCATCGCTTCTTGCTCACATCAGAGGACAACATTTTTTTATTGCGTTTCCAAGAACATTTCCATCGAACTGAAACTGCACACAACGCCGGCAGCATACCACGGCTATGGGCAACAACACGTTTGCTCCCAGTTTATTAGTTTCGTCGGCATACCTTTGTTTTCTTCTTCCGCATGCGGTGGATGCGGGAGGCCAGCTGGATGGTGTTGAGGGAGTCGGCGTAGTTGGCGGGGGAATCCGAGATGTGGGCGATCATGGTGGTCCGGCAGTTGATGTTCCCCAGGGACTCCCGCAGCAACATGGTCAACTTGCTGTCCCTGGTTCGGTGTTCACACAACATCACAATCCATTAAGCAGCGCTTAAACGGTACATGGGAACAGCCTTCAAATGCGCTAGTGGAAGTTAGACGTACTCTACAAAGGCATAGGCTTTGGCTTTTAGAGATTGATCTAGATTCCACACAAATATGAAGCCACGTGGTGAGGTGTTTTCTTACCTGTAAGGTACATGCTTGGCTCCGTTGGCTAAAGCCATGATGACATTTCCCAGGGCGTTGAGAGACAAACACAGTCCTCCGCCGCCGTCCCTGCTCTTGCTCAGGTCCTTCTCGCAGCTCCCCAGGTCTATGAGGTGCAGTCGGCTCCGTCCTCCAGACACTAGCATGGCGGGCGATGAGCGGAAGGGGAAAGCGTGTGAGGCTGGAGCTTTTGGTGCAAACCCTCCCACGCACACACGTCAGCGCATACTACTGCAGGGCGATGCCTGCAGCTTGGGGGGTGGCAGAGCGGAGGTGAGTAGGCCAGGCTCTGGTGAAATGGAGTTCAATCCCTACCAGTGTTTAAGCCATAGGAGCGGGAGGAAGAGAACTATACAGGGAGCGGCCCCCTTTAAAAAAAGAAACCCTATCATCCCTAAAAGATGGGGAAATGACTGGGAGGGTGATTACTTGGTAATAATAGACTTCTGTCACAGTAGAAAAAACAGATGATTTAGTTTAAAAGGCTAAAAGGCTAAGAAAATACATTTGTACCACAGCATAGCTACACTTTGTTATGCACCTGACCAATGTGTTGTTCCACATGATTTGCAAGAGTTCTAAGGGTTTTGCAGCAAGAGGAGAAAACCATTAAACTCGCGTCGGCAAGTCCCCCGAAATTGAGTGATTCACACACTTATTTCTTCTTGGCAGAGGTGCAACGCATGAATGCCAACAGCGTTTTTCTCCTTGCATAGGCCAGGACCCATAAACATTGGAAATGGAGACCTGAGCGTTATTTCTTTTATTTATACTTAAGCTGTCTAGCCTCCAATAAATAACTTTACGATTATCGTGGGCATAGAAGGTAGGTCACACTTTAACAGCAATAATAAGAACTCACTGAATGAGACATTCACACTGAAACACAATCCATTACACCCAATAAGTGTTAATAGGCGACATTACTGAAAGTGCTTCTGATTATCGAGATGATTCGATCTATAATTAACTGATTACACAGCACTCTGCAGAATCTCTGCATTTATCAAGTCTAATACAACCATCTATGTACGCCGTTTCCCGAGAGTAAACAGAGTGTCCGTGAGTAGGACTAAAATACTGATTAAGTGTACTGATAAATCAACACAGTCAACGCACAAGGACAAATGCGCTGCCCGCCCGGGGTGTCCTGTCATAAACGACGAAAGAAGACACTGAGGGGGGTATCCATTGAGGTAGCAGTCGCAGTCACTCAGTCAGTCAGTTCATTTTCCCATAATTCCACATGCAAGGACACTCCATAATGGCAAGAAACACCGCAACCACTTCTGCACGGCACTCCAGAGTTTACTTTAAGGCGCCGATATGGTGGATCTGCTCTCTCCGTTTTCCCCACGGAACGAAACTAGGACTTCAGATCGCTGCCTATTATTATAATAGCATGAATAATAATGTTGCACTCACTGCCTCCCTTGCCGCTCTTCTCCACGCGGTACTGGTAGACGTGCAGCGTGAACAGCATGTGGGAGTTGCGGCGCTCCTCCTCGCCGGCGCCGGGCCGGTTGGTGCTGCGCGCCTCCACCGCCGCGTCCAGCAGGAAGGCCGCCCGCTCGGCCGTGGGCGCCCGCAGCTCACTCTGGTTCTGCAGCTGTCGGGGGGTTGGTGGGTGTGGTGGGGGTGGTGGGGGTGGTGGGAGGGGGATGGAGATGGGGGTGGTGTGGGGGGCAAGACAAGGAAAATCGTCGCTTATACCGTTACCGTGTTTGTGTGTGTGTACGAGCGACGTGGTTGGGATTAGACGAGAAAAGTATACAGGATATACGTGCGAGAGGGAGAGGGAGAGAGAGAGAGAGAGAGAGAGAGAGAGAGAGAGAGAGAGAGAGAGAGAGAGAGAGAGAGGACTCAGGGGCTGCGGGAGCCGGTTAATTGGCGCCAGCCACACATTTCTCGCCCATTAGATTGGGTCTCGTGGGCAATGAAAAGCAACAGATATGCATGCGCTGGGAGGGGGATTAGGAGGGGGTAACGGATAGTAGGGCAGGGGGGAGGGGGGGAGGGCAGGAGGCCACGTCCATCACCGCCGGATGGAGAGGATGGAGGCGGGAGACAACAAAGAGGAAAGTCCTGCCGAGGCGGGAGGGATGGGAGGGGAGAGGAGGAAGACGAAGAAGAAGGAGGTGTAGGTGGAGGAGGAGGGTGGCCCCACATGTGGCTCCAAAACAGACAGCCAAGACAGAGCAAAGAGCTTCACAGGAGCCAAGTCCACACAGATCACCTCCACCCTCCACCCTCCGCCGTCCACCCACCACCTCACCCCCGAAAAAAATCAACATCTGACGGCAACACCCTGCCGGCTCCTTCCAAACCAACCAACCCTGCTGCTGTGTGTGTGAGGGGCCGGCAGCACCGTTACCGGGGTAAGAAATGCTGATGGGTTCTAACAGAAGTAGTAGAGCAAGGCTGCAGAGGGAGCCATCAATACTAGGGATAAGGCTGGGGGGGGGGAAATACAAAGCAAAGGATTACGGAGGCAGGACGGTGAGGAGCTGGATGGCGAGGAGCTCGACGGTGAGCATGAAGAAAGAATGGTGAGATGATGAAAAACCAACAGGAAAGGCAAACACTTGGCAGGCAGGAAGATAGACCGTGGCATGCACCCGATCGATAGGCAGACACACTATAATACATAGAGAGAGAGAGAGAGAGAGAGAGAGAGAGAGAGAGAGAGAGAGAGAGAGAGAGAGAGAGAGAGAGAGAGAGAGAGAGAGAGAGAGAGACAGAGAGACACAGTGAGACAGAGAACAAGAGAGAGAGACAAAGAGAGAGAGCGAGAGAGACAGAGAAAAGGAGTCCATGGGAGAACAAAAAGAATGCAGAAGCAAGCGCCCCCCCACCCAGCCGAGGTCTCGTGTCTTGTGTACCTGTGTGCCACAGATGGGGTCCTCGCTCAGGTTGATGCCGGGGGCCTGCCCGGCGTCCTGTTGTCCGCTGCCTGTGGCGGCGGCGGAGGAGGAGGAGGAGGAGGAGGAGGAAGAGGAGGAGGACACCTCGGAGAGCAGGTCCTTCAGCTCCTCGTCGCGGCCGGAGATCTCCACGGCGGAGACGCGCACCGAGAAGCGGGCGCCCGTCTTCTCCTTGCGCTCGTTGATGAGCTTGAAGAGCCAGGAGATGGCGCAGGGCACGACCCCCAGGCCCTGCGCGGAGCCGTCCTTACCGATCATGGTGTACGTCTTGCCTGGGCGGTCATTGAAGGGGCAGAAAGATATTTGGTGAGACATTTGGTGGTGACAGCTGTACAATAATGGTCAATTAAATAACCATTAATTAGCATATGGGTGAATGCAGTAATGAGCAATTATTATCTTGCATTAGCATAGGGGTTATTGATAGGGTTAGGGGCAGTTAGGGATAACCCTGACCCTAACCCTGACCCTACTGACCCTATTAAATTATTTTAATAAGGCATGTTAAATAATTAAATAAGGTATCAATTCATACCTAAGTCTACATGAACACTTCTAGTCTAGTCTAGTTCCTGAGATCTGGAAATAAATCACATGTTCTGTTTGTGTGAGAGTGGATGGGACTCATAGTAAAGCACGTTTTACAGAGATTTCAACAACACAATGAGGTAAGAATTCCAAAAGGTGACACCCAGTAAAAGCAAAAATTAAAAATAATTCAAAGGGCAGAATAAAACGGAGCCTGTCTGCGCGCTGTCAAAGCATGAGGAATTACAGCCAATGGCAACAGCAGCAGAAGTAGCCAGCATGGTTAGAGGTCAGGTCAATTACTCGCGTTTTAATTACCGCCCTGAGCCCTGAAGGCTTTATTTCACGATTCACACACACACACACACACACACACACACACCACACACACACACACACACACACACACACACACACACGCTACCACCACCACCACCACCATCTACTGTATGTTTCTTCAACACACACAGTGCCCAACACCTACAGAGCCAATTGCTAACATTGGGTGCCAACGTTAACAAAAAGGCTACTGAGAGTTATCTTTGGCTAGCACAAAGATGGGGCTGTGTGTGTGTGTGTGTGTGTGTGTGTGGGGGGGGGGGGCTACCTAGCTTGACGTGGCCGAAGCAGAAGATGCAGCCGTCCGCGCCGTTCACCACCGACTGGAGCACCTCCGCCACGGTCCCTGAGCACACCTCCACCTGAGGGAGCGCGCACACACACGCACGCACACGCACACACACACACACACACACACACACACAGGGATACCTTTACATTCACTCTACATAGAGGTGACCGTTTTTATCTTCACCACAAATCAAATATTTGCTACGCTTGATTAGTGACAGCTACAGTGATAATGCAGGAAATTACAGATGGCTCATTAAGTACACTGCATATTTAAAGAAAATATTTGCTATAGTTGAACAATACATAAGATTTTTCATTATGGCTGTGTTTTGTGTGTGTGTGTGTGTGTGTGTGTGTGCGTGTACGCATTGGGGTGGGGGGGTAGTGTGTGTGTGCATCTGTGTGTATGTGCGTGCGCCTGCGTGATCTTGTGTGTTGCAATATGCAGCTCATGTTTTGCAATCTGTTTCAGCGCAGGCTTCCTCTGGGGGCCACGATGTGTGTGTGTGTGTGTGTGTGTGTGTGTGTGTGTGTGTGTGTGTGTGTGTGTGTGTGTGTGTGTGTGTGTGTGTGTGTGTGTGTGTGTGTGTGCAGCGGTGGTCTCCTCCCGCCATACATCACACAGCAAACAAGGGCTGGCGGCTAACCGCTAGCTGTTAGCCACCAGCGGCGCTCTCCCTGCGGCTCTGTCTAGCAGCCAAGGGCCCGGCAGCACCGAGGACTGCAGGGAGCAGAGACTCTTACTGCAGCACTGAGCACAGTCAGCACTATCAGCTAATTCGATTGTTCAGAGCGTCACTCGTGAGTCACTTTGCATACTGACGCCATGTCTCCGTGAAAACCAGCTGATGAACTCTGGAAGACTTCTCCCACTGCGCTGTGGGAGTGTTGGGTCGTCTCCTGTACACTGCGTCTAAACGTCTATGCATACTTTTACATACATTTACATTTACATTTAGGGCATTTGGCAGACGCTTTTATCCGAAGCGTGACTGAAGTACATTTGTAGAAAGTATGGGTGTAACGATTCTCCAACCTACAGAGAAATCGCGATACCAACGTCCAGAATCTCGTGTCGCGCTTCCAGAAGATGGCACAGAAGATGTGCTTGTTTGTAAGAAATAAGAATAAGAATCACTTATTAACAAAATGTGAGCAACGAACCAGCCGTGACCGAATAAGCAACGGTCCACGCGCATCGCTCCGTTCCAATCCTACTAATAGTTTTAGGATCCTACTAAACGTGGCGCCTTTGGCTCTGTGGAAGGATTACGGTCCGCTGGTCCCGACATGTGCTCGATATAACTGGTACCGATGCAATGGCGTTCCCATGGCTTGAAAGCGCCAGCTGTTGGACCCCCACTTGGAAAAATGCAACCGCCTCCTATTCCCAGACCGCCATGGTCTTCCTCTAATCCCCCCCGGGGGCTCAAGACCACTGTGGTAAGACGGCCCTCTGACCCCTCTGGGATTTGCACCCTCCGACCCTGCCCATGAGCAAACGTACGTATACGTGTGTGAGATCACATGTCAATTTAGACCTATAGTGTGAGAATACTGTAGATGTATAGTCATGGCGGTGTGTGAAGGTGTCCATGTAGCCATGAGCGACGAGAAGACACCCCCACCGCGCCTTACCTGCGATGCATCCTGGGTAAACACGGCGTCGAAGGCGAAGATCTTGGGCACGGCCACGGTGGCGGCCCGCCGGTGGCCGGAGAGCGCGTGGGGGCTGGAGGCCGGGTCGTACAGGGTCAGCTGCTTCTTCCTGCTGTCCACCTTCAGGAAGGACTGGGACTCGCACCCGGGGTCGCCCGCCTCCAGGGACGGGCAGATCCGCATCATCACTTTCACCTGGAGGGCACAGAGGGAGGGGGGGGGGGCAGGGAGGCACACGCTGTCAGATACACACACACACACACTGAGGATGGTGATGATGATGATGATGATGACGATGATGGTGATGATACTATTATGACCATATACTGATACTAATAATACTAATAATACTAACACTAATACTATAATACTAATACTAATTGTAATACTAATAAAAAAGTAATCATTTTAAATAATAATAATAAAAAAACTAACAAATAATAATATATTATATAATATATATATATATATATATAAAATAAACAAATAATACAAATAAAATTTAATTGAATTGAATTGAATGCACTTATATTATTAATTTGTGTTATTATTATTATTATTATCTATTATTATCTAACACTATTTCCATGAAATAGAATAAAATAATGCTTCTACATTCCAAAGCAGAGGAAAACGATCGGGCCAAATGAGTAGTGTGGCCCCGCGTTGCACGCTAAGACCCTGTCCAGCGCTACGTGTCAGCGGGGTGACGGATGGCTGCAGTTGCCATGGAAACGCACAGCCCTCCATTGACCGGCGATCCGGCTGGGTCAATACAACAGCGTAATGGTGTCGGCGGAGGACTGCGAAGCTGCGACTGGAACCCACGGCGGTAAATGTGTGAAATGGAAGCGAGGTGCGTCTCCATCGCGGCGTGCGGGAGGATAATCCATCCAGCAGGAGGCTGGCTTTTGGTTTTTGGGGTTTTTTTCTGGACCAGGGGCGACCTGCACCAGCATGGGAATACAAGAGCATATGGACCCCTCCTCTTGTCCCTCCCACTCACACAGCCTCTAACTATACCTCCCTCCCTCTCTCCCTCTCTCCCTCCATCCCTCCCAATCTCTCTTTCTTCCTCCCTCCCTCTCTCTCTCTCTCTCTCTCCACCAGCCTCTATCTCCCTCCCTCTCAATCTTTTTCTCTCCGTCTCTCCCGCTCTCCTTCTCAAACTATCTCCCTCCATCTATCCCTCCCTCCCTCTCAGTATCACTTCCTTCCTCCCTCCCCTCCCTCTCCCCCCTCCCTCCCTACCCTCTCTCCCCACCACCCGCTCTCTTCTCCTCCCGCCCTCTCAATTCTCTCTTCCTCCCTCCTCTCACCCCCCACCAGTCTTCTTCTCTCTCTCCCTCCCTCTCAATCATTTTCGCCCTATCTCTCCCTCTCTCCCTCCCTCCATCTCTCCCTCTCCTCCCTCCCTCTCTCCCTCCATCCCTCCCTATCAATCCCTCTCCCTTCCTCAAGCTCTTCCTCCGTCTCCTTGCTCTCTCTATCTCTCTCCCCCCTCCCTCCATCTTTCCCTCCCTCCCCCGATCTCTCCCTCCATCCCTCCCTCTAAATCTCTCTCCATCTCTCCCCTCTCCCCATCTCTCCCTCTCTCCCTCCCGCCATCCCTCCCTATCAATCCCTCTCCCTGCCTCCAGCTCTTCCTCCGTCTCTTGCTCTCTCTATCTCTCTCCCCCCTCCCTCCATCTCTCCCTCCCTCCATCTCCATCTCCATCTCACCTACCCTCCTCCCTCCCTCCATTTCTCTCCCCCCTCCCTCGCTCCCTCGCTCCTCTCTCTCTCTCTCTCTCTCTCTCGCCCTCTCCCTGCTGGAGCCTGGAGACTCATGTCGACACAAACACAGTTATGATGAGCCATTGGTATTCTGGTCTTAGCCCCGAGTCTAGAGAAGACGGCGTGCTATTGGTCACAGTGCATCTGTCTGTGAATCTATCAGAGTAGCAGAAAGTGGGTACATGATCCGTGGTCTCCTATTCATCTGTGGATATCATCATAGCTAATCTGTTTAACCTTTTATACACATAGATATTATAAGGATATAGCGTAGGCCGCATCCGGCATCCGGCATTCCGTAGGCCGACCATTTGTTAACATATTAACATAACGGAAGATATTTTGTGAAACATTTGGTTGAAAAGCCTCTATTCCTGACAGCGTTGGCGCTCCCGGGCATAAAAAAAACAAAACCCCCAACATGCTTTAAATGAAACCAAATCCCTTGTCTTTCAGACAGAGGGCTGGTTCTCTCTCTCTCTCTCTCTCTCTCTCTCTCTCTCTCTCTCTCTCTCTCTCTCTCTCTCATCTCTACTCTCCCCTTATGTTTTTTCACACCCACACAGTGAGATCCAGTCTTTCCCCCCCCAGACAACTGTATAAATATTCCCACAGAACACAGGCTCAACAGCAGCCCAACGTCCGCCAGGGAGCCTCGCTTTCCTTTCCTTCTTTCCTTTCCTTTCCTCCGCTACGGTAAAGCCGGTACAGTATAGCCTGTACGCCGCCGGGCAAACTCTCTCTGTGGTCAGTGGGTGGGCGGTGGTGGTGCACGGGGGGGGGAGGGGGGGGCAGTTAGCATGACTGACACGTACATATGTTGATGAAATTACAGTTGCTATGATGACATTTCCCGTGGACCTACACACTGCGCCGCGCTACGCTGCACTGCACTGCCTGCCCACTCTCTCTCTCTCTCTCTCTCTCTCTCTCTCTCTCTCTCTCTCGCCGTTGATAGCACACGGGGACTTGCGGGGCGAGCCAGCGCCGCGGTTATATTTATGTTGGCAGATATTTGATATCCAGGGAGAGAGCGGTTAGAATTGGCCGAAGCGTTTTCACACCTTTGACCTCTCCGTTAATGGGCCCGCCGTTTCCCTTGTCTCTTGAACCACTCAAAATCCATTAGCGGGGCGTTTTCACGGCCCCCCCCCCCGCAACATGTCTATCGACGAAGGAACACCGTCTGGGTCGGGAGGGGGCACTGACCCAGATAGTGGCAAAAAACAAGAACAGTTTTCCGCGTGCGCGTGGTCCAGACGTGACACAGTCTCAGGGTGATGCTAGCAAAGCGGCGTCGGCTTCGGTTCTCCTCACGCGGAACTGTTTCAAATTTCGTTGATTGTGCGTCGGGAGCGCCGGAGACACCGACACCACCTAGCCAGTTACACTTGGACCAATGCCATAAATCTCTTTATTTTTCCGCGACTAATATATTCTCCCAGACGCACTACGGTCTATCCTCAGGTGTGAGCCCCCTAGGAAGCCTGCTCCTATAAACAGGCTTTTTATGAAGTCTGTCTGTCTGTCTGTCGGTGTGTCGGGAGATTTACAATATGCGGCAAAAAGCTGCGGCCGTCTGGTTTTCTCTGGCACGAGGAGCGAGGACTTCCTATCCAGGTGGGATCTCATCTTGTTGGGGGACTTCTACCGCTCTATAAATACAGCACCACAGCCCAGATAAACAATGCCCCATAAAGCCGCTGCAGGAAGACCGGACCGTGTGTTTACTCAGAGCACGCCTCCAGCTTAATTGTGAATCCTGATGCTAGCGTGTCGACGACAAAAAAAAAAACGAACCACGATCCGTGTTGTTGTGGGGGGGGGGGGGTTTTTCTCCACGTCCTTTATGCTAAAACTGAGCGTCTGGTTATTCGGCACGTAACGCTGGAAGTCCCGCAAAATGAGTGAATTCATGACATTCCAGCGGGCTTATCTGACTCCATCTCTTCAGCCCGGACCAGACTGGAGGCTGAGCAGTGGGCTGGCACGTCGCCTCGGAGCATTCTCCAATTCAAATAAGGGTAGTGTTTGTACTTTGTCTTTGTGTGTGTGTGTGTGTGTGCGTGTGTGTGTGTGTGTGTGTGTGTGTGTGTGTCTGGCGGTGTGTGGATGTGCGGGTGTCGGTGCACACCATCCATCTGACGCTGCCGGTGCCGCATGTGCTGTAGTACACACCGTGACACTAACACACTAAGGGCGTGCGCACTGCGCACATCCGGCGCCCTTGACGCATGCACACACACACACACACACACACACATGCACACGCACACACACAGGCAGGCACGAACACAGACACACACACACGCACACATGCAGGCACAAACAAACAAACAAACACACACACACACATAATTGCAGACACGAACACACACACACACACACACACACGCACACACACACGCTTGTCATCCCTCACCTTTCCCATGCCGGGGTTCTCTTTGACCTTGGAGACGGCGCGGAGCAGGCATGGGGGCGCGGGGGGCGGGGCCACCTGCAGGACGCCACTGAAGTTGGTGGAGTAGATGGAGGGCTCCTGGGGGCGGAGCAGCGGGGGCGGGTGCTTCTTCCGCTTGGCGGACAGGTTCAGCTTCTGAGCTGCCCTGCAGGTGGGGAGGAGGAGGAGACAACACAGGCAAACCATGATGGAAATATAATAACACCGCACACGCGCCATTAAAGTCAGAGAGTTTACACACACACACACACACATGAGATGTGTTGTCTTGCAGGGGTATTTTCCGCCGAGCCCCCTGATGGAGTTTAAATGTCTGGTGTGACATTTCCAAAGGCGCCGCACCGTAGCCTTTGGAGAAATAACACGATAAAGCTGTGAGAGAAAGGTCAATAAGCTCTCTCTATTCTCCGCCCAAGTAAACAAGGCCAGCAGGGGGTCCGCCGCTCGGCCACCCCTCCTGAAACACGGTCTCCCTT
>PIJE02000138.1:373765-402969 GCA_002895965.2 Coryphaenoides rupestris
CCAAGGCTTTGTCAAATTAGCAGGAGAGAAATTCCTTTGGCTCGGCGACTCGTTAGCCGCCGCGCCCATTAGCTTGTTTGTGTGTCTATGTCTGTATGTGATCCCTGCCTCTTCCCCTCATGGCTCTTTAGATAGTCTATTCCTGCCGCTAATTACCATGTACGCCGCATTTGCCCTCCTTGACACTTCCTTTCTCTCGGCTTTCCTTTTTTAACTCCCCCAGACAAGATAAGGCTGCACCTGCCCGGCACGTCGGGGGACCGGATGGGGCCCGCCTGTCTGCCTCCCCCTAGTGCTGATTATTAGCAGGCCCGGCACAGCCCCCCAGTGTGAATGGAGACGGGATTGCTGGGTTTTCCAGCCAGGTTTCAGAATACACGCGGGAAAATGAAGACGGGGTACAATCAGAGAGGCTCGCCGTTTATCCGTCAGCGAGTGTCGCCGGCGCGCCTCGGCGGTGGTTTCTGGTGATTGACGTGCGGAACGACTAAAACCACCGTTGCTTCTGCGCCCTAAAATGGTTCCTTTGATACACATGTGCAATATATTGATCGAATGTGCTGGTTGTGTGTGTGTGTGTGTTTTTGAATAAAAAATGTAACGAATCAATAGCACGCCTCCCAAAAGGCTGAAACCCAAGCACATTTCCTCATCAATAGTCTGTCCTTGGCTGGGGCACATCTCCCCCTGCACCCGAGGTGTGATGAAAAAAACACGCATATATTAAAATTCGGTGAACGTGAAATTAATATTATTCTGTGTTTAGTCAGACGAAACAGGCCAGCGGGCTGCCTGCATCCAGCCCGCACAGTTGCTGCAGGAGGCAGACTTCAGACCAAACGTCGCTCGGATTAAAACTCACATATCCGGGGCTGGCCTGGATGGCCACGGTCCCAGGTCGCCTCTCTCCCCCCTGACCCCCACAGCTGCTGAGCCTCAGCACTGATTAAGCAGCCGTGACACCCGCCCGTCAACACACACACATGTTGGTTTGGTACACACACACACACACAGACAAACAGTGATGTCACACTCTGACCCCCCCCCGCCCCCCCCCGCCCACCAGCAACTGGCAGCGAGCAGGAGAGAGAGGGGGGGGGCGGGGGGGCCACCCAGACGAGATTTACTACCAAGGTCAAACACACCGCCATTAAACAAAGCGCTTTAGAAACACACACCATACCATAATAAGCGCTGGTCTCTCAGGCGATGCTGTCAGTTGCTGTATCACGGTGGGCCACAGAGCCCATTCCAATGTCTAACGCACGCTAGGTCCCCCACCTCCCCCCGCCCTCCCCCACGCTAGGTCCCCACACACACACACACACACACACACACACACCACCCCTGATGTATGGCCAGGAATGCGTAAATGTATGCGCTAGCCTAATGCTAAAAACATGTGTATGTGTGGTCACGCATACACATGCCAGCCCTCGGAATAACCCGAGGTATATAAGGAAAGCGTACGCAACGTGGAATGGAGTACGGTTACCTGGGGGGGCCCCGGCGGGAGAGGGTGGGCGGAGCCAATGGGGGGGGACAAAGAGGGCCGCAAAGTGGGCGGAGCTTTGTCATTCTCAAGACTGTGCGAGGGGAAGGGAATAGCAAAGCCGATCCTGGCGGGCGGCTGGCCCTCCGTCTGGCTGCCGGTCCCGTCTCCCGTCTCACTTAAGCTCCCCGCAATTAAAATGGCCACCGGCGTAAGACATTTATTTACATTTTTGCCTCTCTGTCTCAGCCTCGGCGCTCACAACAACGTGTGTCTAAAGCTGCAGAAGCCCCCGTGCCGCCGTAAAATTGTAGTCGACGACGACAACACAGGGTTTCTGTAGCCGCTCAGTCCGGTGGAATGAAATAACATTGGGGAGAGAAAAAAGTCCCCTCAATCTTAGTGTCTCTCCTGTCCTATTTAATCACAGGTTCAGTGGAGAAATGGATGGAAACGCCACATGCTTTCACTCACTTTGTGAAAGGTGTTTCCTCTCTCTCTCTCTCTCCTCTCTCTCTCTCTCTCTCTCTCTCTCTCTCTCTCTCTCTCACAGGCGTGCTCAAAATGCAGGGGAAAACTATGTGCTTTATCTAAGCAGCACACAGTTAAAATTGCATGAACCCCAAGCTCTGCACCTATCAGCGACCTATCTGCTTCCTTCCTTCTGGTTTTTTTTTAGAAATGCTAGTTTGAAGATAGTGCTTATATGCAGCGGTATCCTGCAGGGAAGTGACCCAACACCACCCCCGCCACCCAACCCCCAGGCCAGGGTTTATAGACTTCCTATAAAAACCACAGAAATAAATACATTGATCACCGCTTAGAAACCAGACAGCGACGAATGGGGTTGTCCGGCAGCTACCTGAGCGAAATCCAGCTTCCCGGCGTGATCCAAACACGTTGTAAGAGAGCGTTGCCAGGGCATCCTTGACTCCAACATGGCGCCCAACCAGGCCTTTTGTTCCCCACGCCCCGGCCTCGCACACAGAATACAAAAACGGGGGCTTCATTTGTGTGCCGCGGCGGCTGACTTGCCCAAGGCCACAGGCGAGCACATCTTCTTCTTCTTCTTCTTCTTCTTCACCGCACCGAGGTGTGGGGGACTAATTAGGCGTAGCGGCGCTGTATACGTTAAAATAATCATTGAAAGCGTCGATATTCATCTGCGGTATACTGTAACGCTATGGCGGCACCGCTGAGAGAAAGAGCCGTAGTCCAGGTCTGGTGAAAGCGCCGCGCAGCGTTTGTGTAAATAGATGCTGAAATGGGGGGGGGGGGGGGGGCTTTGTTCTGTCACGCTCTCCTTGGCGCCCATTCAAAACAGGTTGTGGACTGGGCTGGAAAACGAGGGATTAAGGCGTCGTCTGGGGAATAGCGGGAAAAACAGAGGATCATCAGAGAAAAGGGGGGGGGGCGGGGGCGGGGTGCATGGTGGGGGGAGGGGGGGGGGGGGTAGGCAGGAGGCGACGGAGGGATGAACACGAAAGGAAGCAAAGGGAAAGATTAGGGAGATAAATAATGAATTAGAGTAAAAATGACATGGACCAGGGTGGAAGGATTTACCCCGTGAAGGACGGCGGTGGGGTGGGGTGGGTGGTGGGTGGGGGGGAGTGAGGAGAGGAGAGGAGAGGGAAGAGTCAAATGGGGATATGAGAGAGTCTCATAAAGAGACAAGAGGGAGGGCAAGAGAAAGAGAGAGCGAGGGAGGGAGGGTGTTGGGGGGGGCCGGGGGGAGACGGAGACGGAGTGGAAGGGGGGGGCAGTGGGCTGCACGGTCCTTGCAGGGATCATTGGGCTGTCTCTGTGCCAGTAAGGAGCTGTCTATGAGGAGGCAAATCATTCTCTGGCAGGAGAAATAAACTATTATTGTTGGGGCTAGGCCACATTCACATTGGAATTGGTTTATTCCGGAAAATTGGGGAATTGCCAGTTTGCCAAGGAAAACGGAGAGCGGCGGCCAAGAAAGTCAGAGGAGAAAAAAAAAAAGTAATTAATATTCAACAACATCCTGATTTAGTTTTAGTTTTGAGGGGAAACTAAAGTACCTTTATGCATTTTACGGCTCCCATGCGTACGCACACATGTTCCTTTGTTGTCTTCGACGTCGACGATGTGCGTTCACACACACGTCGCGCTCCGCACGGTGTGTTGCGTTCCGGCGTCGACGCCTTGCAACAGGAGTCTCAGAGGACATTAAAATGCGCACAATCTGTTCAGTGAAATATCCCAGCTCTGACCCACGTACGAAGGGCCACCCCGGCGCACTGGTTTTATTGGACAGAAATGCGCCAGATGCGTGTGTTCTGCTCGGAAAAGCGGATACGTCACGGAGCGGTTGCGACGTGAGTCACGCCGATTCGTAATCAGCGATAGATGTCTTATTTTTCCTGTAAAAATGTTTTAACTCGAACACTCGTTGGTCAAGTATTCATTGATTCATTGTCAGAACAATGCAACGGTCATCCGTCCCGAACGCTGAGCCTTGGAACACCAAAGCCTTAAAGTCGTCAACGATCCCAACGCAAATACAATAGTTCATAGAAAGCGAGGAAGAAAAAGTACAAACTCAAAGGGGACGTCATGAATTGCAAATCTCTGTCATTTGCAGAGATTTGTCTAATATTATACATATCTTAAAAAATACAGCAAGTATAAAAATACATTGTCTCCGATTGCGTTACAGTGGACAATCTTTTAATCTTTTAATGTGGTAATGTTTCATCACATCTTGCTATTTTAATAGTGGCTCTCTTTGCTTTTACACTTCCTGCTTCGCCTATAAAGCCTGGTGTCTTTTGCTGGCCCCCCTAGCCAGTAGCCACTATTAGTACCTTCCTCGCCTCATACAATGCACAGGTTCCTGGCTGAGAGGAGCCCCTCCAGCCAAACCAGGCTTTTAAAACGGCGCTTAGACCAGCTGGGTTAGACGTCAGAGGCTATAATTCCATTTGCAGTTCCTTTTATTGTTCCCCAAATTGATCCTCAATGGCGTTCACAAACACGTCGCGCTAATGCGGCGCAGCCCTCAGCTATAAGTCCAGGAGAGTGCAAGGATTTAGCTCAACACAACCTATTCGCCAGTCAATGAGATAACAAGGCCAATTCAAGGCCCCTGGAGGGAAAGGAGTACAAATCATTACAATGGAGTCAAAAGGGAGGAAAAGTTAAGAAAATCTTTACAAATTGACTTTTAAGTTCATAACGAGTGGCTTAAAAGGCCACAACAGCACGACTGTTTACATGTTTACACGGTAAAGTGGTATAGTGTTGGGTGAAAAACTGGCTGGAGAGGCAAAAATAAGTCAACAAAAAGCCGCTGGTAGGTGTCAAGACGATAATGAAGATGTGTTCCTCCTCCTCCTCCTCCTCCTCCTCCTACTCTGCAGGCTCCTGCCTCCCCAACCGCCGGCAATGCTGACAAAGACTAACAACTACTTTCATCTCCTCCAGAGCACGCTCAGTCAGTGCCACGTTTTCCCACTTTGCCTTCTCCTCGGAGCGCCGCAGAGTATGGAGCATTTAAGGGCTGCTCGACAAAAAAACACGCAAATGCTGAACTTGAATTCACCCACGCAGACACACACACACACACACGCACGCACACACACACACACACACACACACACACACACCTCAAACCCACCAGTTCTCCTCTTTGGAACCCCGGATGACTGATGGCTCTGCACGGAGGATGCATCGAGAGACGGACAAAGACATCGCTGACGGAGTGACGCTTCCCGGCTCAGGGAGCGATCAGCCGCCGCCGCACGCAACAGCGGCAGGATGATATACATATACGGGTGATGGATGGGAATATCATGAGAACATCAATATCCAATAGGAAGCCTTATTAACGGCACACGCGCACACCGCCCGCTCGCACGCTGTTGTTGTCTTCCCGGATGAATACATCGTACAATATCACGCGGGTGAATTGGCGGACGAATCGAGTGCAATGATTCTGCGTGCGGGAGGACGGGATGGAGGGATGGATGGATGGATGGAGAGGTGAGGGGTGGGCGGGGCGGGGGGGGGCTGCGAGCATTACTTCTGCCTCACTTCTCTTCCTCATTAATCAGCAGCTGCCACGGTGAGACACCCAGCGATTATTTATTTTCACTTCTCCTCGCCGAGGCTATCACAACAAACAGGCCTGCGGGCTGCTGTGAGCATTTGGGAGTGATTAATCAACGGGCAGTCCGAGAAAGACAGCGTGTAAGGGAGGGGAGGTAGGGCGCGGCGGGACGGGACGGCGGGGGGGGGGGGGGATTCTAACATGTGTTTCTTAATCTGCCATCTATATTCAAGTCAATAGGCAACGCCGGGGTAAAGCAAGAGGGGATCCCATCCAGGTAGAAAGAGGTTGCAGTTTAGAGCAGGATGGAGGTAGGACCTCGGGAGGAAAACAAGAGGCAGATGGCGTATTAATATGCATGTTGTCTTCGTCGTGGAGATGAAGAGGCAGTGAAAATCATTATCAATGGAGATACCGTCGATAAACAACAGGGAAGGTGGGATAATGAGTGAGAAACCGGTTAAAAAACAACAACAAATACAGGCAGCCAGCGTCTACAGCCATAATCTAATGGGAGTCATTTGTATTGCAAACACTAATAAAGTCACCCATAAAAACAGACAAAGAAACGCAAACCCCACAGCGTGTACGGAGGGGAGGGATAATGTGATTTTTAGCACTCACACGCTGGGTCATGAACTGATTATAGCCGGTAATCCTTTCTTCAGGAGAGCCTCTATGCGGTGAAACACTGTGACTTCCATTTGAGGATGAGCGTTGACTTCATCCTGTCCTGAGCCATGATCTCACCACCCGCTCTCCTTAAAAGTCTGTAGGTACTTTTCTGGATGTATTCCTGCATAACAAGTCCCCCGTAACTGAATCTATATACATTTCCCACTAGGAAGGAATCCCACTAGGAAGGAATCACCCTTTTTGGGTTTTTTTGCAAACCTAGAAGGAGGTCCAATGCTGCAGGATTGTTTTGATGACGCGGACCGGGACATGTTCCGGGTCGCGTCGGACAATAACATCAGCGAGTACGCGTCCTCAGTCACCGGGTTCATCAAGAAATGCATAGATGACGTTGTTCCTACTAAGTCGGTTCGGATTTATCCCAACCAGAAACCATGGATTAATGGCGATGTTCGCGCTGCACTCCGCACGCGTAACGCCGCCTTTGACTCCGGGAATATGGTGGAATATACGAGAGCCCGCTACGACCTCCGCAAGACCATCGGCTCTGCCAAGCGGGAGTATAAGAACAGGGTGGAGGACAAATTCAAGAGCCACGACGTGAGGGGTGATGTAATGACAGAAATTGTCCCATTACAATATTTGGACTTTTGGCCCAAAATATTTTCTCTTCCAAGCCTTTTCCAAACGTAACCACGTCTCACCCAGAGTGTGCCGACGCTGTACTGTAACTGTTGGAACGCCCATCGGATAACGTTTACTAGGAATAAATTGACAGAAATTGTCCCAAAAAAAGTGATAAGGGCCGCCTTAGAATTAATTGGAATGTTGCCCAAAATATTTTCTCTTCAATCCTTTTCCAAACGTAACCACGTCTCACCCCGAATGTGCCGACGTTTGTACTGAAGTTTGGTACCCATCGGATAACGTTTACTACGAATAATGGACAGAAATGTTCCCAAAAAAAGCGATAACGCGGCCGACCCTTACAATATTTGGACTTTTGGCCCAAAATATTTTCTCTTCCAATCCTTTTCCAAACGTAACCACATCTCACCCCGAGTGTGCCGACACTGTACTGTAAGTTTGGAACCCATCAGATAAACGTTTCACTAGGAATAATGACAGGAAATTGTCCAAAAAAAGCGATAAGGGCCGACCCTTACAATATTTGGACTTTTGGCCCAAAATATTTTCTCTTCCAATCCTTTTCCAAACGTAACCACGTCTCACCCCGAGTGTGCCGACGCTGTACTGTAAGTTTGGAACCCATCGGATAACGTTTACTAGGAATAATGACAGAAATTGTCCCAAAAAAAGCGATAAGGGCCGACCCTTACAAATATTTGCGAGCTTTTGGCCCAAAATATTATCTCTTCCAATCCTTTTTTCAAATACGTGAACCACAGTCTCACCCAGAGCTGTGCCGACGCCTGTACTTGTAAGTTTGGAAACCCATCGGAGTAACGGTTTACTAAGGAATAATTGACAAAAATTTGTCCCAAAAAAGCCCGATTAAGGGCCGACCCTTACCAAATATGTTGGACTTTTGGCCCAGAAATATATTTTGCTCTTCCAAGCCTTTTACCAAAACGTAACCACGTGCTCACCCAGCCAGACCTCAACGAATGTGCGAAGCTGTTACTGCTAAGTTTGGAAACCCATCGGATAACGATTTACTAGGAATAATGACAAAGAAATTGTCCCAAAAAAAGCAGATAAGGGCCGCACCCTTACAATATTTGGACCTTTTTGGCCCAAAATAGTTTTTCATCTTCCAAGCCTTTTTCCAAAACGTAAACCCACGTCTCACCCAGAGTGCTGCCGACGCCTTGTACTGTATAGTTTGGAACCCAATCGGATAACGTTTACTAGGAACTAATGACAAGAAATTGGTCCCAAAAAAGCGATAAAGGGCCGACCCTTACAATATTATGGACTTTGGCCCAAAATATTTTCTCTTCCAATCCTTTTCCAAACGTAACCACGTCTCACCCCGAGTGTGCGACGCTGTACTGTAAGTTTGGAACCCATCGGATAACGTTTACTTAGGAATAATGACAGAAATTGGTCCCAAAAAAGCGATAAAGGGCCAACCCTTACAATATTTGGACTTTTGGCCCAAAATATTTTCTTTTCCAATCCTTTTCCAAACGTAACCACGTCTCACCCCGAGTGTGCCGACGCTGTACTGTAAGTTTGGAACCCATCGGATAACGTTTACTAGGAATAATGACAGAAATTGTCCCAAAAAAAGCGATAAGGGCCGACCCTTACAATATTTGGACTTTTGGCCCAAAATATTTTCTCTTCCAAGCCTTTTCCAAACGTAACCACGTCTCACCCAGAGTGTGCCGACGCTGTACTGTAAGTTTGGAACCCATCGGATAACATTTACTAGGAATAATGACACAAATTGTCCCAAAAAAAGCGATAAGGGCCTCTACCTCCCTCCCTGGCGAGCTAAACACCTTCTTCGCCCGGTTCGACGTGAACGGCAGCCCGCCGAAGTCAGCGCTGCCTGAGGAGGCCAGCCTGCTGAACATCTCAGAGGCTGACGTGCGCAGAGCCTTCAAGCGGGTGGACATCCGGAAGGCGGCGGGCCCAGACCACATCCCGGGGCGCGTCCTCAGAGCATGCGCAGACCAGTTGGCAGGAGTCTTCGCAGACATCTTCAACCTGTCCCTGTCCCAGGCTGTTGTTCCCGAGGTCTTCAAGATGTCCATCATCGTGCCTGTCCCTAAACACCCCAAGGTAACCTGCCTGAATGACTGGAGACCCGTAGCCCTCACCTCGATTGCCAGTAAATGCTTCGAGCAGGTCAGACATCGCACGTCTCATCCACCGACAGACTTACTGACTCAGGGCTTTGGGAGAGCCCGGGATGAGGGATGATGAGGGGAGGCGGGGTGCTGGGTGGTGGTGTAACAGAAAGCAGCTCGCAGCTCTATGTACAGGGTTAACCCTGAGTGTGACTGTAAGTGAGGAACCCTCTGCTTCCCTCCTCCATCAACAGGACTGCTAACCATCCACCATGACAGGCAGAACCGGCTTTATGCTGTCTGTCACAGCAGTGCTACTCACCCCCTCCCCCCCCCCCACACATAACACTTTTACCGCCCACCCACACTGGACACCACCACACACAATTACAATCAAGCCAAGTGAGCCGCTGTGTTATAAGAGGGCACACGAATCCGTGATCATGTTAGCATGTCATGTGAGTCGGTCTCCGTCAGGAAGCAAGCAGGCGATCACTGTCGAGGGATTGATGACGAGACGCGTGTCAAAAAGGCCGTTGTTATTAATACCACGAGACAAATCGCACATTATCAATCTGAACGTACCAGACAAATGTCAGAAACACGTCTGTATTCTAAAATGTAGGACGTCAGAGAGGCCCCACAAGCCTTGACGATGACATGGATTACTGAACCACAGCCCACCCCCCCCACCCCTGCACCCCCCTGACAGCACCGAGACACATGTAAGCTGAACATATGCATCTGGTAATAAATACTCTTGCATCTGTCGTACATGTGCGCTGACTAACACAAACCTCTCAGGCGATACGCACGCGTCAGCCGCTCCAGGATGTACCTCAGCCGGCCGGGGATCCGCCTCCACCTCATCCGCACGTCTCCGCGGCTAATAGCCGATCGGAAGGCCGCAGACAGCCGCTTGCACCTGAGCCATAGCCTCCGGCGGCAGCCAGCCCGTCACCGCAAAACCCCCTCCGGGGAGGCCGCCTTCCCCCGCACAGTCCCAGCAGAATGACTACTACTGCTGCTGATGCTGCTGCTGCTGCTGCCGCTGCCGCTGCTCTGATGATGATGATGATGACGGTCGGCGAATACCAGCTGGTGCAGCTCATTTCCGCGACAGCCCGACAAAACGGCTAACACAAGCACCGCTGAGCGCCGTTAGCCAACCAGCAACCAGCCCTCCACCACACCACCACACACCCACTCATCACGGGGGTGTCGACTCATCCGCTGCCCTGAGCATGTGTTGCTCAGATGCAACAGATTACTTTTTTTTTTTTTACAAAAACAACAACAAGAACAACACATAAATAAAAAGCCATCCATATGAAGCAATTCCCCTTTGTCACGCTGAGGGGGAGGCAGAAGAAGCGAGTACCAAGGTTTCACAGCAGGCGCCCGCGCACAGAATGCTAGGTTGCGTCGGTTATGTTTCCGCGATGCTTTGAACACACACATCCACCCCCCCCGACGATGATTAACCCCCCGCACCCATCCTCCTCTTCCTCTCTCTCTCTCTCTCTCGCCTGGCAGGGGGCAGCCCCGGGTCCCACTGCACCAGCACCAACTTGCACCCTCGCACCCCCAAGTACAACTGACAGAGAAAAATACGAATATGTACAAAAATACCTCAAACAATGTAACTCAGTAAACAACACACAACAACACAGAAGAACAAACACACACACACGCACACACACACACACACACACGGTGCACAAGCCTAAGCAAGTTTAGCTGCATTTCATTCATCTGAGGGAACTTACGTGACTCCCATGCCGGTGTGTCTGCGTGTGTGTGTGTGTGTGTGTGTGTGTGTGTGTGTGTGTGTGTCTGTGTGTCTGTGTGTGTGTGTGTGTGTGTGTATGTGTGTGTGTGTGTGTCTCTGGGCTGACGTCGAACTCCGGTGCATCAGCGGTCCGACCGTCGACTGAGCGCGCCCAAACCGAACTGTGTGTTGTCAACCCCCATCCAGCCTGTAGCCCTCCTCCTCCTCCTCCTCCTCCTCCTGCTATGTCTCCTCCTCATCCTCACCTCCCCCCCCCCCCCTCCATCCCACTACCACCACCACCACCCCACACCACCACCACCCCCCCCCCCCCTCCAGCCGTATATACAGACCCGGGCTAGGAGGACAGGCAGCCACTGTGCTCTCTGCAGATCCGTCCGCTCAGCATTAATCTGCCCGGCCAATTTGTCACCGCAAGAGATCAGTGCTGTCACTCTCAACACACCACACCACACACACACACACACACACATGCACACACACACACACCACACACCACGCACCACACACGCACACACACACACACACACACACACACACACACACACACACACACACACACACACACAGGGGCATGGGACATACACACACTCTCTCTCTCTCTCTCTCTCTCTCTCTGCGACACAATCAGTGCCCCCTCCTCCTCTTCCTCCTCCTTCTTCACAAACAAACAGGAAAGGTCTAAAGCGCCGAGTTCCTCGATGGTCCAAACTTCATAAACAGCCACTTGTTCTCCTCCTGCAATGCAGAGGACAATGCAGTCAAGTAAGCTGTCCACCATGTGCTCTGCCCCGATAAGGACGTCATGAACAAAGAGCTGAAGGAACAACCTCGATACAGAATCACTGCGTTCACTCGCAGAGAAGATGCAGACAGCAGAGTCATTGCACATTATGGCATTTTGTTGCGTTGTTCTTCCCCTTTACGTTACGCGCAACCTTGTGAATTAAGGGCCGCATTTTAATTTCCTGACTCAATAGGCATCTTTGCAACATTCGACGGCGGCGCACGTTAATGACGCACGTGTTACTATGGCAACGCAGAGCCACCGGTGTGAACAGCCGAGCGAGCGTTCCTGACACAAAAGCAGCGCCTCGTAGTATGAGGAGGAGGGGTGATGGGGGTAGGGGGGGGGGGGGGGGGGGTGGAGGTGGGTGGAGGGCGGTGGAGGCTGAATTGCCACAGCCACAATTACAGGAGAATTCCTTCTCCCACGATCACAGTGATTACGGCAGGAACACTCACCTGGGCGGCAGCTGGAGGGGGTGCTCTGGACGGCTGTAAAAAAAAAAACCCAAAAAAACCTCTTCCTCCTCACACTCCTCCAGGCCCGCATTCCTACAAACAGCTGTCAGCCTGGACCGTGCAGCGGGCCCTGGACCCAGCTTACCCAGACTGGACCCTGCAGCGGGCCTCAGACCCAGCTTACCCAGACTGGACCCTGCAGCGGGCCTCAGACCCAGCTTACCCAGACTGGATCCTGCAGCGGGCCTCAGACCCAGCTTACCCAGACTGGACCCTGCAGCGGGCCTCAGACCCAGCTTACCCAGACTGGACCCTGCAGCGAGGCCTCGGACCGGCCCTTACCCAGACTGGATCCCCTGTCAGCGGCCCCCTCCAGCGACCCAGCTGTACCCAGCCTGGGACCCTGCAGCGGGCCCCGCCAGGATCCCAGCTTACCCAGCCTGGACCCTGCAGCCAGGTGCCTCGGACCCAGCTTACCCAGCCTGGCCCTGCAGCGGGCCCCACCGCCAGGAACCCAGCTTACCCAAGCCTGGGAGCCTGGCATCGAGCTACCCCCCATCTCAGCCTGGCTGCTTCCACGGATTAGCCTATCTTAGACACACACACACACACACACACACACACAGACACACACACAGACACACACACACACACACACACACACACACACACACACACACACTCACACTCCTCACCCTTTCCACCCACTTTAATTATTTAGCTTTGGCTGTAATTACGTTCCGACCGTGCGCTATACATCCCGTGGTGTCCTTCTATTCCCAGCAGTCTGCTGACAGCACGAGCTTGAATACCCTGTTGATGATCTCAATGGTGGCTCAACGTAACAAACGCCATTTTGTACAAGACCCACCGACCTGCCTCCCTCCCCTCCCTCCAACACGTGTTTGAGGGAGAAGGGGACACGGGGGGACGGAAGTGGCCATTCATTTTGTCTTCCCGTCTGCGGGTTGAGCAAGCTGACCATTCGCACACGGGGTCCACTCGGTCCCTGTCCCATGAGCCTCTGCTCTCTGGTCTGCGGTGCTCTAGCCGCTCGACTGGAGACGTCCCCCCCCCCCCCCCCCCTCGGCTGGGCCGCACAGGGGATGGGGGGGGGCGGCGTGTTGTGCTGGAGCCAGACTCAATCAGCAGGTGTTAATGGAACAGAAAGATGGTTGGAGGGGGAGAACCGACGAGGTGACATCCAGTCATGCCCCCCCCACCCCCCCACCCCCCCTCCCTCCAACCTACAGCCCCCCCCACCCCCTGCTGTGAGCGTCTGCCTGCTTTCATTACACAACGCCATGTCAATATACTAATCATATGCTCTGTCACAAGGCAATCAGTGTTTAACGCGAAAGTCAGCTGAACGCACGACCCCTAATTCATCACCACCGCCACACGACACCACCCTCCCCCCATTAAACACAGGGAACACATGACGCACACACATGCACACACACACACACACACGCATCCGCAGTCGGCTCACAGGGTGACCTTTGAGCCTGTCCGTTCTCCCGGGTGCTATATCGCCTGGATGAGAGACAATTGGTCATTATTGATCCGGAGGGCTGATCTTTTTTTTTTTTTTGCGGCACACTTTGCATGATTGGTACAACTAAGGAACAAAAAGAGACCCACATATGAGTTGGGATTTTCAAATTCGTGATTCTACTTCTCCTCCTGCAGGATCATTATTATTCAAGATGCGAATGAGGTCGATGTGAAGCGTGAGCGCTGTGCACTTTTTGATGTATGGAGACGCACGCGATAGGATTCAGACGCTGAATTCAAATCGGCGTGTAAAGATTTTGATCATGCGTTGCATTTTTAAAAGCCCCAATATGAAAATGGAATACTTGTAGGGAGCAATCTTTCTTTAGTTTTTTACAATACACAGCTATTTTCTGACAATGGAATAAATCGTGCCGGTAGTAGAATTGCTATGCAGAGGGTGGAACCTCTGAAACTGTAGCCGTCAAAAGAACTGCCACAATTCAATCTCAGCATTTCCATTCTGTGCCCTTTTGCATCCATATTCTAACCAGTTATACAATAAGAAAAATGCTAATAAATAACTTCCTTCAGGCTGGAAATTGGAAATGAAAAAGTGTAAAAAAAAATAAATAAAAAAGAAACGCACCAATCTGCTGACAACCCGTGTAGTGGCTGGACTTGTTGTGCTTAAATCAAATACACATCCGTAATGAAATGATTTTTCTACAGAGCCGACATTTTAAATGAACGACGTGATTTCTTTTTTCTCCAAGCCCGTTAAATGGTTGACTTGTTTTCCTAATGGAAAAAAAAGGAATCAGAATTAATTCAGTTTTGTTCTTTACTCCCCTTTCTTTCAGTGGTTTTTTTTCTCATCGCAGCTAATTAAAATTTCTGCTCAGAGAGGAACATTGTTAGTGGATGTCAGACAAGTGCCTGAGGAACCGCCCCTACTCCTTGCTTATTCCGTTTACACGCTGGCCGCTCAGGATTTGCGCTCGCATTCCCCTAATTGTATCTTTAGAGAACCGAAAGGAATACTAATCAAAAGCAAAGTACATGAATATGGTCCCCTGTGTTGGCCCTGGTTTTTTTTTCTCCACATTTCCTGATTTTTTCTCCGTCATTCACCGAACACCGAGACGCAACACGGTCCAATCTACCCGTGGATCAGTGGGGACACACTTCTTGCTAACCTTGACGGTTGGCAATGCAGTCAGAGCTGATATTTGAGGAGACAGAGAGAGATACCGTAAGGATCATGGTGATGTTTGTGTTCGAGGCAACAGCTGCAGTGGAGCAGGACGACGTGGAGTGTGGAGTCCAAAACACCACCAGCACCACCACCACCACCACCTCCACCTCCACCATCTCCACGCCCACACCCACCACCACCACCACCACCAACGCCTCCACGCCCACCACCACCCTGTCCTGTATCTCTGGAATGTGATGCGGGTTAAAGCCGGCACACCGTCATCATTCTGCTTTCCCTGGCCAAGCAAAACACCACATTCCAGCCAGGGAATTATCTTTGGGATGAAATGAAAGGTGGACCCCCCCTCCCCCCCGCGCCCGCCCTCGCCCTTAACCCAGGTCCACATCCTCCCTTTCCGCCCCCCCAGGACCTTTTAAACAGGGGGTCTCCTCCCTCCTGGTCCCTATACTTAGTCTCCATTGGCAGGACCAGTGCCACACAATACCTCTCTTCTCAGCGCAGGTCCAAAGAAAACAGGAAAGCCAATGCTTCTCTGTCTGAAAATGAATCCTGTCCAACGGCAGGGTTGCGTCTCACTTTTGTTCGGTGGCTGAACCAGACGCAGGAAGAGTGAGGGACGTACAGGAAGTGTCATATTAGGCTGATGATTTGGAACATCCTCCTGTTGCCGTTAATGCACTCTGATCCCATTGGCTTTGTTTTGCAAAAAGCCCAGGCTCCCACCGCGGATATTCCCCACAGACCCCCAATCACCAGTCCTACGCCTCTCTCTCTCTCTCTCTCTCTCTCTCTCTCTCTCTCTCTCTCTCTCTCTCTCTCCCAGCGTCTGCGAGCTCCCCCTGCTTCCCCGGGTAAAAACGCTGCCATTGCCCGATGTATCATCCTTAGCCAGCTTCCCTTTTCGCTCCCATTCATTATGGCACAGCGGCCCCCCGGGGGAACAGGAGGCTGTCGCCAAGGAACGCATGCACTGACCAACCTGCCCGGGAATCTATCAATGACATTCTAGCGCATTACAGCCGCCATCTGCCCGCCCGCCCAGCCGGAGAGAGAGAGAGAGAGAGAGAGAGAGAGAGAGAGAGAGAGAGAGAGAGAGAGAGAGAAGAGAGAGAGAGAGAGAGAGAGAGAGAGAGAGAGAGAGAGAGCCAGGTGTACTCTCTGGAGGCGAGGGGAATGGCAGGAGCCAAGCCCAGGGCTGAGTAAGCCCAAGTCAGCAGCAGCAGCAGCACCGCAAAATACGTTTCAGCCGCCCTCCGGTCACGATACACTTACGCTGCAATAACGGCGTCTTCTATTCCAGCCTCAGATTGATTCTGAATAATCAGCTGAGGAATATGATGATGAGGAATATGATGATGATGATGATGATGGCCATGGAAGAAAAAAACGAAAGCCCTGCACGGTTTCCCCGTGAGCCGTGAGGTGAGGCACTCTGTCTTTATTATCAGGATATGCGATCCGATCATCCAGTCACGGTCACTGCCGCCTCCAGGTAAAGGTTCATTAAGTCCCGTGATGGGGGGAGTATATCGCGAGGCACGCCATAATTCTACCATAGCAAGAACAACAACGCCATACCACTACGGGCTGGATGGGCCCATGAAGCATGACCTTGGGAGTTCTTCCAACGCACAGACCTCTCCTTGGCCTGCGTGCGTAAACACTGACGGCGAGAACTTTCGGTGGCACGCAATGTAAAAAACCAACGCATGCACACAAGTCAGACCTGCACACTCACAAGGCCGCATAACAGACACACATACACAGGGTATAGTGGTGGTGGTGGTGGTTGTGGCGGTTCTTACCTGATGAAGAAGGACGTGGCTCCGGATGCGTTCTGTATGGACGAGGAGAGCCCGCTGGCGGAGGAGAGGCGGCGGCGGACACGCAGGGGATCATGGAGGGGGGGCCGGCCAGACAGGGCCCCAGCTGGCCGGAGCCCCTCTGTCGACAGGGCGTCAGGCTAACGCTGGATGTGCTGGCGGAGACGCCGGCGGTGATGGCGGTAACTAGAGGGGCCTCCGAGGCTGTGACCCCTCTGTCTGCTGCTGCGACCCCCATCACACCCTGAGCCTGTTGACACACAAGATACAGGGATAAGACCGGGGGGGTCACCCCTTTCACCCAAGCATGCCCGTTGTCCCCGCCACCTCCCCTTCCAGTCCACTAACTGGCCACCCCTCGTCTCGCCTCCTCTCCTCGGTCCGCAGATGGACAGCCAGCTGCTGGCGGAGTCCTGGTGGCTGATGGGAAATCTGTGGTATCCACATGGCTGGAGAGCATCCTACATTGATTGTAGTCACTGGATGGACAGACTGAACTGTAATCAAGCGTCCATTAACCTTTCTTTTTTTTACATATATCTGTACTGTACTGTAAGTCTGCTCATTTACAATTCATATTAACACACTAGTGCAGTGGTAGTGGCTTCATGATTCATTAACAATTGGCTTTGCACAACACAGAAGGGAAGTCGATAGTTTAGGATTTGCAGAATCTACAGCTGTGATAACAATGTGAACAGCGGCCTTGTGACTCTTTAGTCCTGGAATGAGTCTTTTTAGACAACATATCTCCGCTGTTGTCTTGAACCCTGAAGCATTATTAATAATGACCAGGAGCTATGAGATGGATCCCAGCTACGAGTCATCTTAGCCTGTATGAGAGCGTCTCGCGTGTGGAGCGGTGGTGAAGTGCGGTGGGGTGCAGCGCGCTCCGCTGGACCTCGGAGAGCCAGTGTGTGTGTGTGCTCCGGTGTCCAGCTGACCGCCCCCACCCCCCCCCCCCCCCCCCCCCCACCGGTCCAGAGCACTCAGGGCCACAAGTAGCGGCTAATTATGCTGGGCTAAACCCCAAGTCTTTAAGAAGAACAATTCTTCGCTTGAAGTCACCATGGCGACGCAGGGGTTAATCCCGGTCGGAGCGCTCGTCTGTCCGACCTGGTGAATAGGAGTCAATAGAAGCTGGCAAGAATGCTTTGGTGTTTAAGAGTGCTTAAAGCCAATGTTGTCCGTAACATTAATAATAGTGACATAGAGGACTGTGTGTCACCAGTGGGAACATACAGTAAGTGGACTAAACCAAGTGCTGACCTCTACGTGCGGCTGTGGCATCGTTTGACAGGAGGATGTGGGCTTTTCAACACTATTCAAGCCCGTTGCCTAAATAATTTGTCGTATATATTCATGTTGGGCCACTAAAATACTGCCTGTTGTTATTTTTGATATGGTGTGTGTGGGGCCCCCACGCCGGCATATTGCCAGTGGGATGCATGTCAACAAGAGGCTGAAGGCTGGGGCTATTTATACGCAATGAATGACATGTGAATGCTATACGTCACGCGGTAAGGACATACGCACATTCTGACATGTGTGTGTGTCTCGCTGTCTCGGCAGGAGGCTTGCATAAAGCTGACACTCGAGGCTCCAGAGACAATGCAATGTGTGTTGTTGTGTGCATTGGCAACAAGCGAAACCAAAAGGAAAGCGAGGTTGGCCAAATTCCTCACTAAGCATGTATGTGGAGTTGTGTACTGTGAGTTGTGCGGCCCACATTTTTCTTTTCGTGGGGACCTCTGTGTTGTGTTTTCATTTTTTGGACGTGATCGTATCAGGTAAGATGAACCCTGGCCGGCTCCAGGTTATGCTTTGTTTGACGTTCCGTAACTGGGTGCAAATGTAAATGAGCCAATGAGAGCAGACCGCAATCGCGATGGCAGCGGAGCGGAGCGCTTAGCCACGCCATGCGGGGGTCCGTGACAGGTAGGTTAGGAACGCGCCGCGTGCCGGCAGAAGCCCGCTCGGTTCAGATCGGCACGAAAGGCTTGTATGTGGACAGCTCTTCAAAGCCCCTGAAAGCCAGCTCAGCCCCAAACCGCCTCACCCTAATAGACATAGACGGCCCTACACTCCGGGATGTCTGTCAATACCCCCACCCCACCACTACCACCACCACCACCCCCACCCGCGGGGGGTCTTCAAGCTGCAGGACTTAAGCCCCTCTGCCTGGATGCTCTCGGCAGCCTTGGAAGCTGGCTGGCCCCGGTTGAGGACGAGCAGGAGCGCACGTCTATCCCCCGGTCAGGTAATTAGGCTGCGTCAGTGAAGCCATGTGTCCTACTCCACCTCCTCCTCCTCCTCCACATCCACATCCTCCTCCACCTCCTCCACCTCCATCTCCTCATGCGGAGACTCAGTAATGAGCTGGCCTCCTCCCTCCCACCCTTTAACCCTCCCGCCCTGCCCTGATCTCCTCACCTCCCCTGAAGAGAGAGAGAGAAGAGAGATGGGGAGAGAGAGAGAGAGAGAGAGAGAGAGAGCGAGAGAGAGGGAGAGAGAGAGAGAGAGAGAGAGGAGAGAGAGAGAGAGAGAGAGAGAGAGAGAGAGAGAGAGAGAGAGAGAGAGAGAGAGAGAGAGAGAGAGAGAGAGAGAGAGAGAGAGAGAGAGAGAGAGAGAGAGAGAGAGAGAGAGAGAGAGAGAGAGATGTGTAAAATGTAAGAGATAGAGTGAGATGAAGACGTAAAGAGAAAGGGAGAGACAGAGACATAAAGAGAGAGAGAGAGAGAGATAAAGAGAGAGGGAAAACGAGAGACTGAGAGATAAGAAATAAAGAGAGAGAGAGAGAGAGAGAGAGAGAGAGAGAGAGAGAGAGAGAGAGAGAGATAAAGAGAGAGGGAAAACGAGAGACTGAGAGATAAAAAATAAATGAAGCGAGAGAGAGAGCGAGAGAGAGAGCGAGAGAGAGAGAGAGAGACGTAGAAAATGTACGTAAGAGGGAGAAAGAGAGAGAGCCCATCCAAGTGAAATCTTACATCGACGGGGGGGGGGGGGGGGGAGGCCAGCAGACCATATTTTTTCGGGGGGTCTGCATGGCAATGACCCCAGAAGCCGCCCGTGATCAAGGCAATATCAGCGGCGAGGTGAAATAGGCTCCTATAATCCATCCTGTCACACTCGGCTGGCCGTAGTTACCAAGAGAAAGCGAGGGAGAGGGAGTATTGACTTCTCAGAGCCACGATGGCCACGCAAGTCTGACCACACGAGAAAGGGACCCGGAAAAGTCAATAGGATTTTAAACGACATTTAGCTCTCTTGCTCTTATAATGTATATCAACATTATGTCTGTTATAAATAGTACCGCACAGAATACCCTGAACAGAAAATCGAACAAAAGAAGGAAAAGGGGAAATGCTCCTGCTCTCTCTCTCTCTCTCTCTCTCTCTCTCTCTCTCTCTCTCTCTCTCCATTCCATTTATTTTTTTACTCATCTTCCGTCTTCTGTGACGTCTGTCAATCAACAAGGCGGCCAGCTGCGGCGATCGGCAATTACAGTCTGTTGCTTTTCCATCAGGTGATACGTTTACAGGGCAACGGCGGGCCAGCGCGCACACACAACCCACTACACACCACGACACACACACACACGCACGCACGCACGCACGCACGCACACACACACACACACTCACTCAAACTCTCATTGGCCGAGAGCGAATAAGTGCCCATTTAGTCCTGGATACAGTGGAGCGAAAGAGATCTACTCCAAGGTTTGGTCAGGCACAATCGGCAATAGTATAATAATCTCGTATTGTAGTTTTTGTATTTATATGCAGTATATATATATATATATATATTGTGTCCTTTTAACCGACCTCATTGTGTGTGTCTATCTATCTAATGATGTATTATTTGCTTTATGGTTTTCCCCATTCCTATCTAGGTTGAATTCCTTAATATGAACCATTCCATCCAAAACAACAGTAACAAGCAACAACGATCATTGAATACATAACTGATGCGGGATTTAGCTTCGTTAAAATACAATAGAAATAGAAAAAAAAGCACCTCAGATGTTGTAATCATTTCTGACAGGGAGGCTGAGCCCATTTCTATTCCAGTTTCGTTCAAACCATTACGCATTTCACTCAAAACCAACAAGAGGCTTTTTCTCAACAAAAAAACAAAAGCCAGATTCAAGGTGCCCTATGATAGGCCGGGGTGCTGCAGAGCCCCAGGGTGCCGTGGGGTTAATACGCTCCACAGGCTCGCTGTCGCAAAACAAACCATCTCCCGTCCTTCGTAAGAACAACACAGCACGTTGCACAGAAACGCCGGCGGTGATGGCGGTAACTAGAGGGGCCTCCGAGGCTGTGACCCCTCTGTCTGCTGCTGCGACCCCCATCACACCCTGAGCCTGTTGACACACAAGATACAGGGATAAGACCGGGGGGGTCACCCCTTTCACCCAAGCATGCCCGTTGTCCCCGCCACCTCCCCTTCCAGTCCACTAACTGGCCACCCCTCGTCTCGCCTCCTCTCCTCGGTCCGCAGATGGACAGCCAGCTGCTGCGGGAGTCCTGGTGGCTGATGGGAAATCTGTGGTATCCACATGGCTGGAGAGCATCCTACATTGATTGTAGTCACTGGATGGACAGACTGAACTGTAATCAAGCGTCCATTAATCTTTCTTTTTTTTTTTACATATATCTGTGCTGTACTGTAAGTCTGCTCATTTACAATTCATATTAACACACTAGTGCAGTGGTAGTGGCTTCATGATTCATTAACCATTGGCTTTGCACAACACAGAAGGGAAGTCGATAGTTTAGGATTTGCAAATCTACAGCTGTGTTAACAATGTGAACAGCGGGCCTTGTGACTCTTTAGTCCCTGGAATGAGTCTTTTTAGACAACATATCTCTGCTGTGTCTTGAACCCTGAAGCATTATTAATAATGACCAGGAGCTATGAGATGGATCCCAGCCTACGATCATCTCAGCCTGTACGAGCGTCTCCACCGGGCGTGTGGAGCGGTGGTGAAGTGCGTGGGGTGCAGCGCGGCTCCGCTGGACCTCGGAGAGCCAGTGTGTGTTGTGCTGCTCCGGTGTCAGCTGACCGCCCCCACCCCCCCCCCCCCCCCCGCCCCCCCCCCCCCCCCCCCCCCCCCCCCCACGGTCCAGAGCACTCAGGGCCACAAGTAGCGGCTAATTATGCTGGCTAAACCCCAAGTCTTAAAGAAGAACAATTCTTCGCTTGAAGTCACCATGGCGACGCAGGGGTTATCCCGGTCGGAGCCGCTCGTCTGTCCGACCTGGTGAATAGGAGTCAATAGAAGCTGGCAAGAACTGCTTGTGTTTAAGAGTGGCTTAAAGCCAATGTTGTCCGTAACATTAATAATAGTGACATAGAGACTGTGTGTCACCAGTGGGAACATACAGAAAGTGGACTAAACCAAGTTGCTGACCTCTACGTGCGGTGTGGCATCGTTTGACAGGAGGATGTGGGCTTTTCAACAAACTATTCAGCCCGTTGCCTAAATAATTTGTCGTATATATTCATGTTGGGCCACTAATACTGCCTGTTGTTATTTTGATTATGGTGTGTGTTGGCCCCCACGCCGGCATATGCCAGTGGGACGCATGTCAACAGAGGCTGAAGGCTGGGCTATTTATACGCAACGAATGACATGTGAATGCTATACGTCACGCGGTAAGGACATACGCACATTCTGACATGTGTGTGTGTGGTCTCGCTGTCTCGGCAGGAGGCTTGCATAAAGCTGACACTCGAGGCTCCAGAGACAATGCAATGTGTGTTGTTGTGTGCATTGGCAACAAGCGAAACCAAAAGGAAAGCAAGGTTGGCCAGTTTCCTCACTAAGCATGTATGTGGAGTTGTGTACTGTGAGTTGTGCGGCCCACATTTTTCTTTCGTGGGGATCTCTGTGTTGTGTTTTCATTTTTTAGACGTGATCGTATCAGGTAAGATGAACCCTGGCCGGCTCCAGGTTATGCTTTGTTTGACGTTCCGTAACTGGGTGCAAATGTAAATGAGCCAATGAGAGCAGACCGCAATCGCGATTGGCAGCGGAGCGGAGCGCTTAGCCACGCCATGCGGGGGTCCGTGACAGGTAGGTTAGGAACGCGCCGCGTGCCGGCAGAAGCCCACTCGGTTCAGATCGGCACGAAAGGCTTGTATGTGGACAGCTCAGCCCCAAGATCCAGCTCAGCCCCAAACCGCCTCACCCTAATAGACATAGACCATAAGCACCCCGGGATGTCTGTCAATACCCCCACCCCACCACTACCACCACCACCACCACCCCCACCCGGGGGGTCTTCAAGCTGCAGACTTAAGCCCCTCTGCATGGATGCTCTCGGCAGCCTTGGAACCTGGCTGGCCCGGTTGAGGACGAGCAGGAGCGCACGTCTATCCCCGGATAGGTAATTAGGCTGCGTCAGTGAAGCCATGTGTCCTACTCCACCTCCTCCTCCTCCTCCACATCCACATCCTCCTCCACCTCCTCCTCCACCTCCTCATGCGGAGACTCAGTAATGAGCTGGCCTCCTCCCTCCCACCCTTTAACCCTCCCACCCTGCCCTGATCTCCTCACCTCCCCTGAAAGAATGGAATGAAATGAAGTGGTGGGGAGAGAGAGAGACAGAGAGAGAGAGAGAGAGAGAGAGAGAGAGAGCGAGAGAGAGAGAGAGGGAGAGCGAGAGATAGAGAGAGAGAGAGAGAGAGGGAGAGAGAGAGAGGGAGAGAGGGAAAGAGAGGGAAAGAGACTATAGCAAATTAATCAGAGATGGATAGAAAAAGAGAGAGAGAGAGAGAGAGAGAGAGACAGAGAGAGAAGAGAGAGAGAGAGAGAGAGAGAGAGAGAGAGAGAGAGAGAGAGAGAGATGTGTAAAATGTAAGAGATAGAGTGAGATGAAGACGTAAAGAGAAAGGGAGAGACAGAGACATAAAGAGAGAGAGAGAGGGAGTTAAAGAGAGAGGGAAAACGAGAGACTGAGAGAGAGATAAAAATAAATGAAGAGATAGAGAGAGAGAGCGAGAGTGAGAGAGAGAGCGAGAGAGAGAGAGAGAGAGACGTAGAAAATGTACGTAAGAGGGCGAAAGAGAGAGAGCCCATCCAAGTGAAATCTTACATCGACGGCGGGGGGGGGTGGGGGGGGGGGGGGGGGAGGCCAGCAGACCATATTTTTTCGGGGGGTCTGCATGGCAATGACCCCAGCAGCCGCCGTGATCAAGGCAATATCAGCGGCGAGGTGAAATAGGCTCCTATAATCCATCCTGTCACACTCGGCTGGCCGTAGTTACCAAGAGAAAGCGAGGGAGAGGGAGTATTGACTTCTCAGAGACCACGATGGCCACGCAAGTCTGACCACACGAGAAAGGGACCCGGAAAAGTCAATAGGATTTTAAACGACATTTAGCTCTCTTGCTCTTATAATGTATATCAACATTATGTCTGTTATAAATAGTACCGCACAGAATACCCTGAACAGAAAATCGAACAAAAGAAAGAAACGGGGAAAAGCTCCTGCTCTCTCTCTCTCTCTCTCTCTCTCTCTCTCTCTCTCTCTCTCTCTCTCCATCCATTTATTTTTTTTACTCATCTTCCGTCTTCTGTGACGTCTGTCAATCAACAAGGCGGCCAGCTGCGGCGATCGGCAATTACAGTCTGTTGCTTTTCCATCAGGTGATACGTTTACAGGGCAACGGCGGGCCAGCGCGCACACACAACCCACTACACACCACGACACACACACACACACACACACACACGCACACACACACACACACACACACACACACTCACTCAAACTCTCATTGGCCAAGAGCGAATAAGTGCCCATTTAGTCCTGGATACAGTGGAGCGAAAGAGATCTACTCCGAGGTTTGGTCAGGCACAATCGGCAATAGTATAATAATCTCGTATTGTAGTTTTTGTATTTATATACAGTATATATATATATATATTTTGTGTCCTTTTAACAGACCTCATTGTGTGTGTCTATCTAATGATGCATTATTTGCTTTATGTTTTCCCCATTCCTATCTAGGTTGAATTCCTTAATATGAACCATTCCATCCAAAACAACAGTAACAAGCAACAACGATCATTGAATACATAACTGATGCGGGATTTAGCTTCGTTAAAATACAATAGAAATAGAAAAAAAAGCAAGTCAGATGTTGTAATCATTTCTGACAGGGAGGCTGAGCCCATTTCTATTCCAGTTTCGTTCAAACCATTACGCATTTCACTCAAAACCAACAAGAGGCTTTTTCTCAACAAAAAAACAAAAGCCAGATTCAAGGTGCCCTATGATAGGCCGGGGTGCTGCAGAGCCCCAGGGTGCCGTGGGGTTAATACGCTCCACAGGCTCGCTGTCGCAAAACAAACCATCTCCCGTCCTTCGTAAGAACAACACAGCACGTTGCACAGAAACAGCAAGGGGGGAACAGTGACTCGTGAGCCCCAGCACAGCAGAACCAGCACAGCAGAACCAGCACAGCAGAACCAGCGAAGCAGAACCAGCACAGCAGAACCAGCGAAGCAGGCTCTTTGTCACTCTGAAGGATCCGGGTCTAATGAAAGTAATTGCCTTTAAAAATAAATGACACCCCGACCCATTTGTCTTGCTATGTTTGTAACCGAAGACGTTGCTGACCACTCAAGGGGGAGGTCCTCCAGACTCTGCGATGGAGCACCGAGCGATGCATCAACAGGACCTCTAATTGCTTTCGAGAAACCTAGACGGGCCCGACCAAGAGTCGACCCCTTTCCTTTCATGCCGGTCCTTTTGATTCGCCCTGGATTGCACACACACACACACACACACACACACACACACACACACACACACACACACACACACACACACACACAGCACACACACACACACACACATGCTGTTAAAAGCTTTTGCTCTCCTCCCATAAACTGAGTCTAATGGCATTTGTAGACATTAACAGGACAACTTAAAATATGTGTTTAATTTCCCGAAGCAGGACGCAGGGAACAACGCTGACAAGGACAAAGGATCGATGATTACCCTTTTTAAACATCGGGCAAAGCAAAGCAAAAAGGTGCTGGAAATAGAGACCAGCGTCAACGCGACTTCTTGTTGAGACGCCGAAGGGCTCGTATTAAAACGGCGAGGCATGGATCAAGTCGACCCGAGCGGCGCGGCTGGTTCTGTCTGCCCGTGTGTAAAATGCGGCAGAGGCCTGGCGGGGGCCCCCCGGTCTCGGAACCAGATGTCCCCCCGTCGGGCCCAGGAGATCTATTAGTAATGAGGGGGCCCACGCACCACAACACAACGCAACGCACAACACAGCCTGGGATTGGGGAAATCACTCTTAATGCGGCCGCGTTGGGTCGCGTTACATTTAATGAAGCAAAAAAAAAACAGCATGAATGATTTAAATGTGTGGGATGCACACACACACACACACACACACACACACACACACACACACACACACACACACGTACAGCAGCCCTACATGAACCAGAACCACACGAGAAGGGAGGACTCATAAAATGTCTGCTGGTTGGAACAGTGACACATCAAAAGAACCTCTCTTCACCGGGGAGTTATGGAGGTGCTTTGGGGTGGTCGTTTTGAAATGGCCTTGAGGAGCAGGTCAGCAGATTAGTGCTGCGGTGACCTCTGACCCCCCCTCTTCCCCCCACCCCCCCCACCCCCAGCCCCCTCCCCACCACCACCTCCTTCACTACTGAGGTATGAGAGGTCAGTGGGCGGCCTGCGGAGCTCTCACACACACACACACACACACACACTCATCTCCCTAAAGGACCGTGTGCGCTGCAATTATATTGACTTTGGCGCGACCCCACCAGCACTAAAACACGCCACTTAAGAGAGAGAGAACAGGGAGACGCTCCCACACTTCTATCCTCTCCTTGTAGCGCTCCTAGTGAGGATGATTCCTTTTTTCTTTTTGTATTTATTGGTTACCCCCGCCCCCCCCACTCTCCCGCTCCCAGCCGGCCCCCCTGCTGACGATATTCCCCCCCGGCTCCACTCACACTAATTGCGGTGGAAATGGAAAAAGTCTCTCTGCTTGCTCATTCCCACCCCCGCTCAAAGGAATTAAGTGACGAGTCTGTTCCGTATTTCACTCCTTTTTTGTGTGTGTAATATAAAACAAAAGGCTCTTAGATTGATTGGTCTACAAGTTTGACCTGACACATGGGTAGTGTCGCTACGCTAGCAGCGACGGCAAGGATGAGGCTGAATGAGAACGTATGAGACGTGTGGGATGTTATGTCATGTTATGTCACGGGAGAGTTGGGCCAAAACCCACCGGGCTTGGCTGCGGAAGGAAGTTGTTGACGCGGGAGATGCTCCACATGCCCTCCAGATACTGCTGAGCCTGGATGGTGACGGAGCTCACGCCGCCGCCCCCCACGGTGGTGGTCACCTGGACGCTGGTCTTTGGTCCCGTCTCTCCCCGTCCCTGCCTCTCTCCGGCGGGCGGGAGGGCAGCGTATCGGGCCAGGGACTGGGCTTGGGCTTGGGCTTGGGGCAAGGCTTTGACGGACGGCTTGCCATCGCCGCCGGACGAGGACGTCGTGACGGTGATCCGGGAAGGCTGCCTGAGGAAGCTGTTGGAGGGCAGCGGCGCGGGCATGTTGGCGTTGAAGCAGAGCTGAACGGCGGGGGCGGGGGCGGGGGCGTGGATGGTCTGCAGAGCCTCCTGTTTCAGTTGACGGAGGGGCGTGGAGCACACCTGGCAACACCAGCCGACCCCTGCGTCATCACGGCCGCCAGGTGTGTGCAGCTGCTCCAGGAGAAACGCGGCATAGCCGGGATCCTGCAGAGGACACGGGAAGAGAGACGGGAATGAGTCAGTCCACAGTTGCAAAAACATCATTTTATCACCAGAGGGGTTGTGAACTTTGCGGTATTCCATCTCATTTGCATTTACATTCGGGGCGGACGCTTTTATCCAAAGCGACTTTTAAAGAGTACATTTGTAGTAAGAGAGACAGCAATATATATCACTGTGGTACATAATAGGATAAGGATAAGAATAGAGCCGGTTTCAAGCATTCATAAGATAAGATAAAACTTTATTAACGCACAAGGAAATTCTTGACAGTTCATAGTTGCATGGTTAATTGTGAAAGTTAAAGTTAAAGTAAAGTTTCATAATTGCGAGGTTGGCCTGCTGGGATAAGAGCAGATGTGCCATTCTGAGCGCATTACCAACATCTCGGAATAAACGATATGCTAAACAATGCTGAGTGCAAATAATAAATGACAAGTTGCCAACACATATTGCAACTATTGAAGAACTTGTGGTGGTGAACACACAAAACCATGAAGAAAACCTTGTCGGTTCGTTAGTCAGCACAGACATATGGTTGGATTCCTCACTCCCTGCTTATTCTATTGAGCTTTTCCTGCCTATTGTGTACATGACACATACTTTCCTGCAAATGTTGCCCACCGTGGGCCACACTTAACTCAACAAACTTCAAAGAGTCTACGCCACCGAGGACATTTCTGGTCAAGAAACTCTCAACTTCTTGTTGGTTTTAAAGGGTGAATGTTCCCCATGAGACAAATTGTATAAAATACTCATGTAATATTGGGGCGGGGGGAGGGCGAGGGTCTATTAAATGCTCATCATCATCATTCCAGGCGTGTGAGTGGGTCCTGCTTGCGGTGTGGTCTCTGACTCGTATTCCTTTTACTTGACCCCTTCTTCCTCTGGGGAACGGTTGCGCTCTTGTTTAGACTGCGGCGTTGCGTCCGCCTGCCACCGGAGACGGCGGTTCGAGTCCGACAGGCGCGTGTGTGTGTGTGCGCCGTGCACACGTTTCCCGAACCTCGGTGTGCCCCTGAAAGCCGACGTTTTTTTTGAGAGAGGGCTTTGACTTCTAAGCAGAGCTGGGGGATATCGTCTCAGTGCAACGTAGCAACGGGGACTCCATTTGCATATGGCTCCCGGGGGTATCTGTCTCAGCTTGGGGTCGGGCGAAAGGAAAGGGGCGGTGGCGGGGGGGGGAAATAACAACAGCTGAGAGTTCTCCCCCCGAGCCCGGAGCCGGACTATTTACATACGATAAGGCTCCCAGCATGAAAACACGAGATAAGACACCCAAATGTGAAAATAACAATCTCCTCCAGGAAGCAGGGAGGTGCACAGCGCAACCAAACGGTCCTATACCTCTGATCACTAGTCACACACAGCCTTTCACTTCTAATGCCCCAGCTAAGTGAAGGCAACGCACACACACACACTCGCTCACACACACACACACACACACACACACACACACACACACACATACCCGCATCATCCACACCACCTCAACACACACACACACACACACACACACACACACACACACACACACACACACACACACACACACACACACACACACACGCGCGCGCGGCAGAACAGTGCAGTCTCTTAAGAGGCATAAAGGGGGGGGCACTAGGCTTCTGCCCGGCGGAGTCATGGCCGAAGACGGCAGCACCGTTGCCAATACATAAATGTTTATGAGGCCTCCGCTGCGCCGGAGCCCCGGAGGTGATCAGGGGGAGCGAAACGGTGGGCAAACAACAATCCAGCGCCTTAATGCAGTGCCTTAACGCAGTTAGCCCAACGGACTCGGCGAGACCGGAGAGAGATGCAGGGACTCTAAATCTCCC
>PIJE02000138.1:409088-414088 GCA_002895965.2 Coryphaenoides rupestris
CTAGTTCTCTCCTCTCCACTCCTTCCCTCCTCCATCCAGCCCATGTGGAGGGTGGAGGGGTTGGGGGGTGGGGGTGGGGCGACGACGACAAGCACTTTCTTTTTCTATCAGCCTCTATCTCCGACGTGTCAGCATCATCGCCGCCGCTTCTGCTCAAAAGGCTCACAATGGAGGGATCCGTTTTTCATCGCCTCGCCGGCTGCAGAGCGGACTTTCTTTTCTTTTTTTCACATTGTTTCAAAAGAAAAAGACCCAACAGAACGAACCCCCCCACCCACACACACACACACACACACATGCACACACACACGCACACGCACACACACAACCCGACCGTTGTCCGTTATTGTTACGGCCGGTCCGTCACAGAGCTGCTGAAGACGATTAGTATCGTCGTCATCCGGTGGACATCGAGAGCACATGACTGCACCACAGCCACACTCACACGTGGCTCATATGTACATTAACGTGATCGCACACACACTCACACGTTTTCCTGCCTTTGCCTCAGAAGTCACCGTCTAGACCCCGACGATGATTTGAATAACACGAGAAGGCCGGAGTAATGTGATATATCGCCTCGCCGCGTATTAAATATGATACATTTTTGCCATCTAAATTCCACCTTAATAAAAATTATTTCCCTGAGTTCCCGGAGAGCGGAGTGAAGCAGCAGAGAAGTGATGACAGGGTGAAATATTGAGTATTCGGTTACAATTATTCTCTCCACTCCCGGTGTGGAATGGACCAAACAGCAATTACACTGGCGCATGGCAATGTGCTTGAATATTATTAGGAAGGCACTCTCTCTCTCTCTCTCTCTCTCTCTCTCTCTCTCTCCCCCTCTCTCTCCACTGCCTCTCCTCGCTCGCCCCCCATCTCCTCTCTCTCTCTCTCTCTCTCCATGGAGAGTCTCTCCATAGAGCTGTTATTGTATTTTTCACTCGCTTATCACAAGTATGAACGTACTGTGTGTCTCGGAAGACAGGTCCTGTTTCAATAATGGAAACTTCCAGATGAATCTCGACACAATGCGGTGACAGACTCTCACTTCTATAACCTGGCTCTCTCTAACCAGCCTCTCTTTCCGCCCCCCCCCGACAATCCAGATGAATCTAGACACAATGCGGTGACAGACTCTCACTTCTATAACCCCTGGCTCTCTCAGCCGTGCTCTTGGCTTTCGGCGCGTTTGTTCGAGAGGCAAGGTGAGGCACGCATATACCAGCTGCACCCCTCTCAGCCGTGCTCTTGGCTTTCGGCGCGTTTGTTCGAGAGGCAAGGTGAGGCACGCATATACCAGCTGCACCCCTCTACCCACCAACCACCAACCACCCACCAACCACCACCCACCAACCACCAACCCCTCCACCCTTGCACGCTGGCCCTACCTCCCCACCGCGCGGTGTGTGGGGTGCATTATCTCGGAGACTGACATCCATTGTCTGGGCAGCAAAGCCGATGTGTGTCAGCGGAAAACAATGAGACTACAGGTTGAGTCGCGGGAGTGACAGAGGCGGGGCCGGCGGTCTAGGTAGAGGGGTGGGGGCGGGGGGGGGAGGCCCACTCAGCACCAATCACCATCAGCGTGGTGAAATACGCCATTACCTTCCAAATAGCTTCTCAGAGAGCACACAATCTCCAGCGGTAATGGAAATGCAGGCATCAGTCTAGGTCCGCGCAGGAAAGCAATATATTAATGTGGAATTGTCAACGGTTTATGAGGACGAAGCGTTTAAAGCGGGTGAGTGTGCTGATAGTAGAACACGGCGCAGATAAGCAATGTCCCGACTATTTTTCTATTTTTTTTTGGTGGGTTTGCTAATTGAGACGTCTAGACATGTTCATTTGAATCTAGGCAAGATAAGGAGCTAAGCTACGCTAAACTAGCTATCCTGGGAGTGAATAGCAACCGCTAATCCACTTAGAGATTCTGCGACGGAATAAAACACACGTGCACAACATTCAATGTCTGCTGTGCGCTTATCAAGAACGTCCGGCGCACACATTGGGACACTTTCTTCTGGGAACAATGGTCCGAAACACGTGGCCTCGCGGCGCCGTTACAATACAAAAGCGGAAAGCCCGGGAAGACTTTCCCGTTTCACTTCACGTGACTCCCGACCCAATTGCCCGGGCAATTTTGTGAAGGAAATGAAAACAGAATCTGTCTTTTCTGCGAGATATTAATCCCTTTTCCTTTTTCACTTTCATTAATAATTTGAATCACTTGAAGGCCATTTTGCTTTCCCGCTCATGTTGACATTTTGCATTTGCTTTTCCTTGCATTTTAAACTGAAGAAGAAGAAGAAGTCAACCAATAAATAAACCTTGACGATGTGACTAATGCTGAAATAATAAGAAATCCACGCAGGTCAATTTGTCCAGGCTTATCGGGCTAATCCACCTGGCTTCACAAACAACCGTGTTCTCAGAGAGCTTGTGTGAGCTGCAGTAGAATAAAATGCCCCCGAAAAAAAAGATATTCTTTCACAATACGGACCTAAAGCTGTTCAGTACCGCACTTCTGTCCCGCCAATCATAGAGAAAGACCCAAATTGCAAAAAATGTCTCTTTTCACAAGTCAGGGCCGCTAACAAAGACAGTCAGACCGTCGCCAGTCATCAGCGTGTTAATAGAAAGCCTTGGCGCTGTTGCAGCTTTTCACAACCGACATTTCATTCAAAAATTCTCTTTTCTTTTTATTCAGCCGCGTTCTGACTGCGCATTGGAAATCGCACAAAAGACCAGAGCCCCAAAAAAGCAAAAGGGGACATGCACACGCACACACACATATGTGCGTGTGTGTATCCCCCCCCCACACACACACACACACACACACACACACACACACACACACACACACACACACACACACACACACACACACACACACACACACACACTCACACACACACTCACACACACACACACACACACACACACACACACACACACACACACACACACACACACACACACACACACACACTACACACACACACACACACACACACACACACACACACACACACACACACACACACACACACACACACACACACACACACACACAGACGTGTGACACACAGGGCAGAAGGTGCAGTGAGTTGTATTGAGGGAGGCCTCGTCGCCCGAGCTCCAAAATAGAACATGGGCGTCAGGCGAGATGCAGAGAAGAGGCCAGATTTATACTCCTGGCTCAAGGGCACAAAGGTGCTTGTCGGTGTTATCTGCATGACCCAAAGCACCACAATGAACTGAGAGAATAGACGGAGAGAAAAACCACCCAATCCAGGAGAGTCTCCGGCCGCAGAGCCACACCCAGCATGGACGCATGCGACACCATTAGTGGCTTGTATATATTTATGAGAGCTCCGTGCAGAATGAACCGAGTTATAATCCTGCCGCTGTGGTTGCTGCTGCTGCTTATTTATTCAGCCCTTTGTTTTCCCACTAATTTCATTCAGCGCCAAGGAGTGCGAGGAGCAGGCGGTGGACGGCCCCCGTTACATCATCATGCCAGGCACCAATCTCACACTATGTCAACGCCTGCAGAAAGTTGAATAATTAACACACACACACACACACACACATGCACACACACACACATAATAACATACATGGACACACACACCCAATATCCAAACACATGAATGCACACACGACAGCAAACACCGATTGACAAACACTGACACACACACACCCACACCCACACACACACACACACACACACACACACACACACACACATGCATGTAAATGCGGTGTGTGAGATGCGGGAGCATGCCCAGTCCGTGCTCGGGGTTTGATTGCCAGTCCGCGGGGGTCAGAGGGTAACTAATTGCCCGCTGATGGAGGTCAGCGTGGGCGTGGCCTTCTGCCAGAGCCCTGCGACAAAAACCTCAAGGTCTGTCAGGGAGACAAATGAACTCCACACCCCCCCCCCCTCCCCACAGTCAGCAGAAAAACACACACCACCACACCACACACACACCACACGCACACACACACACACGCACACACACACACACACACACACACACACACACAACGCATCTTAATCTGGGGGAACGAGTGTGTGCAATGCCCGACCCCCGACACTGCCCCAGACACACACACACACACACACACACACACACGCACACACCACCGCACACACACACACACACACACACACACCACACATCGAGCCGGCCTGTCGGTGCATTGTATCAATTCCCATTTGTACCACGTACGTATGCAGGGGGCAGCCACTCCACCACCGCTGCAGCCCACCACCCAAGTGACCTCCCTGGGGTCCTCCTCCGGCTCATAGGACACGGAGGACTCAGGTAGACGTTGGTAAAAATGTGTGTTTATCTTTTGAGAGGTTTGGCAAAGGTTACAGCCAGCTGCAGGCGGTAAATGCGTGCCATGTCCGCCCTCTTCTTTGGAGCGTGGTGGTGAGTGGCGGGTGGGTGGTGGTTCGTAGCTGGTTGAGTCTGCGGGCCTTGGGTTCCTCAACGCACCCGAGACTCTAATCACAGCCTGACTCAGGGCCGGGTGAGGCTGCTGAAACCAGCCACCCACCACACACCACACACACACACACACACACACACACATCCTTGGCTTAGTTGCTTAGTTATTCATGAAAACCCCCAGAATGTCAGCTCATGTCATTGTGCGTATGAATCATCAGACAGTGTATCATCATGTGTCATCCCCTCGATCCGGTTAAAGGTGAGGCTTCGCGGCGCAGCGATATGAATGCAACAATACGCCCGGCCTCAGAGGAGACCTAAAACACACACACAACGCCGGTAAACTAAACGCCGGAGAAGACCTGGCCAACGTAAACCGCAGCATTCTTGTGCAGGTCAGTAGCCCCTTTGTAGAAGCAGCAGCCACCATAAAAGGTCTAAAGGACGACCTGACTCTTAACCCCCCCGATGCATTCCACAGGAGCAGCAGCTCGGGGGGGTTTAAAAGGCCCGAGCAGGGGGGGCCAAGGAGAT
>PIJE02000138.1:419088-421588 GCA_002895965.2 Coryphaenoides rupestris
ACTGTATTGAGGACAGCCCATTAGTCCACAGAGGAGCAGCAATCAGAGAGGCGATAAGCAGCAGGAGAATAAAGACACAACCGCTGGCCATGATGAAGCCAGTCAACACCTACTGGGCTCACATTACACACACACACACACACACACGGGCACACACACACACACGGGCACACATGATGAATTCGGACATCTGAGGATAAAGCAAACATTTGACAAGAAACTGTGCTGTTACTATATATATACCCACACACATACTGTACACACACACACATCGCTAGAGTCACCAGCGCAGACACTGAATCCCTCACAGTGACACACTGACACACATACGGAGTCCGTACGGCGTCTCGGCCGGGGGGGGGTCAGCAGCAGCACCGCGGAGCAGTGGATCAGGGGTGTAACCCGGGCAGCGGGGGCCAGGGCCGGCTTTTTACTGTCCCCGTTGAATTGATACAGTCGGCGGTAAAGTAGCTCGGGAGTCGTAAAGGGAGCGAGAGAGCGTAGTTAAGCACCCGGCACACAGAGAAGGCATAAAAAGACAACGGCCTCTCTGAGCTCTTCAGCCAGAAAGAGACATAAAATGGAGGTTGGTTTTTAAGGCGGCAGCGGTCCGACTACAGGAAGACGCACGGATCTGAAAGGCGATCGCAGCGCTTTAAGCGTGCAGCTGCTCCTCCGAAATCTAATCCCACTGTTTTGGTCGGATACCCAGACTAAACCTTATCACGCAAATCTAATCTTTATGCTCATCTAAGGATTCTACATCGCCCTCGAAACAAAGCGTGTCGTGATCGTCTGATAACACCGTACACAAGACTTTGATGAATAATCCTGGCCTTAATCTACTCCATCTACTCATCTTGGTTCAGGATATGTTCCCATCATCCACCGAGACTTGGCTGTGCTTGGCTCCTTCCTGTTTCTGCCGGCGGTGTCACTTTAGTTAGCGCTTTTTCCAAAGAGCGTTCTCAAGAGTGACAAAGAACAGAGCCCAAGTGAATACTTCACATCGTATACCCGACCGCCGTTGCAAAGAATCCATCTGCGTTGCGTCATGTTGTCCACGTCAGGGTTATTCAACAAACATACACTAAGGCCACAGCTTGGAAAAAGGACCAAAATTGTAGATGGATGAACTATTACCATTTCTAGCAGCTGCTTGATGGTGTCTAATGGAAGAAAAAAAACATTGACCATTGCCTGACCTCTATTGTACGAGCAATTGACAAATGTTACAACAACTCTTTGCAGAGGAAGCAGCCAGATGAACTGCTATTGTGTAGATTGCTACTTTCTCTCCTTTGAACGGTGCTGCTACGAAACACAACGCAAAGCCACCGCCGCTTATTGCAATGGAAACACACCCTACATGTTCTCCGCTTCAGTCCCCCGTCAGGTCCTTCTTGGTGAAAAGGCCGTACAGGTCTAACTGGCCGCGCCACTAACCGGGGGGGGCCAGAGGTTTATCTGACATTCGTGATGTCGGACCATAATTGAGCGAACAACAGACGAACCCTGGGAACCCTTTCGTCGAGAATGGAAGACGCCGCCCCTTGACGAGGGGACCTTCCACATTCCGTTGGAAGCGTATAAAATGACGTTGTCGGCGCTGCGGCGGCGCGACGAGCGTCTAATCAACGTTCTCGCTGCGCACTCTCATTTAGCCAAACAACACACAAACAAAAAACACCCGCGGCGACGCAGCAGCAGAAAGGAGACCGCAGAGACTCCGCTCGGAATTGGCTGTGATTAAATCTTAAGGCAGGAAAACGGCTTTAACTGTAAATGTGTAAACTAAGAATCTCGGAATCTCATTCCACAGCACACTTCCACAGCACACATGCTCAGACCGTTGTCAATATGCGTAACATACGTGGACGGAAGCAGGATGTGTTATTCAGAGGGCAACGTGCTAGTATAGCAGTTCGTCAGTCATCTAGTTAGTTAGTTAGTTAGTTTGTTAGACGTCTCTGGAATCACATCTGGGCGGACGAATGCTCCATAGCAAACGCCGGGGATCGTACAATCTTCCATGATTGGCTACCGGGGAGTTCTACTAGAGTGGAAAAATGTGTTGTTTTTTTTCGTGTGCATTTTCCAAGCCTGTTTGAGATTTGGAGAGCGGCCGACGTTACATTTTCCGATCCACGCACACACACACACACACACACACACACACACACGGCACTCATCTCCATACGGCGGCGGCGGCGGCGGCGCCACCCAGCACGTTCAGAGAGCTACCGACTCCAAACGGGGTCGACTCCAATTACTGACAAACTGCGGCGATGTCAGTCAGGTAAACCGGTGACGGAGGAGAGAGAGAGAGAGGGAGAGAGAGAGAGAGAGAGAGAGAGAGAGAGAGGGGGGCTCCGTAAACAAGGCCATGCCTGGCTTTGGCAAAGGGTTAAAGCAAACAATGCCGTGTCAAGTCCGGCTAAGCCCACCATACGGCGATGACGGACTGCAGCGTACCCGCGGCTGATCCATCTTGGCAGGG
>PIJE02000138.1:426976-456281 GCA_002895965.2 Coryphaenoides rupestris
TCTCGTGTGGAGACTTGGTGACCTGTAATGACTCTGTAATTCCTCACCCACGGCGATGCCGAAGAGTCTTAGGGCCCTCACTCATAGTTGAGACAGGGGCCATTGTTACATGATATCTCCTTTGAAAAGCCCCCCCCCCCCCCGAAGACAGATGAGACAGAACTTGAGGAAGGAACACAATATCTTTTACTGTTAATAAATATAATATGTCAAAAAACCCATAAAAAGATGAGCAGCCAGCCGGTAAGAAAACCGTCCTGCAAATCCACATATCTTCCCTGAACGTTTAATATATACTGGGAGCTGCTTCGAAACGACTTCCCAAGTTTGTGTTGGTTGGATACACAGCTTGAGGCCAGCCGAGACGCTCCAGGTTTTGAAGGTACGGCAGAGACTCATTTACCTGCCAGCGATGTCTTCGTTGTTATTTCAATACGTGTGAATATTTGTGGGGGGGACTACTTTGCCAGTGTGGCCGTGGGCTGCGGTGGTGGTGGTACACTTAACTGAACAAACAGGGGGATTAAGTTGGCTTGCTGCATACAGAGGGCTACAGCTACAGCCAGATCGCACCGTTCTAACGACACTTCCAACCAGGGCACCCCCCCGCGCCTGTCCCGCGCCTGTCCCCCCGCTGGCCCCTGGGAGCCTTAAGCACCAAGCGCAGAGTGACACAAGAGGGGACTAGAACAGATTTAGCGTCTGAGAAGAGCGCATTTCTAAGGAAACACTTAGATTCATAATGATCCACCTTTGACCCGTGACGTTTGTTACAGCCGCTTAGCCGTATAGCAGTGGAGGTGAAGTATGGGGAGCAGGACGTGACGCGTTGCATTGTGTGGAGTGGAATGAGCCTTGCGTTTGTTTTAACCCGCCGGTTTATTTATGCCTGTGTTTGTGTCCAACAACAACAATAATGGCGTGAAAATGCATACGCCTCTGCATTGTGGGACGCCATTTTTTATGTGTCTTTCCCGTCGTTTCCCTGCCCTTGGTGGGCTCCGGGGGTCCACCTATAGATTTATAGGTCTCGCTGTTCGCCAGTGAAGGACTGGCCGGGGCTGCATCTAGCTCCTCCTCTGCCAAGGATGCTGACCCAGCAGCAGGACCCCTGCTTTGTAGCCCGTGAGAGAAGCAGCAAGAGTAGCAGAGAGAGGGAAAGAGAGAGAGAGAGAGAGGGGGGTGAGAGGAGAGATAGAAGAGATAGAGAGAAGGAGATGAAGAGAGAGAGAGAGAGAAGAGAGAGAGAGGAGAGAAGAGAGAATAGAAGAGGGGAGGTAGGGTAAAGCATCTTAATATGACTTAATATTCATTCATAATATTGGCATGTGTGAATTGTGTGTGTGTGTGTGTGTGTCTGTGTGTGGTGTGTGATTCAAAGAGTGTGGGTCTGTGTAGTGCGAGTGTGGGGCTTGTCTGTCTGTGTGTATGTGTGTGTGTGTGGTGTGTGTGTGTGTGTGCATGTGTTGTGTGTGTATGTGTGTGTGTGTGTGTTGATGTAGGGGGTCTTTTACCTCACATTTGTTGAGTGACCCCGGACGAGGCTGTCAGTGTGCCCACTCTACAGTAGGCTTGGTTTCATGAGGGGGGGGGGGGGCCCTGGGCTGGAACAGGTGCACGCTACCATGGGGACAGTTTTTTTGCCTTTTTTTTGGGGGGGGGGGGGATGTATGAGAGCTATGGAGTAGGAAAGGCCTCAGGGCACCTAGACTCCAATGAATGTTGTCTGGCACGTTTGCGTGTGTGTGTGTGTGTGTGTGTGTGTGTGTGTCGACTCGTCATGCACGTGTGTGTGTGTGTGCACACGGTTCCAAGCACGTGTGTCAATGTGTGCAAGTATGTTGGTTTGCACAGACGTGTGTCGGGAGGTGCCAAAGTGTGTGTGTGTGTGTGTGTGTTTTGTTGTGTGTGCGCATGTGTGTGTGTGTGTGTGTGTCTTGTGTGTGTGTGTGTGTGTGTGTGTGTGTGTGTGTGTGTGTGTGTGTTGTGTGTGTGTGTGTGTTTTGTGTGTGTGTGTGTGTGTGTGTGTTGTGTGTGTGTGTGTGTGTTGTGTGTGTGTGTGTGTGTTTTATGTGTGTGTGTGTGTGTGTGTGTGTGTGTGTGTTTGTGTGTTTGTTATGTGTGTGTGTGTGTGTGTGTGTTTTGTTTGTGTGTGTGTGTGTGTTTATGTGTGTGTGTGTGTGTGTTGTGTGTTTGTTTGTGTGTGTGTGTGCATTATTTGTGCCTGTGTGTGTGTGTGTTGTGTGTGTTGTGTGTCAGTGTGTGCCTTATTTGTGCGCGTGTGTGTGTGGTGTAATACCCCCCGCGGCTAGCGCCCGCCCGCCACAACAGCAGCGGCCGTCTGAGGGCCTATATTTAACACTGGTGGGAATAGTGGGAATCGTCGTACAGCAGGAACACTTTCAATGTGCGGAGCGGGAGAGAGAGAAGGTCATTTGGGACTAGACTTCCTCCCCCCACTACCCCCACTACCCCCCCCCCCCCCCCCCCCACCCCCCCTTCCCAACACACACACACACACACACACACACACCATTACCCTTTCTCCCAACGCCACAATAAACAGGGAGAATTGTTTGGCCAAACAATGGGTAATTCCCAAAGTTGTTCAAACTTTCCCGACCCGAATGTTTTTAAAATAAATGGCATTGAACAGGGAAATTGTTAAATGGGGGGGGGGTTCAAATGATGCACTTGGGTGTACTTTTTTTTTAACGTTTTACCTCAATGAGGGAGGCTATATTGTGAATGGCATGCAGCATACACTTGTCAACACCTGCACTCAATGCACTATATATATATATATATATATATTATATATAATATATATATATATATATAATTATTTGTTTTCCCCACAAACCTTGAGTGAAAAGGGATCCGCCCAGGAGAGCGCTTGCTTCTGCAGCTCCGCCACTTTCCTTTGGCACTGGTGGCATCGCAGGCTCCGCTTCTGCTCCGCCCGCCTCTCCGACTCCGACTCGGCCTCGGGGGGGGGGCTCACCGACCCCGCGCCCTCGGGTGCCGGCCGGCTGCTGCACCGCGCGTCCTCCGCCGAGTGAAGCCGTTTCCGTGGCGTCACACCTGCTGGACATCCCTCAGCCTGAGAAAGCAAAAAAAAAAAAGGGGGGAGAGAAAAGTTGTGCGTCCGAAGAAAAAAAATCCAAATCGGAACAGTTTTGCAGACACAGCTCTGGTGGATTGCCATGCAGTTTGGCAGACGTGTCTGGAGCATCCTATCTCACACATGACACAACGTTAAGTGATATTAAGCCCCCACTCGGGGAGATCGCCACTTGACACTTACAGCAAACGCGCGGTGGTCCCTCTCCTTTCCATCCTGCGTCGGATTGCCCAAAAGTGAGTTCATTCTCTCGGCGCAACCCCCCCCCCTGGTCTATAGGTAGACCCCACGATAGGACCTATCCCGGGCGGCACCGGTCACCAAAACGTTTTAAATCGGCAGACCCATAGAATAAGGCTGCAGGGACTCATCTGTGTGCGTGTGTGTGTGTGTGGCTGCCGGATCAGCTTAGAGAAGTGTTGCTGGGAGTCCCATTGCTTGGAGGTGGCGCGCCAGTGGACGGGAGGGGAGGGCGGCGTGATGCACTTTGAATGGGTGGGGAGAAACTTAGGGGATGTGCACGGAGGTTGCAGAGGAGGGAGGGAGGGAGGGAGGGAGGTGATGATGATGTTGTGTGCTTGTTCATTTTCATCCCAAACCCAGGGATTGGATTACATTGTATTTGTACAGCATTGTGTCGTATTGATTTATATTGTATTGTATTGTATTGTATTGTATTCCATGGCAAGAGAAGGGAAGAGGAGCGGAAAAGGAAAGGAGAATAGAAACAGAGAAAAGAGAGCACAATATTTAGATGTGGGACTTCATTGATTTTAGTCGATGTTCAAGTGATTAGAGAGAAAAAAAAACCCGAGAACAAAGCAACTAGTTGCCTCTCCCTTCAGGCCCCTGCACACGTCTGCTGTAGCAGGTCTCGTTCCTGTTACTCTGGCGCCACCCAGTGGTTGATATTGATATTCCAGTAGAACAAGAGGGAGCGATGGGCTTAAAAGAGGTGCTGGGGACCATGTTAAATATTTATTTGGTAAACTTTCAATATTTAATGTGGATGATGTAAGCTTCCACTGCTCCATTCATGTACTCCCTGGTTACACCAGGCCTCACATGACCCATTTTATCCGACAGTCTTTTGTTTCTCGCACGGAGCAATTTTACGCCTGACAGCGCAACTGGTCGCGACTTACAGCGGCTTCGAACTATTGCGAAGTATCATCGGATTTTCTTTCACGCGTTAAACTCCGTCATTCATTTGGATAATTAAATTACCTCACCGAATAAGGAAAATGACGAAACCATTGAAATAGCCTATATCCTATAGTAATATGTTAAAATGTAAAAGGTTCTCCTTGGTTCCATACCTTGATCAGGCGTTTGAGTGGGCTTGATTCAGCACCGTTTCTTGTTGTTCTTGTTGTGTGACAATTTGCTATAATTAATATATACTGTAGGCTATGGCCAAACTCTGCAGGGGTTTAATGAACATGGAACATTCATGTTGGGTTTTTTTCTTTACAGAAATCCAAAATTTGAGAATCAGACGAAATGTTGAACTCGTAGATTTTGAAACCAGTGGCCACGTGGAGTGTGTGTGTGTGTGTGTGTGTGAGAGAGAGAGACCCGCGAAGTGCGCTGTTCATGGTCCTGAATAATGGTCAACAACATACATGGCAACATACCATCCTATCGTTTTGTCTATTGTCATATTCTGTGTCATCATACTGCACTCACCTTTGCCTTTCTCCTCAGTAAGTGACTTGTAAATCCAAATATGATGTCGGAGTCCACGTAGAACGTACCCAGATCTATGAGACTGGGCTCAGGGTTCCCGGCTCCAGAAGAAGACCCCGATGAGTTTGGTAAAGCCATGTGGTGGTGGTGTGTGTGTGTGTGTGTGTGTGTGTGTATGCGTGTGTGTGTATTTATGTGCAGCCAGCCAAATATTCCTTTGCCTTGGGGTCCTATTTAATCATTTTATTTTATTTTATCAACCAACACAACCAAAAGACAAACCAACTGGACATCCAGGGACGGACAATCAGACCCGCAGCTCAATGGCCAGCATGTTCAGCAGGTGCGTAAAATAATGTCTCCAGGTTGACGTTAGTCCAGAAAATGCGATAAATCCGACACAAGCCATCCGTAGTGATCATCACTTGTTTACATCCATTGAAAGGCTGTAGCTCCTAACCCTGGAACTGGATGAAAAACCTTTAATTTCCCCGCATTTCAAGTATGTGAGCGGGGAGTCCGCGGTGCGCACAGTAATGCGGGGCTGCAAGCCCTCTGTCTCTCTCTCAGCAGCCTCCTCCTCCTCCTCCTCCTCCTGCTTCTCCTCCTGCCTCTAGCAGCCCATCCACTCCTCACTCTCAGGCGTCCTACCTCTCGACCACCCCCCACCACCACCACCCCCCCCCACCACCCTGTCCATCAATGATCTGCTGCACTTGCATCCGATTTGCTGGGAGACCCCACCCACCACCACCATCACCACCACCACCTCCTCACCGACACGTGGTCTAAAACCTATCTATGTCGACATTATAGAAAATGTTTCATAAAGACAATTATTAGAAAGTAATGCATAGAGAGAATGCACACAAATAGCTGCTCATGGGGCCCATTGATCATGAATGCAAATGTGTTTGATTGAAGTCATTCTTCTCCTGATCGCGTTCATTGATGTGACCAAACTCATTAGACTAAGAACTTAAAATATTGGCCAATAAAAACGTCACCAAAAAGGTTATGGGTGTAGGCCTACTCCACTTACATTTGGTTAGGGTTAAAGGGTTAAAGTTCAACCTCTCATGTCGTGAGTAACCTCAGAGGGAAATTATTTCATTATTTTATTTATTTACGCCATCATGCCTATTTCGTTTCTTCTCTCTCTCTCTCTGTGTGTGTGTGTGTGTGTGTGTGTGTGCGTGCGTGTGTGTGCGTGCGTGTGCGCGTGCGTGTGTGTGTGTGTCACTTTCTTCTCCGACGAACGACCGCAGCAATCTCAGACGCCGTGCGCACGATTACAGTGACGGGGACAAACTTTGAGGTTGCATAGCTGCTCTGCTAAGTAAAAGGGAGGAAGATTTACCGGCCACCATGCAGCAAGCATCCCTCTTGAGGAGGTGGCGTGGGTCACCCCTGCATGCGGCTAATGAAATGCCGAGGACCGTCTCCATCTGCTGCCCCCTAAAGCCCCGTGGTGGAGTCATGGCTCTGAGCGTCTTATTAAAGCTGCCCCAATATTCTACACACGCCCTACCAGGGTGTATACACACACACACACACACACACACGGCTGTAGGCCTGCTTAAGCCCAGCTACGCGCTGCCACTCCTGCAGAGCGAGGAAACAATGGATGCACCATCATGATCCCACCATGAATGATTCATGCTACAAACATCAAACCCCCCCCCCCTGGAAATCTTTCGGATAATCAGAAAACACCAATAGGGGCCTATAGGCCATATACAGTACGGTAGCCTTAGAAACGTCTTCTTTCTGTCAGGGCGTGCGAACCAAAACAATGTTATGTTTAGCGACCTTACACATGCAGTTGGATCACACAAAGAGACGGGAAATGCATGAAACACAACACAGAGCTATAGGCCTCAAGTTGGTACAATGCAATGGTGGCTTCAAGCTGCAAACACGTGGAGCTGCAACGGATAGTGTAACCTGTAGCACCAGACACAAGGGGGCATACAAATAGCAGAGAGAGAGGAGAGAGAGAGAGAGAGAGAGAGAGAGAGATGCAAAATCAGCAACTCAAAATGAGGAAAACGACGCATTTATTCAGTCTTTGTAGATTTATTCGTTCTCCAGTGATTTACAGTCCAATACAATAGTTCAGTAGCCGATCGGAGACGTTAAGTCGTAAATGCAATTCAATAAATACAAAAAAGCGGGGGTCCTTTGCGTAGGCCGTTGGGCATGTGACGATGGTGCTTTTTGTTCCTTAATCCACAGGTTGGCAGCGATTACTCGATGCAATTATCTGATTGGTTAAGTGGTCCTAAACATTTCACAATTTTGGAAATGAACTGTTGAACTGTTAAGAACCACTTAATCAACTAGACTCCAGTTCATAATGGCCGTATGAGTTGTATCTCTCTTCTCACAGTCCTTCCAGCATAAAGAAAAATACAAAAATACATTCACATAAAACATCAGGCAAAAAAAAGGCATTCAAATAGAAAAATGGAGATACACACAATCTGGCACACACACACACACATATATATATATAATAAAGAGGTCATGACCTTTATCCAACAGTTGCAAGTGTAAAATAAAGCACTCACCTGGTGACGGTCCTTGCCTAATGTGGTCCTTGTCTAGACTGAGTGACTTTTACCTCTTGCTACTCTTTATATAGTGTAGGTTCATACAAGTCCTTTATTCAGCGAGGAATGAGGCCCATGCAGGTTGAACCGGATGAGCTGGGTTCCTCCAGAAACAAGCGCTGTTCTGAAGCCGCCCTAAAGACACGGATGGCAAATACCACTCTCTGGCACATAGGCCGGAGACATTCTTTAATGCGTGGCTTTTAAGCTTATGCCAAATTCAACGTGTTTTATGTGATGTCAGATGGTGCTTTGAAGCCCATTTAGACCAATGGTAAAACTAGTTAGGTTGTTTCTCCTTTTCACAAGAGTGTCGTGAGGGGCTGCGCCACTAGTACCAGCGACGGTGAAGTCACATTTCTGAAGTCACGTTTCCTCATCGGGATCAAATGTGACTTTATTCCTATGAAAGTATAAATCACTTGGACCAAATACGCTCCATTTGGCTCTGATGCCAAAATCTAAAAGAATTAACATTTTGCTGCTTTATGTGCATTTAGACAAATGTCCACATTGATTCCAGGAGATTTTATTACAGCATGTATTTATTCAGTAATGTTTTTCATACATTGCATCATTGTTGATTTGACAGCGATGGCATACACTTAGAAGTGAAACATATGCCTAACAGTCACAAAACCCTGACCAAAACCATGGCAAACATTCAGTGCAGTAATTAAAACTAATTAAAACAAAACACACACAAACCTCCATCGATTGCTTTAGAATCAAGTAATCAACAATTGCCTGGAATACCAAAAAGATATATTTCAACAATTGTTTGGCTAATACCATAGCTGAACAATGGCTTGGGTAATACCATAGGTCAGAAGTTATAATGAAGACGGGCACATCTTCAGTAAAAAAAACAAAAACAAAAGTCCAGCATAACAAACCATTAACTTAGCAGCAGAGACACAAGAGACGCAACAGCAAACGGAAGGCCGGACGAGATGGCCTGGACACTTTCAAGAATCGCAAGTGCAAGAGTATCCCTTCAATGAAGACCCAGAGAGAGAGAGAGTCCAGCATGGCTAGGTTTCCTACAAGAATGCAGGCTACAGGTTTGGGGACGGATGCACATAGATGATAATCTGTAACCTTTTTCATTCTTACCATTTGAAAAAAAAACCACACCATTAAGTCATTCAGGGACACTTCACATCAATATACTGTGAGATTCCATTTGACAATATTCAACTGTGCAACGTCGGATTCAAAAGGAGCCAATCATCTCTAGGCAGATATTGCTTCATAAACACTTAACACGGTACGCGTTCTTAAAAGGAGACATCTGAAACAAGAGTTGGGTTATAGATCCCTGAAAACACACTTTTTAGTTTCCTCAACAATTTCACACGTTCAAACATCTTTTTGATTCGCTGATATAAAATTCCCTGATTGCCCAGCATGGCGACCCCCGTTACTGGGAAAACGTTTTACTCGAACACAGTAACATAGTGTACATGTACATCTAAAAACAAAAAAAACAAACACATGCGTGCATACACAGACACAGTAGTCATTCAAATGTGCTTGCGTGTTTGCTGGTGAGCAAACACCACTGCATGCGAGACACAGAACACGGAAGCAGTGTAACGGCAGGAGACACTGGAACAGTGGAAGGTGGGAGGGGTGGAGGGCGGACGGGGGGGGGGTGGCAGGGCTGTGTGCCGAGATGCGCCTGGCGTGACCAAAGGAACCCGTGACCATCTTGGCGGCTCTAGCATCCCGCCGGGGGTGGGGGGGGGGGGGGGGTGCTGGTCTCCTGAGACAAAACGGAGCAAGGACATGGGATTAGCTTTGTGTGTTTGTGTGTAAAGGGTGGGGGGGGGGGGTAGTGGTGAGGGAAGGGTGCCCGCATGGAGGTTCTTTTCGACGGTGTGCACACATGTGCGCACAATGACACGGATGGGCTGCTTTCAGGTGCAGCAGGTTTCACAGGTTTGCGGTTGGCGGCCATGTTTTCTGTCACACTGAAGGACATTCTAACAGTTGCACAAAAAAGGTGCATGTATGCTGGGGGCAGATTCATAACACGGTGGCTATAATGCATAAATCATACAGTTTCTATGTAAACTAAAGATTATTTTTGGTTTATTTTGGTAAACTAAAGATAAAGTAAGACTTCTAGTTCATCAATGTCAAAGTTAGATAAAAGTGAACACGTGTTTCGTGTTCACTATGTATCGCACGTGTAGAGATTTACCAAAAGGTGATATAAACGAGAGCTAAACTATACAACACACAGACTGAGGGGAAAAGGGAACAATAGGTTCTATACACATTGCAAATTACATACAGTGGAGGTCATTTACCTCACACCACCACCTCCACCACCACAACCACCATCATCATCCTATTCACCAAGCTCAAACAGTTTGTCCTGAAATTGGAGACAAGACAAGACAGATAAGTGAATCACACCAAAGTTCACAGTGGTTTTACTGGCATGCGTGGTGTCTCCAGTGTGTGTGTGTGTGTGGGGGGGGAGTGGAGAAAAACACCAGCAGGAAAAAAAAGTTGCCGCAAAACCTGATCAGGTCTTGCCTGACATTTAGTGCTCAGGAGCATATTCAGATGCGCCGCAGTTTCCTTTTTACCGGCAACCGTTGCCTGGAAGGAGGCAGACACATTACTCTTTCAGTCGTGTCCCCTAAAAGTCGATATATTTACAATGAAGTAAGCAGCGGACGCCGCTAACTACTGACCACCGCATGGGCCGTCTGTCCGTCGTATCCCGGGGTGTTCAGGTCGGCCCCGGCTAGCTGCCAGATCCCCAGACCGTCCAAATCGCCGTTAGCGGCCAGGCTAAAAAAAAACACACAACAACTTAGAAGTCAATACTATCACTTGCAGTACAGCCACCGTTCCACTATACCATCCGAACAGTCAAAATCGCTGCAGTCACATGAACCAGCAAGTAATTACAATCTGAGGTATGAAAGTGATGCATTCGTTTTTTATTTGTTTTAAAATCACAATGAAACTGAAGTCGTGTGAGTGAATGCACGTCACATAATAATTAGCCGCGGAGGACGCATCGCGGTTCCCCTATCTTCCCAGATCTTCATTCGACATGCTTCAGGGAACATGTTCCACCGCACCACCGGGCCTCTGGAGCGTGACGGAGCCCACAGGACCGGGGACCGGACAGCACAGGGGGAATATTGAGGATCGAGACCAGCCAGGCTGCGTGTGCGTGCGTCTTATGGGGGCCTAGCCGTGGCTCGAGAGATGAGGCGATCCAGTTATGCGGCCTGGGAGCATTCCTGCCACCGCTTCAGTGGCGTCAGACTGGGGAGACTGGTCGTACCTGTGACAACTATGTCGAATTTTCTTTTTACGAGTGTGTGTGGGTTAGAGATGCGCGGTTGGCGGTTGCAACCGCGGACTCCGCGGCTAAACCGCGGATCGGGCGGATGACGTGACAAAAAAGAATATTTTAATAAAATTCGGGCGGGTGGCGGTTTAACCAATCAAATAAAAAATATATATACATCGTTAGATATTGTTACCTACATCCGAAAAAACGAGCACACTTTGAAATAGTCACATTTTCAAGACGCTTTGTGGCAAGAGCTTTCTAGCCTCGCGTCAGCAGCGCCTTGCATCGCCTATAGACCTAAAAACAACCGGCGGATGGCGGGCGGGTGCAGTTTTGAAAATTGGTCAAAAAACGTTGGTGCGGATGGATGGCGGACGGATGATGCGTTTTGTGATGCGGTTGCGGATGAAATAATAGCCCATCCGCGCATCTCTAGTGTGTGTGTGTCTGTTTTGTTTCAAAACATCGATCGCACACCCCCCCCACACACATTGTCCCCACTGGGTGTCTGTCTCTCTCTCTCAGGTCTCACCTGCACAGCTCTGTGCCCGAGACCCCCAGTTCCTCTCGGGACAGGTGGGCTCCGGTCCTTCGCAGCAGCTTGACGATGTCCTTGTGTCTGCATGAGACGGAGAGAGAGGACGACAGAGGACGAGGACACATGATTAGGGTGGCGCATGAACAGCAACACTACGGGCACAAAAGGAGCATGGCGGTGGTGGTGGTTGGTGGCTGTGGGGGCTGTGATGGTGGTGATGGTGACAAAATAAAAAAAAAGTTTGAGGTTTGATTAATTGCCAGGCAAGTGGAGACAGGTGTTCTCCACCCCCGCAGTCAAACATCCACACTGGTCCCTCAACACACACACACACACACACACACACACACGCACACACACACACACACACACACACACACACACACACACACACACACACACACACACACACACACACACACACACACACACACACACACACACACACACACACACACACACACACACACGCATGAACACCCACACATACGCAAACCTGGAGTGTGCATGTTCGTTGGGGAGGGGGGGGGGGGGCAAGTAGAGTAGAATAGATCAGGGCATGAGGACGACCACAATGGCTCGATGAATGAATCAATGAATCATGTACGTAGAAAAGCTAAGGAGACAATCGTGAGGAGTTAAAACAAACGATCCATTTCCGAGTCAGAGAGTTTCTATCAAGTGTGAAACCGGGCGCAGGCTGGCTGGACTGGTTTCGGAGGACACGCCTCTCTCTTTTGTGCTCAGACCCTGTTTCTCTCCACGTTTGCTGCCACTCCTTATATGGGCGCACGGGGCCAAGGTGGAAAAACAAAATGAGGACAGGCCCGATAAGCCGTGGAATGTGAAGAACTGCCTTCCCGTCCTAGGCAGGGTTACTTTAGGTGTCACTGCTGGAGCGCAGCCGTCTCCCAAGACAAAGACGAGTCTATACTTGCTGTGCCAACCGTTGGAAAAGGACAACAGCCACTTGCCACAGCTCTGACACCTTAACGACTCCCTCTCCCTGAGAGACTGAGGCTCTGCGGCCTACTGCAACACAAAAGTCCAGGTACCAATACAATCTAATGGCAATACAAACACAAAAAAGGGGATACAACATTTCAAATAGCCTTAGCTATAAAATTGCCCCAAATATTCTAATTGTTTAAACTTTGAAAACCCCCACTTCCCCACTGACATTCAAGCAGACTCTACGGGCCACTTTTAAACACAAATCCTCAGTAGACTTCACATGAAAAGCCAGTTGGGCAGTTAAGTCCTTGGGGAAAAGAAACGGTGTCACGGGGTTCACCTGAAGCGCACTGCGTTGGACAGGGGCGTGTCGCCGTAGCGATCTCTGGCGTAGATGGTGGCGCCGTGGCTCAGCAGGTACTGCACCACCTTGAGGTGGCCCTCGCACGCCGCGATGTGCAGGGGCGTGCGGCCGTCGTAGTCGCCCAGGCTCAGGTTGCTGCCCTAGTCGATGGCGCAACACATTGGCATGTTGGCACAAGAATACTGCGGTCGTCGTCAAGACAAATAAGCTCCAAATCAATGAATGACATGTGTGTGAGATGAAAAAAGTTTGATCCGACCACGAATGTTGTAATATCTGAGCTGTTAAGCTATAGTATTACAACGTCCTGGCATGTCAAGATATTATTATTATTGTTGTCGTTGTCATTTCTCTGTTGGTTACCATGCCCCGGATGGCGTCCAGAGCCTCCACGTCCCCGATCTTAGCGGCAGCGCAGGCCAGCGGGGGGGTCAGGGCGTCCCGGATGGCTTCCAGCTCCTGCAGAACGTCATACGTTAAAATCATAAAATCAGGGATCAGGCTTTATTTGTTACTTTTGAAAGATCAAATATCATTCAATATATGTATATTTTTTTATCTCCCTTCAAAGGCACAGTGAAAGTCATTTAGCAGACATTTTTATGACACGGCTGACATTTTGTGTTCAGATACATGTCATAATGAGCATGTAGGGGCCTCAAGGACGCCGTCAGCTGGCCGCCTTCTGGCTGAGAGTCGATAACACAAGACTGCCTTCTAATAAGGCGAAAAAATACAAAATACAAACAATAAATAAATGAATGCATAAAAATGTTTCCCGCGAGTCCACGGTATGCGGTGTGCTGAATCCCTCGCCGCCGGAGAAGGAGGCTTGCACGTCATTGAAAAACACTCAAACATTCAGCATGCAGCACATTCGCATACGGTGTGAAAGAGGCACTGACCTCGGTGCAGCTGATGCTGAGAGACTTGGCGATGACCTGGATGAAGCGGCTGTCACTCAGTGTGATCTTGGCTCCGGCCAGATCGGAAATCATCTCCCCTCGCAGGTTCTGGGCCATCATCTGCATACGTTGCATTGCAGGGACACATAAGACACAAGTGATAAGTGTCAGCTGTTTCCCCCATTCACATCCATCCCTGCTCTCCATTTGTATTTTCAGCGTGTTCATAATTTAGACTCTGTGTGGGGGAATAAGGCTTGTAGAGAGGCCCAGTAGGGGGTCCATTTCCACAGCAACCTCGAACCATGGGGATGCCTGCATGGGTGTTCCCAATGCAGCTGGCAGATATCATTAGGGGCTGGGTTAAAACATAAAAAATGAATAAAACCATTTTACTTCTTCAAAACAATCTTTTGAGTGATCTGATATAGATTCATAAAACAATCCCTGACCATACCGATATTAAAGGAAGGAAATCGAATTCTTGTGAATTGGAATCAAATCGATTTGGGAAATCAGTCCTAGACATAATCCCTCCAGCGGGTCCTGGGTCGGCCTCCTGGGTCTCCTCCCGGTTGGCGTCACCTTCTATTTTTTGGTTTGAATGCAGACCAACATGTTGGAACACAGCGTACAGGTGAGGGCCGCGCGGAGGACCCACCTTCTTCTTGGCCTGGATGTCCAGTTCGTCCCGGGCCAGCACGTTAGGAGAGCTTGGAGAGGGGCGGCCTCGGGGGTCATGTCAGAGCCCGCGGATCAGCCCCGCCTCGGTCAGCACCTGAGGAGAAGCACATGGGTGGGCACCATTTGAGGCGGCAGTAGCTCAGGAGGTAGAGTGGTTGTCTGCCAACTGGAAGGGTTGCTGGGTTCGATCCCTGAGCTCCACCTCAGCGGAGAATCAGCCGCACCGCAAAAGGGGGCCAGGTGCGGCACATTACGGGGGTGATGAGTAAGGGATAAAAAGAATGACGAGATAAGGGATGAACGGAGTAGCTGAGGTGAAACCTGGAGGAGAGTGCTGTGTGCAGTGAGTCGTGAAAGAGTTGGCTATATGAGGCGATATGAGACCCCCGCCTGTCTGACAACCCTAATCCAAGTGTACCGACCCTGCCCTTCGGACAACGACGATTCCCGTGGATACGGACTGGCTGATACTAACCCCTACCTCTTCTTTCCATTTAACAGCAATAAACTTGCTGACTAAATTGATTTACCCTGGTGTGGACCTTGGAATTATTGTATTCAGTCGAGTGACTACTCCCATCACCCGGGAGTGTGTCACATATGGTGGAGGATGTGGGCAATTTCGATTGACTGAATACAATAAAACCATGACAGATCCCAGGGTGCTCCAGGAGATTAGATTAGAGTAGATTAGATTCAATAGTATTGTCATTGCACAGCACAAGTACAGTACAGCAAAAAGTCATCGTTGTACAGAGTTCAGGGAGATGACAGCTGAGGGGAAGAAGCTGTTCCTGAGCCTGCTTGACTTGGAACGAAGTTTCCTGTAGCGCCTCCCAGAGGGAAGGAGTGCAAACAGTCCATGGTTGGGGTGAGAGGTGTCTCTGACAATGCTACGTGCCTTCCTCAGACACCGTTTGTGTTTGGTAGTCTCTATAGCAGGGAGTGGTAATCCGATGATGCGTTGGGCGGCTTTCACCACCCTCTGCAGCGCTTTCCGGTCTGAAACAGTGCAGTTGCCGTACCGCACTGTGATGCAGTTGGTGAGTATGCTTTCAATGGCACACCGGTAGAAGTTCACCAGGATTTGAGGGGACAGGTGGGCTTTCCTCAGTCTCCTCAGGAAGAAGAGGCGCTGGTGAGCCTTCTTGACCAGTGAGGCAGTGTTGAGGGTCCAAGAGAGGTCCTCGGAGATGTGGACCCCCAGGAATTTGAAGCTGGAGACACGCTCGACCTCCGCCCCGTTGATGAGGACGGGGGCGTGCCCGCCAGCTCTGGTCTTCCTGGAGTCCACAATGAGCTCCTTGGTTTTCTTGGTGTTGAGGGCCAGGTTGTTGTCAGCGCACCACGCCACCAGGTGCTGGACCTCCTCCCTGTAGGCTGCCTCATTGTTGTTTTTGATGAGGCCCACCACCGTTGTGTCGCCCACCAGATGCTCGCGCAGATGGTGCAGAGCACCCAGCTTCAACAGCAGCAGATACACCAGCAGCAACAGGTCCTGTAAATATTAATGACCAAGCAGACAGAACATGCAGTGCATTTTCAAAGGGAGATAAAAGAGCTACACGCGGCACGAGTGGAGCAGGGAGACGCGGCTCTGCCGAGGCGCGCAAACCCCGCCCAGTTTCTGGTAAAACAGACCCCCGCGGATAGCGTGGAGGCTTTTCTCCGCCTCTTTGAAATCACCGCCCATCGGGAGAAATGGCCAGAGGCTCAATGGGCAGACTTAGTAGCGCCCTTTCTGAGCGGGGTGGCGCAGGCAGCATACCAAGATCTGACCGACGGAACAACCGTCACATACGGGACGTTAAAGAAGAGATTTTGCAGAGGCAAGGTTCACCCTGATCGCCAGGCACAACGGTATCATGATTGGAACCTATGATCCGGCGGGCTCTTCCCAGAGCCCAGATGCACGAGCTCACCCGCATCATTAACGGGTGGCTGGTGTCGGACCCCAAAACGCTGGGGCGCCAATGGAACGAGTGGTGATGGACCGGTTCTTGCGGGCCCTCCCCGTCGAAGCGGAGAAACTGGGCAGGACAGAGCAATCCTAAAAACGCAGAGGCTCTAGTAGATATCCTGGAGGGCTATTCACGTGGCCCAAGGGTTGCTGCGCAATGGGCGGCCGACAAAGACTGAAACGGTAACCCGGCCCACCGAACGCCAAAGGGGGGCGACTCCACCTGTCGGCCAGCAGCACCGACCCGATGCGGTTCCAGGAGGTGGATCCTGAGGGGTCCACAGAAACACCTCTCGGAGGGGGAGGCCAGTGTGGCAGAAGCGGCGGCCTATGAAACAGCGAGGGAGGAGGAAGAGAGGCTGCCAGCCGAGGAAGAAGAGGATTTCGGGGAACCTATTCCCCCAGAATCTGGACGACCAGCCCCTACCCGCCCCTCTCGCCAGCAGGTTTGGAACGGCGCAATTGGAGGACACCTACCCTGACCAGCGCGCTCCAGCAGGTGTCGGTGGTGGACCATGGCACGAAGGGATTGCCCGGGAGCTAATGATGATGTTCTCCCGAGTCGGTCTACCCGACGAGATCCTCACCGACCAGGGCACGCCCTTCATGTCCAAGATCATGAAGACCTATGCGGGCTAATGAAGGTTACCCAACTCAGAACCTTGGTGTATCACCCCCAGACCGATGGCCTCGTGGAGCGGTTCAACCAGACCCTGAAGAGGATGCTAAAAAAGGCTATGGAGGCGGACGGGAGGAATTGGGACCAACTGCTGCCCTTTCTACTCTTCTCGAATCCACAGGATTCTCACCATTCGAGTTGCTATACGGAAGACGACCGTGTGAGGACTGTTGGACCTGGCGAAAGAAGCCTGGGAGCACCAACCATCTCACCACAGAACCATGGTGGAACATGTGGAGGAGGTGAGAGAGAGAATGGCCACCATATGGCCCATGGTCCGAGAGCACATGGCGGAAGCTCAAACCACCCAGGCCCGGATCTACAATCGAGGGGCCCAACCCCGAGAGTTCGCCCCCGGAGACCGAGTGTTGGTCCTGGTGCCCACCTCCGAGTGTAAGTTCCTGGCGAAGTGGAACGGCCCATACGAAATCCTGGAGAAGGTGGGGGAGGTCAACTATAAGGTGAGGCAGCCAGGACGAAGACCGCCGACCAAGGTATACCACATAAACCTACTAAAGAAATGGGTGGCCCGCGATGTGCTGTTCTCTCTCTCTCCTCCTCCCCCGACAGGTAGCAAGACCATGCTGATCGAGGTCCTGATGGGAGAACACATAACACCCAGACAGAGACAAGACTTGCAGGAGCTGATCAACCGGAATCGGGATGTGTTTTCGACAGAGGCTGGACATACTGAACTAATCCAGCACCACATCATCCGAACGGAAGTAAAAAATATGCTGAGGGCGGGGATAATCGAAGAGTCCAACAGTGAATGGTGTAGCCCGATTGTCCTAGTAACCAAGCCTGATTGGCACTATTAAGATTTTGTAACGATTTCAGACAATGGACCTTTCCACACTTGTCAGTCACACGGAGAATAATAACCAATAAGATTGCCTGATTTCTTAAGATCACGCCCCTTTGCAACAGAGCCGCCCATGATGTCCCACAAAACAAAGCTTGTCCCGCATCCATGCAGTCTGCAGGACTTGTTTTTAATACATGGATAGAGCTTATGTATTTTTAAATTTGGACAACTACATATGGCCTCATAGAGACATTATTATTAAAAACATGCCTGAAAACATTAGAAAAGAATTTCCTTCCACTCAGTCATTATTGATGGTACTGAATGTAAGACCCAGGTGCCATCTGCACTGGCTTTACAGAGTCAGCTTTATAGTGACTATAAGACAAGCACAACCCTCAAAGCATTGACTGGATGTGCTCCAAGTGGGTTCTGCCATTTTTGTGTCCGAGTTTATTACAAGGTGCTGTATCTGATAAGGCAATTACTGAACGCAGTGGTTTTTATGATGTACTTAAAACAAGTGCAACAATCAAATGGTTGATAGCGACTCCACACATCAATTTACAGCAGCGCCGACACAAAAAGCTACAAAGCTCGATAATTAGTTAAAATTCAAAGGTTTATTTGTCACCTATTTCAGTGTACAGGTACATTGAGCAGTGAAATGTTTTTTTCGCTAGGACCAGACTGCTACCGCGCCATCGTGTGATTAGCATAGCTCGGTGATTAGCCCACTGTAGCTAGTAGTTAGCAGATCTTATTTTTCATTGTAAACACATCACTAACGTACTCACCCTGCTTTACATGTGCAGTAGGACTCCACGATTTTGTCCTGACGAATTTCAATGCGGAGTTTTCTGCATAGATCGCCAACACTTAGCATCAAGTTTTATGTTGTCATCTGCTCCGTCCGAAATCCGAATGTCATGGATATATCCTTGTGTCAAATAGTTCAGGCCTTTCTGTACAACTCTCTTAGATAAAGTAGCAGCATTTGGCAAATAACATACAGCGATATTGTCAGGAATCCTTGAGAGAGAATCATCAGCAGGGGGACGTTGTTCAGTGGACATTACTAACATGCTGCAGAGTGTGGGAAAGCTTGGGGGGCATAGCAACAGTAACTAGGGGGGGGCGGGACTTGCCGCTTGAGTAGGGAAAGGTCCATTCAATTTGACGCATACCCCATGCCCCGAGTAGATGAGCTGATCGAACGCCTGGGGAAGGCGCGATTCATCACGACCTTGGACCTGACTAAAGGGTACTGGCAGGTACCCCTGGCCCCTGGAGCCAGGGAGAAGACGGCATTTGCGACCCCGGAGGGATTATTCCATTACTGTATGCTGCCGTTCGGACTACACGGGGCCCCGCCCACCTTCCAGAGGTTGATGGACCGGGTGCGCCGACCCCACCGTGAGGATGCGGCAGCATATTTGGATGACATCATAATACAGGGGGAGGAATGGGGGACCCACCTGCAACACGTAGACGCTGTATTGGGGGCCCTGCGGGGAGCGGGACTGACGGCAAACCCAAAGAAGTGTCGCCTCGGCCTCCGAGACGCAGACTACCTGGGTACACCATCGGACACGGATGCGTCAAACCCCAGGTAGGAAAGGTCGAGGCGATTCGGGAATGGCCCCGCCCTCGCACCAAAAAGCAGGTATGGGTCTTCATTGGGCTCGCCAGCTACTATCGGCACTTTGCCCCCCATTTCTCCTCTCTGGCAGCCCCCCTAACGGACCTGACCAGAAGCCGACTGCCAGACCGGGTCCTGTCCTGTGAACGGCTGAGACAGAGGCAGCCTTCGTGGCCATCAAGGAGGTCTTGTGTGCGGAACCAGTGCTGGTGACCCCTGACTTTAACCAACCGCTAGTGGTGCAGACCGATGCTTCAGAAACCGGGGTGGGTGCCGTCCTCTCTCAGCTACGTGAAGGTGAGGAGCATCCAATCACGTTTATCAGCCGCAAACTGTTGCCCCGAGAGCAAAAATACTCCACCGTGGAGAAAGAATGCTTGGCGATCAAATGGGCCCTAGAGGAACTAAAGTACTATGTTTTGGGACGGCACTTGACCCTGGTAACAGATCACGCACCGCTAGTATGGATGTCCAGGAATAAAGAGAACAACGCCACGGTCACCCGCTGGTTCCTAACACTACAACCATACGCTTTCACTGTCGTCCACAGGTCCGGCGCTGCCCATGGGAACGCGGACTCAGCTAAGCTCATGGATCGCCCCTCCCCCCAGGTCGGAGCTGAGGAGGGGTGTGTGGCAGCCGGCGGCGAATGCCAGGGGGAAGTGATTAATGGGCGATATATCAGATGGCCGGCAGAGGCCGCCCGCGTATATCTAGACGAGCAATGACATCAGCGGAGAATAAGACGCACCCGCGAAAGGGGCCAGGAGGTGCGGCACATTACGGGGGTGATTAGTAAGGGATAAAAAGAACAACGAGATAAGGGATGAACGGAGTAGCTGAGGCGAAACCTGGAGGAGAGTGCTGTGTGCAGAGTGAGTAGTGAAAGAGTTGGCTGTGTGCCCTTGGATATATGAGACCCCGCTTCGTGCCTGACCCCTGCCTGTCTGACAACCCGAATCCAAGCCCCACCCTGGACTATATGAGAACCCACCTGAGTGTACCGACCCCTGCCTTTGGACAACTCGTGGATTACGGACTGGCTGATACTAACCCCTACCTCTTCTTTCCCTTTAACAGCAATAAACTTGCTGACTAAATTGAATTACACTGGTGTGGACCTTGGAATTATTGTATTCAGTCGAGTGACTAATCCCATCACCCGGGAGTGTGTCACAATACATATAACAAATAAACGAAGACCACATTAAAATGTTACTTAGTCAGGCGTATTCCAACTCATACTTGTATTTGCTCATGCATTTATTCATTTAGCCTGGGTAACACTTTTGTTACAGTTATAGTGATCCTACCTTGCCGGTGGCGTAGCAGGTGGACACCGTCCCCCTCAGACACTGGGTGCAGTTGATGATGATCACGCCGCGGTCGGTGGCCTGCTTGAGCTCGGCCAGGAGGTCGGCGCGGTTGTCGGGGGCGTTCCCGCTGCCGTAGGTCTCCAGCACCACGCCCTCCATGGGCGGCTGCAGGAAAGCCCTCACCTGCGCACACATGGAGCCGGCCAGACACACACACTTGGTTGGTTTGTGAGCGAGAGAGAGCAGTTAAGGTTATAAGAGACCTTCATGTGGAATGACAACTCTCTGGTTGCTCCAAAAATCGAACTAAAAGTCAGGGTGATGGAGATGTGTCTTTTCATCTTTAACTTTCCCACCGCGTTTTGTGGTTCGTATCCCGAGACGTCATCTCCCCATTGTACAGATCACCAGATGTCACCAAATCTTCAGCCGCCAACGCTCACAACCACAGACGCAGGACCATAAACGCCCACCGACGTAGAGACCCGTGGCGTGCCTGCGCCGGCTACTCCACCCAGAAGTAGAATTTGGCCTCTTCTTTTTTCAACCTGAACCTCCACCAACATTATGGCTCAGCCCACACTCCACCATCATACCCTCCACCCTCCACCCTCCCAACCCCGCCACCCCCCCACCACCGCCTCCCAGCTCTCCTCCTAAAAGCACATCTGCTGTTGTCTTGTGCCGCTGCCATCCCAGTCAACGCTTGACTGGCATTGGGAGACTCCATTACCCGCCGGTAACCATGGCATCTGGAGGTGGAATCGCCAGGAAGGGGATGATATGTGTGTGTGTGTGTGTGTGTGTGTGTGTGTGTGTGTGTGTGTGTGTGTGTGTGTGTGTGTGTGTGTGTGTGTGTGTGTGGTGTGTGTGGTGGGGGGGGGGGGGGAACCATTATCTTGCCAAAGACGTGAGCAGAAAGAATGTAACAAGGTATCTTCAGTCTAAACATAAAAAACGTGACCAGTGCTAAAATTCCTGATACAATAGGCAGATGCATTTTTTCCCCCGAGCCTCTCTTGTCCAAAGAGAGAAGCATTCGAACCAAAAGCCACACGCTCTGCTGTAGTACAGTGAGCCGAGCTTAGCACAACTTATGTGGCTTACGTGGCTCAAGGCGGAGAGAAAGAGCAGGCCTTTTGATGGCCAACAGGGGTAAGGGTAGCAGGCTGAGACAGTAAAGCAACGCTCTTTTCATCTCAGGATGTGAAACTAAATATTATAATGCCGAGGCCAACTGGGTTTTTAGTGGGTAATTGGTCATGGCCCATAACCAGACTTCATATTTTCCCGGGGCCCAAGGACTGCTGGCAACTTCAGAACAGAGCCAGAAAGTACACTGGCATGCGTTAAATGACAAAACGCTTTGGGATAAGCAAAAGTAAATTGGAAAAACAAATTGAGGGAATTATTATGCCGTTAGAATCCGATCTAATGGGCCAGACTGTGCCTGCGTCTTTTCCTTGATCGTCGCCGAGTGCGAGTGACAAGCCACAGAGTAAGACAAATATTTGGGGAAGTGTCTCCGGGTCATTCGGGAGCGTAGGAGATAAAAGACGTACGATTTCAAATGCTTATTTTCCCTTGCCGCCGTCGTCGTGAGGTCCCTTTGGAGGCATAAACGCCTCGACTTTGCGACGCGGAAGGGCTCCTGTGGCGAAGCAAATTAGACCAGAGTGGAAACGCGAGATGGGTGGCCTATATTTTAAGTGAAAATGCAACGTGGGATTTGGGCTGTTTAGAAATATGCTCTGGCGACTAATCACAGGGACGGGAGGGGAAGAAGAAAAAAAAAAAACGGCATCTTTCTAGACCACATATTTATACAAAACATGGATGCTATTCTGGAGTCTGACATTTGTAATGCAGGCTTTTATCACACATGGGAAGAGCTTAGGAGCCCCCCCCCCCCCTTTCCCAGGAGGATCTGTTGGGAGTGGCAGAGGACAGGAAGCACAGATTGCTTTCCTTCTACTTCAGAAGACGGATGCACGGCTGGACGGACTGCTTCCTTCATGCCGTCGCCGTACTGCTTTTAGGAAACCCGTCGTCATAACACGGCGAAATGAATCTCTAGCACTGAGCGAAACCCTGTGCGGTACCATAGTTGAGCACGCATGGAGGTTAAAGAAGTTATTTTGACTAATTCACACGGATTCAGATTATTATTAGACATCATCATGATCAAAAGCGATTTCAAAAACGACACACTAACTAATGGTTGTGAAAAGAAATATCAAAATATTCCAGCACAATATATCACAATTATTCCAGCTATGCCTCAGAGAGACCTTAAGATGTCACTAATGTTGCCAATAGAAGCAGACCAGAGGCAGTTTATCGTGATCATCTCATTTAATTCATGGTCTCTCTGCATGTGAGCGAGTGAGTGAATAGAAACCAGGGGCCAGGAACTAAATGACGTCATGAGTGACTTCCCACTGATGACGAAGAAGCATACAGAAGACCTCCTGACACTGACTCAACACCGTCCAGGACCCAATACAGCAATACAACACATACCGAAACTACTTGTGCCCACGATGACTCACACCTGATGAGTCTCTCGCCCCGGTTCACCCGCTCTCCCTCCCAGGTAATCTACCCCTCTCCCACCCTCCCTGTACGTCTACCCCCCCCCACTGTACCTCTCCCTCCCCTCCCCCCTCGTGTCCCCCCTCTCTCTCCATCTCCCTCCCTCTCACCTCTCCCCCTCCCCCCTCCCCCCCGTGCCTTACGGTGGCGGCGGTGATGCCGGGGAACAGGCGCAGAAGGCCCACGTTGTGGTTCAGCTCGGTGCTGACGTGGAACTTGGTGGTGGTGTTGGCCCTCCACACCGTGTCCCAGTTGACTGTGGGAGACACGGAGCGTCGCGTTAACACAATCTCTCTATGGTAACCGCAACAGGAAAACAACGTCAACAATAGGCGACGCACTGTGACCAGCCATTCATTCATTCATTCATTCATTCATCCGTTCTTTAATTCATCCATTCATTACTTTTAATATCCACTTCCATGGTGGCCAGGGGGGGCAGGTTAGGAGAGGCGAAGGCATTGAAACTCCCAGCGTCGATCTTGGTGACCCGATTTCCCCTGTACAGTTTGTTGCGGAAATAGAGGCATACCTGAATAGGGAGGGAAGTACACGCGAACCGTATTTGAATAGAGCATTATGGTGGTTCTAATAGTGCAATCCTTCTGGTGAGGACAGGAAGGTTTGTCAGGAAGAACGTTCCAGCTAGACTGGTAACGTGAAACAAGTAAATCAAGTGTAATGCAACAATACAAGTTCCAAACGTATCCCTGAGGTTTCTTTCCTTGAACAAAGAGCAGAGTATAAGAGTATAATAAGATAAGATCCTTTTTGTATTGTCTTCTACCTGTTAGAAATAATCACTTGCTATTGCGAAACACACCAGTGTCGTTGAGCGAGAATTTTAACAGCGTTTTTTTCTTCCTCTACTTTCTCCACATAAAACGATAAATCATTTTATACTTTCTAAATGACACAAATCACTCAATAGAATAAAATAAATGTTCAGTTTGACACCAGGAAGTTGCGTGGGTTTTTCCCGCTCCCATTCAACTCTTGTTATATAGATTTTTTTAAATGATGAAACACTTGACCTATGCTGATGTAATCAACTGACATACATAGTAACCAACAGTAGGTAGCTACATAGTAGTGACATAGTAGCTCAGAGTAGCAGCCTCTGATCGCTCACCTCTGGAATGACAAACTGACCGGCAATCAGCAGCGCCCCCAGCAGGTTGTCTCTGCCATCATTCCTCATTTCATAAATTGGCACCTGAAAATAAAAAGGTTTAAAAATTAATTTTAAATGTCGCAGTTTAGTGACTCAACCCACTAATCTGCTAAACAAGGTAGGCAACAATATGCCTTGTTTACAAAAGGTTACATTTCTTATGCTAAATGTAATTCGCTCTCTTTCAACCCACTTCCCAGTCAATAATAAAAAAAAAACTAAAGTTACATGAAAGTGCCGTATCTCATCAGCAGCTGCGCATCTGAACTCTGCTTATCTTTACTGGGGCTGTATAGTATCGTCCTGTTCCGACCTTGTAAAGACAGCAGGTGTTACCTGTGAGCCGGTGAGGATGATGGGCTTGCCCAGGTGCTCACACATGAAGGACAGGGCGGAGGCCGTGTAGGCCATGGTGTCGGTGCCATGCAGGATCACAAAGCCATCGTACTCCACGTAGTTTTTCTACAAAGAAAAATATAATGCAATTTCAGAGGGTGCAATGACAGGTGCTCACTCACAATCAAAAATGCATTTGCTTCTTCTTCATTTCATCAATTAGCAGACACATTTATCCAAAAGAGTCCAACAATTATTTTTTATTATAAAAAATGTGTTATTTGAAATGTCATTAACGAGCAGATGGGGGTGCTCAGTGATGCCTCCAGGGAGGTTTGAACCCGGAACATTTCTGTCCTTGTTCGGTTAACTAAAAATGCTCTTTACGAAGAGGCTTGATAATAATTATGCTGCATAGAAATTGATATGCTAATAGACATCACATACCTCGATGTCCTTCCCGACTTTACCCCAGTCATCAGTGGTCATGTTGCAAGAGTCCAGTAAGGGAGAGTACTCAAGAATAGTGTACACTATCCGTTTATAGTCCTTACTCGGCCTGTGAAAAACATTGACTCTTGAGTTTACAATGATCAAACATTACCCAGCCAAATAAACTTAAGGAAACAAACAGTTTGAAATGAAGGACAGAAGTCACAGCAAACCCAGATGGTTAACATAACAATGAAAAAGTTAAGGAAAACATTAGGTTAACATTAGGAAATCATACTTTAATGCGGTAATGGGCCCAGGAAGGAGTTATGCTTAAGCTGGAGACGGCGTGTTAAGAGAGAAAGAACTGGAAAGGTTTGAAAACCCAAGCAGATTCAATGAAGCGACAGAGCACGTAGCAGACCCCCCCCTTCAGCGTGAGCAGCAGGGGGTCCCAATGCATTATCCAGCACAGTGAGAAGTGTGGACGTGCTGTCGGGAGGGAGGGAGGGAGGGAGGGGGACAGACCGCGGGACGTCTGCCCACGATGGGGAGGACAAAGCAGGCTATTTTGACAGTGTAGCACCCTCCCCCCCCACCCCTCACCCCACTGCCTTGTCGAAACAAGAGACGATTGGCTGGCTACATCTATCATGTAAATAACAGGCAAAGCTGTGGCACAAAAGGTGGCCGTTTTTTTCTGTTTTCTCTGTACGTTTGCATAAGGGCTGTTGAGCATCTTGCTGAGGTGAGTGCTATACTTCCTGCTATTTGTTTGACCATGAGGTTGAGGAAGCACATGTTAACCTTGCATGTATAAACATATCCAAGTTCCTCCTCGGTGGAGTCTAAGGTTGGGCTCGGGACTGGGATCCCCACCCTGCAGTCCCGGTAAAAGACGGGCACCAACCAAGCAAAGCAGCTGGGAAACGATTTTCTGTTTAATCCTCTTCTTTTAAAGAAAAGGGGTGGGGCCTGTGGAACCCCATCTGAATCACCAGAGGCCCTCTTCTTTACATGGTCACAGAGAGAGGGGTGGGAGGAAACAGCAGGGGGTGGGAAGGGGGAAGGGGTGGCACCTGACCAATGGCAATGACCGACTGACACAATGCCCCAATTAGCCCTGGGACCAACGTGCATCCCTGGAACATATGTGGCGGATAATCTTAAAGCCAACGGTGGCACCAGGAACAATATTCATCCCACCAATTATTCATTTATCTGCCAGTGTAGCCTTAAGGTGCTACATGGTAGAGCATTAGCATAGTGACGCGTGTATGTGTGTGTGTGTGTGTGTGTGTGTGTGTGTGTGTGTGTGTGTGTGTGTGTGTGTGTGTGTGTGTGTGTGTGTGTGTGTGTGTGTGTGTGTGTGTGTGTGTGTGTGTGTGTAAGGGGGGGGAGAGGAGTTGAATGTCCTTGCGGCTTGCCTCTCAATAAACAATTAATAAACATTCTAGATAAATCATTAGCCTAAACCCATTCCGTTCCTGGGAATCAATATGTAACATATTTTAGCCAACGCATACGATCAACAGCCCAGCCATTAGACTTGCCTATGAGGCTACCTCTGTATAGACTCTTCAGCAAATATTACATTAGTTAATCATGCTGAACATGCCAACAGATATCCAAAATGCATGCAAACATGCATATTTACATTTTCAATTACGATTATCTCAACCTATCTCAAGATACATAAATCCCCTCAACCAACAAAACTACCAGTGCCAGAATAAACGTTAAGCTCTCAGATGGAGAGATACAAGCGTGTGACACACACACACACACACACACACACACACACACGCACACACACGCACATGATATCTTATGCGGGTCCAGTTCAAAATAGATTACTAGGAAGCCTCCTCATGCATGTCGCAGAGGGCTCGGGCTACAAGAGAGGGTCTAATTCACCAACAAGTCACTGTGCCCCGGGAATTTCAGCAAGGCCTTTCCTGAGCGTGCTCAGACACCAGTCACTCTCAAGGACAGTAGAGACGCACACAATGCCACCAGAACTACAATACCTACGAAAGGGCCGGTCGGCATGGTTGGATGGCTTCCTGTCGAGGCAACACAAGGAGTTGAGAGTAGGAAGGAAATGATGTGGCGAGATTCTGTTGCCATAATGGAGGGGGGGTGGGGGGGGCTTGGGGCTGCTGCTTTGATATGTTCCACACTGTAACTGTAAATGTAAATGTAAACCAAGACATGGACTTGGCCTGCAGTGCACGTTGCACATTACCTGTGGCTTGCCAGAAGTTCACAGTGACAATATTAGTGAGTGAGATCTTAAAAATAAATACGTGTAGATAGTGAAGTGAATACATCTTTGAAAACCTTAGACTACATATCAGACAAAACATTATTTTGTTTGTTTACAACGTATTTTTCCCCGGATAGTGAAGAATGTGATGGTTAAAAGGTGTGTCGTGGTGGACGAAAGGCTTACGGCAGGACCAGAGTTCTCTCCGGGGTACCATAGAAGTTATAGAGTCCGGTCTGCTGGGCATACTGCTCGTCGTGGAAGGTAGCCAGCTTCCGCAGGCTCTGCACAAACGCATTGGATTTGGGCGCAAGAACTGGGGGGGGGGGGGGGGGGGTTAGGGTTAGGGTTAGAGTGAGTAGTGGGGAGAATGAGTCTTTGAAGGCATAAGTGGCCACGTTGCAATCAAAGTAGCCCAAAAACTTGTCTGACAGTGAACTCTGCTGGTAACCTTGAGAATTGCACTCGGTTGCACATACTAACTGTCCTGCCAGTGTAAGCCTGCAATAGTCAGCTGTCCCAAACAAGTGAGTTATATTATACATATTATACATATTATTATTACGTGTAACCAGTTTGCTAATCTTTTCTTGTACCCGTTTTAATCATAATGCAAATGCTGGATACAAATATGGCTCAGCCAGTTTACATAATTAAAAAAAAAAAATTACATTTTCTTTTTGAAGACTAAATTCATAACATAAAATAAGATAGAACTTTATTAATCCCAAAGGAAATTCTTGTGCCAGGTTGCATGCAATAGAAGAAAACAATAGAGAAATAAAGTAAGTCTAAGTCTTAGGAGTAGTATAAATATATAGGTAAGATAAGATATTCAGTCAGCAAAAACTATTGACAATATGAATGAAATTTTTTGGCAAAAAACTGTAAGCTGCTGACTTGGCTTGCAAGCTTGTCAACAAAGCTTACTTGCTTGCTACATTGCAGGCATGCCCATTCATTCATTGATCCATTCATTCATCATTAACTACTTGGAGAAATGTTATCATAGTGAATAACCTTTTCTGAGTTACTTTTTATATAAACTTTATGAATCCATCAATGTGTGTTATTGTATTCCAATATGGGCCAGGCCACTTAAGCTTTAAACAGGACACATTTTCTTTCTTTTTTTTTGTGTTTTATTTATTTATATTTTTACTATTTATAATGTTTACTACTACTACTACTACTGACTACTACTACTACTGACTATCTACACTACTACTGCTGGACGGATTTCTGGTCGCCAATTCACACGCGTACCAGACCCCCGCCTTCAGCAACGTGAATTGGTCAAAACACAAATAAAGCAACATAACATATTTATGCGGAGCTTAGAGTTATCTGAACTTGGTGAATATTTTATAACTAAAAAGGATGTCATTGTCATCACTCCTTTCTCTCTAAACCACCAGGTCTGGCTCAGTGTAAATGGAGAACCATTGTAGTAGCATCTTTACAATAATATGTAATAATCTGTTTACTGATGATGATTTATTTCCATGGTTCTTTTTAAAAAAAAAAAAAATTACAAAATCCACGTGGCTGTCTCTGTTGAATGACTTGGAGTTCACTTGGATTATACTAGGATTTGATTATCTATTTATTTGGTATGCATGTATGTATTTGTATATACTTTATTTGGTATACAAGTATAATGTGTCAGGTCTGGTGAACCAAACGAGTCACAACAGTCATCCGAGAACAGTCACGTACACACACACACACGTACACACACACACGTACACACACACAGGCCGTCATCATCGCTCACCGTCATCTTTAATCTTCATGCCGATGGTTCCTCCGGTGTTGATGACCAGCACCCTGGCCTCGGAGCCGGGGGTGATGATGGAGTCCGTGGACTCGTTGAGGTTACAACAGTTGCTG
>PIJE02000138.1:460833-561811 GCA_002895965.2 Coryphaenoides rupestris
GGATGATAATATGAATGTTGTGCAACAGCTGTTGCGAAGAAGTGGGTCACTAACCGCGCCATGCTCCGTCTAGGCCTCACAGACACGGTGCTGTGCTGAAACTTCCATGCCCCTAAACCTCGTCGGCTCCCCGTGCACAAGGCTCAACATCACTGGAGGTCTCGCAGTATATACACGTTGATTCCTGACATGCACGTCTATTTTTGACACACACACACACACACACACACACATACACATGCCTGTTATTGAGTCATGCGATTGCAAGTGAATATATAATCCAGTTGTATTGAAGTGAGGTAATAGTTGGGCACCTGTCAGTTTTTCTTATTGGAGGCGGTGTTTTATGCAGAGTACAACATGGGGAAAGTGATGTCAAAGATCTTTGGCAACAAGGAAATGAGAATACTGATGCTTGGACTGGATGCGGCTGGCAAGACGACAATTCTCTACAAACTTAAACTGGGACAGTCAGTCACCACCATTCCCACAGTTGGTTTCAACGTGGAGACTGTGACCTACAAAAATGTCAAGTTCAACGTCTGGGATGTCGGAGGCCAAGACAAGATACGTCCTTTGTGGCGACACTACTATACAGGCACTCAAGGGTTAATTTTCGTTGTGGATTGTGCGGACAGAGATCGCATCGATGAGGCGAGGCAAGAACTTCACCGCATCATTAATGACCGAGAGATGAGGGATGCCATCATCTTGATATTCGCAAATAAGCAAGACCTTCCGGACGCAATGAAGCCACATGAAATCCAAGAGAAACTCGGATTGACCCGCATTAGAGATAGAAATTGGTATGTTCAACCCTCCTGTGCGACCACAGGCGATGGACTGTATGAGGGGCTGACATGGTTAACATCAAATTACAAATCTTAATGATTGAGTGATGACTGTTTTAGGTCAAAACTGTAATAAAGTTATGTTGCAAGTTACAAATAACTTCTCATATGGTAAAGAAAAAGTCGATTATCTTCCATTTATTTTTAATACTATGTTTACCCCACAACTAATTTATCTTTTATTGGGTTTGCTGGCTTAAAGTTTGCTTGTATGCAGTCACAGGCCTATATCACATTTGTTATCTTTGGGGCTTGCTTGATGATTATCAAATTAATTGGTCCTACTGTTAAAGCCACAGATCACCGCCTTTGCCTATTTTCTTTTTCCTTTTTATATTTTCTAATGGAGGAGCTGGAGTTTCTTTCATTTTGGAGTTAAGCTGGTTTCATGGTTCTTAGATGGCCGGGGTTTCCATTAACAAGAGTCGTATATGCTTTTCTTTTTCAATGGTGACATTTTTCATGTCCAGTAGCTCATAAGGGACTTTATGTGATGCAGAGTATTTCTTCTCAATGGTATTGACAGTAGCAAGAAAAAAGGAGTCCCTTGTTGACATTGCTTACATTTCGTCATATTATACATATTATTATTACGTGTAACCAGTTTGCTAATCTTTTCTTGTACCCGTTTTAATCATAATGCAAATGCTGGATACAAATATGGCTCATTCAGTTTACATAATTAAAAAAAAAAAATTACATTTTCTTTTTGAAGACTAAATTCATAACATAAAATAAGATAGAACTTTATTAATCCCAAAGGAAATTCTTGTGCCAGGTTGCATAGCAATAGAAGAAAACAATAGAGAAATAAAGTAAGTCTAAGTCTTAGGAGTAGTATAAATATATAGGTAAGATAAGATATTCAGTCAGCAAAAACTATTTGACAATAATTGAAGTGAATTTGGCAAAAATGTAAGTGCTGAACTTGGCTTGCAAGCTTGTCAACAAAGCTTACTTGCTTGCTACATTGCAGACATGCCCATTCATTCATTGATCCATTCATTCATTCATTAACTACTTTGGAGGAAATGTTATCATAGTGAATAACCTTTTCTGAGTTACATTTTTATATAAACTTTATGAATCCATCAATGTGTGTTATTGTATCTAATATGGGCCAGGCCAACTTTAAGCTTTAAACAGACACCTTTTCTTTCTTTTTTTTGTGTTTATTTATTTATATTTTTACTATTTATAATGTTTACTACTACTACTACTACTACTACTACTACTGCTGGACGGATTTCTGGTCGGCCAATCACACGCGTACAGACCCCCGCCTTCAGCAACGTGATTGGTCAAAACACAACATAAAGCAACATAACATATTTATGCGGAGCTTAGAGTTATCTGAACTTGGTGAATATTTTATAACTAAAAGGATGTCATTGTCATCACTCCTTCCTCTCTAAACCACCAGGTCTGGCTCAGTGTAAATGGAGAACCATTGTAGTAGCATCTTTACAATAATATGTAATAATCTGTTTACTGATGATGATTTATTTCCATGGTTCTTTTTAACAAAAAAAATAAATTACAAAATCCACGTGGCTGTCTCTGTTGAATGACTTGGAGTTCACTTGGATTATACTAGGATTTGATTATCTATTTATTTGGTATGCATGTATGTATTTGTATATACTTTATTTGGTATACAAGTATAATGTGTCAGGTCTGGTGAACCAAACGAGTCACAACAGTCATCCGAGAACAGTCACGTACACACGTACACACACACACGTACACACACACAGGCCGTCATCATCGCTCACCGTCATCTTTAATCTTCATGCCGATGGTTCCTCCGGTGTTGATGACCAGCACCCTGGCCTCGGAGCCGGGGGTGATGATGGAGTCCGTGGACTCGTTGAGGTTACAACAGTTGCTGCCGTTGTTGCTGGAGAACGTTCTCCTGCTGCTGCAGTGGGGGGTGACATTACGGATCGCGTTGGCGTGGCCGTCCAGGGACTCGGCGCGACACAACTTCGGGTTGGACAAAGCTCGGGCCAGGGAGGTCATGTTGTCTGAAACCGAGGGAGGACTCGAGAAAGACATCTTCAATTCCGCCACGATACTAAAAATAAAAAAGCTCTGCCCGTTGCCCCCCAACCCTCTGCTGTCGCTTTAAAGGCGACAACCACAACAGTGGAGTCTTAAAGGCGCACTGTCACCCGTTGAGTGAGTTGATAACACAACGGGGTAATCCTATCAGTAAGAGATATATATATAGATATATATATATATACACACACACACACCCCCCGGTCGAGATTAGTGTCGCTGGTCGCTCGTGTATGGTCTTTCGTTTCAGCCAAATAATCCGCGCGCTGCCAGATGCCTACGTAAATTACGCCCCATCCGTGTTGAGCAAAGGGCTCAAGTTACGCCCCTTTTGGACCACTCTATACAGCTCTCCGCATGCATCGGCCTAACTAATGGAAGGCACTTAGTTTATAACACTATTATTTGCACTTTATGGCAGAGCCAGCATGAGAGAGCTTAATTCACAAGACAATGTTTCATGTGATCGTAGAACGGGGGGGACCGCAGAACTAAATCATACTGCCGTCCACGTGTTCTCCAGAGAAGCATGGACCATCCAGAACGGAATTGAACTTCAAATGATGCAATCATTTGTAATCAGTGTTGGCTGAGACTAGAGGGAGCCATCCACGACTGGATTATACTGGCTTCATACACAAACCTTGAATAGTTTATATTTGTATCGAAGATCAGACTTTAGATAAGTGAGATAACTTTGGCCCATAATAACCTGGCCTGTAAAGCCCAGTCTTGTGATTAAGGGCTATACAAATCAAAATTGAATTGAATTGAATTGAGATAAGTGAATCAGTAGAATTCACATGGAGAATCTAAGTTACGTTTGCTAATGTGAAATCTGTTGTGTCTTACCATACACATATATATCTAATATTATATATATTGCCTTATATTGCTATGGGGAGGGGCAGTGGGCAAGTTTTATTAGCGGGTAACCGGGTCACCGAGTAATTGCTAGGGACATGGATATCAGTATAGTAGTATTGTGTGCATCTTGTTGATAGGTCCTTATTTAACTATTTTACTCCTGTGCAGCACCTTGTGACTTTGTCTGTGAAAGGTGCTATATAAATACATTTAAAGGGGTATGTTGAGCATACAGTCCACTCCCCCCCCCCCCCCCCCCCCCCTATGAACACTGAACTAGTGGGGTGAAAGAAATCACCAGAATAAAGGAAATCAAGTCTTTGCCGTCAGCGTCGTTTGGTCTGGGCGTCCGAGGCTAGACCCCTGTATGTTTTGAATAGGGAAAATAATATAATATCATTTTGGATTATGAAAACAGAACAAAACACGTTTTGGATCCTCTGTGTGTCATTCAAGCAGCAGAATACTAAATTCAGAATACTATAATTCACACAACTTGGAACGCTAGTATTTTTGGAGCATGCACGCTCACACAAACAAGAGAGAGAGAGAGAGAGAGAGAGAGCACACCACTTACATGGCTTGTTTTCAAAAGGTTCACACATTACCGATACCTAAACTATAAGTCTGGACGTTCACAGACAGACACCGTCTTGCTTGCACTGTTTTACTTTGCGTCATGTGTTGTCTTGAAAGAATGCGTTTGTTGGAATTAAATGTGTTGGAACAATTCTGCTCATATTTCACATTCCAAAAAGGCCTGCTCCTTTTGCTGTAAAGACCTGTAAATAGTGTGGATATTTGATTCTTTGGTTATTTGTATTGTTCTGTTCTGTTACACATTCCGCTGGGCATCACCACTTTTTCATTTAACTGCATATCCTGTACTGTGTATGTGATGATTAAAGTTAGTTTGAATCTTGAATCTTGCCTCTGTTCATAAACATATTGGTTCAGTTTGACTTTCTGGTTCTCACTGGCTAGTCATGTTCTCACTGCCCAGGGCTGACAGAAGTCCACAACCAATGGTTGACTAGGTCCATTTGTTATATACAGTCTATGATACATACAATAGCAAAACAATCCCAACTCCAGGACACAGGTTAGATGTTTTTCAAACCAGCTTATTGCAGCCCATTGTTCACACACCTCCCCAGTGTGGTCTGGGCGGTTGCTGGGCTGTCCGGACGGGCTGGAGGCTCGAACAGCTGGGCCACAGCTGTAGTTCCACTGAGTCTGGAACAGTCCTTGGGAGGGCCACCTGCTGCCAGGGCGACGACGCTCTATCCCAATCTGCCTCCCGGAGCATGAGGCCTTGGGCTGCCGTCCTGGCTGGCTCCAAGGGCGGCTAGACACAAACGGCTGCTATCGGGAAAAGGTCTGGTGCTGGGAGGTGGATGCCTGTCGACGTGGCTGAGCTCCAGTGAATCTTGAGGCAGCCATTCTGTGTCGATTTCGGTTTACTGGCACATTGGGCGCCAGTGTAGCAAACACTCCTGCTACATGCTACTAAAGTGGATTTTCAGGACTCCCCATCACCCGGACACAGGTAGATGTTTGTTCAAACCAGTTTATTGCAGCATTGTAATGCAGGGTGGTACCATGCTGACATGTTCCTGTGTGTGTGTGGTGATGACGGCTTTAACCTGTATGCATGGATAAGCCAATGCATCACAGGTGTGAAGCCTCATCCAAACCCAGATGCTTAACTCGGGCCAGGTGAGGCTCACACACATACATACATACATACATACATACATACATACATACATACATACGTGTACATACTGTACATACATACAGAGTTTCCTCCAATTAAGATAAGATATAGAGAGAGAGAGAGAGAGAGAGAGAGAGAGAGAGAGAGAGAAAGAGAGAGACCAAAGCAAGAGGACAATATATTTCCATGGTTCTTTTTGAAAATCCAGGTGGCTGTCTCTGTTGAATGATTTGGAATTTACTTGGATTGGACTAGGATTTGATTATCTATTTATTTGGTACGTATGCATGTATTTGTATATACTTTATTGGGTATACAAGTATAAATCCCATTCACAAACCTTATTGACAGAAAGTATCTTGACAATGCATGACAAATGTTGCAAAAACTGTTTTCTTGCTGCAGAATACCATAGCTATGCAGAGGAAACAGAACTGCACAATACATGGACCAAACAGGTACCAAGTCCAGCAGTATAAAACCCAGCTTCATAGCCTGGAGTTGGAACATAAGTACCTGATAAAGTGCATTGAACAGAAGGAACGACTGTATCGCAGAGCATATGAGAATCTGGAATCCAAACACAATAGTGCTTCACCAAAACCGTGGGCCTGGGCTCCAGATAGGCCTGCCGTGCCTATTGGGCTTACCTGCCAGGCAAGGACAGACAGCAGGAGATCAGGACACACCAGTGTCCCTGCGGAGACGTTTGTCAACTGGAAACTTAATGTCTCTGACTTTCAATCCCTGGAATCACACAGCCAGAACCTGGGATCATCAAATTCTGTGAAGTTGGGGCCAAGTTTCAGTTTAAAGTGGCAGGAGCCTTCACCATGGGATGCACTGACATTTGCAGATATCAAGCAAAGACATGTTGAAATGATTTATACAAAACAACCCTTCAAAAAATGGCATCAATTGCTGCTATCTACAGAGTCCTCTAAAAATCTTTAGTTTTTAGCCAAAGGGTCAATAATCCAACTTGCAGACAAATTGTTTGCCAATTCAACATCTTCAAATATATCCTATTTTAATTCAAGCATGCCATGAAATGCAGTGGTGGAAGTAATTAAGTACATTTACTCAAGCACTGTACTTATGTACAAGTCTGAGGCACTTCATACTTGTACTTTGAGTATTCCTATTTCTGCTACTTTATACTTCTACTCCACCCCATACACTAGTTACTTTACAGATTAAAATGAACGATATAAAATATAATAAATACATGATGTTATCATATCAATAAGGCTTTGTCGGCCCCCAGGGGGAAATTCACAAGCTACTCAGCAGTATGTACAGTAATATATAAAATATTACAATTAAATCCAAGTAGATAAAATGCATCATTCTGAAATGGGCTGCATAATGAGTACTTTCACATTTGGTACTTTAAGTACATTTTGATGCTAATACTTTTGTTCTTTTTATTGAAGTAACATTTTCACTGCAGGGACAGTACATGTAACACATCCTTGACATGGGAAATAATGACACCTGCAGGTTTACTTAACTTGCACATGATATTCCTGTAGATGGCGACATTGACCTTATTGCTAAAACAGACTGAATATTAGCGTGTGCCGATATTCAACATTGCAGCATATTTGACATTTTGGGGGAATTTTAGGTGACATACAAAAACATGACGCAACTGACATTCACATCATGCTGTATTGAGTCATCGAATGCAAAAACCACCCAATTTCGTTATGCGATGTTAATGTTAATAATCCCGAAATGCTTTAAAAGATGTGAAATGATCGGTCAAATAAAAGAGTGCAAAAATAAAAGTGTGTGTAGATTCTTACGACTCTTTTTTTTTAATGTTTTATTTAATCGTTTTTGATTGTAAGAATCTAAGCGTGAATGCTTTGAGAGGAAAGGGGCACAGGCGCCGAGGCTCCCCCCGGGCGGGCTGGATATGAGCGGGGCGGAGCGGAAGTGTCGGCGGCTGCAGCTCCACACCTTTCCGGTGAAGCAGCTCAGCGAGTCGGTTGAAAGGAGGGCGGCCGAGAGCTAGGCGGTGGAGATAACCGACAAACGGAGGGAGGTTTGCGGAAGGTAAAACGGCTTCTGATGCGTGTGTGTGTGTTTGTGGCTTGACTTAGAAAGACCCCGCGCCGCATGGCCCGATGCACAACCCCCGATGCTTACCGCTATAAATACGGTTCGATCCGCCGGCGAGTTTGGTTGCTTCCTTCAGTCAGTCACACACACACACACACACACACACACACACCGTAAGGTTAGCCAGCTCGGGCTAAGGTTAGCTAGCCCGCTAGGCGACGGAGCTAACTCGTTAGCATTAGCCCCCCCATTCGAAATGTTGTCTGACACTCCTCCCAAATCTCTCCGCAGGGTGACAGGACGTGGAGTGTACGTGTACGGCGGACATATGTATCGCTGAATCATCCCGTTGTGTACCTTTCGACACGTTTGTCACGTTGCCTCGCCGACCGACCGACAGACCGCACGCCAGCCCAGCCCCGACGCCCCGACCGACCGACCGTCCGACCTTTCATGGAAGAGCCCCGGAAAACCGCTTTTCTCCCCCGGTGGTGCTGAACAGAACAAGGACGCTCCCGGTAAGGAGGACCCCCCGGCCCCCCGCGACACTGTTTGAATCAAGTAGAGCAGCCCACGCAGGGCCTCGTGTGTGTGAAAGATCACCCGGCGCACCTATTCCGCATCTGTAACACCCACAGACTCTCATCTCGTTGTGGTTTTTTGTATCTATATATATATATCTTTTTTTTTTTTTTGTAGGTGGGATGATAATATGAATGTTGTGCAACAGCTGTTGCGAAGAAGTGGGTCACTAACCGCGCCATGCTCCGTCTAGGCCTCACAGACACGGTGCTGTGCTGAAACTTCCATGCCCCTAAACCTCGTCGGCTCCCCGTGCACAAGGCTCAACATCACTGGAGGTCTCGCAGTATATACGTTGATTCCTGACATGCACGTCTATTTTTGACAGCTACACACACACACACACACACTCACACGCCTGTTATTGAGTCATGCGATTGCAAGTGAATATATAATCCAGTTGTATTGAAGTGAGGTAATAGTTGGGCACCTGTCAGTTTTTCTTATTGGAGGCGGTGTTTTATGCAGAGTACAACATGGGGAAAGTGATGTCAAAGATCTTTGGCAACAAGGAAATGAGAATACTGATGCTTGGACTGGATGCGGCTGGCAAGACGACAATTCTCTACAAACTTAAACTGGGACAGTCAGTCACCACCATTCCCACAGTTGGTTTCAACGTGGAGACTGTGACCTACAAAAATGTCAAGTTCAACGTCTGGGATGTCGGAGGCCAAGACAAGATACGTCCTTTGTGGCGACACTACTATACAGGCACTCAAGGGTTAATTTTCGTTGTGGATTGTGCGGACAGAGATCGCATCGATGAGGCGAGGCAAGAACTTCACCGCATCATTAATGACCGAGAGATGAGGGATGCCATCATCTTGATATTCGCAAATAAGCAAGACCTTCCGGACGCAATGAAGCCACATGAAATCCAAGAGAAACTCGGATTGACCCGCATTAGAGATAGAAATTGGTATGTTCAACCCTCCTGTGCGACCACAGGCGATGGACTGTATGAGGGGCTGACATGGTTAACATCAAATTACAAATCTTAATGATTGAGTGATGACTGTTTTAGGTCAAAACTGTAATAAAGTTATGTTGCAAGTTACAAATAACTTCTCATATGGTAAAGAAAAAGTCGATTATCTTCCATTTATTTTTAATACTATGTTTACCCCACAACTAATTTATCTTTTATTGGGTTTGCTGGCTTAAAGTTTGCTTGTATGCAGTCACAGGCCTATATCACATTTGTTATCTTTGGGGCTTGCTTGATGATTATCAAATTAATTGGTCCTACTGTTAAAGCCACAGATCACCGCCTTTGCCTATTTTCTTTTTCCTTTTTATATTTTCTAATGGAGGAGCTGGAGTTTCTTTCATTTTGGAGTTAAGCTGGTTTCATGGTTCTTAGATGGCCGGGGTTTCCATTAACAAGAGTCGTATATGCTTTTCTTTTTCAATGGTGACATTTTTCATGTCCAGTAGCTCATAAGGGACTTTATGTGATGCAGAGTATTTCTTCTCAATGGTATTGACAGTAGCAAGAAAAAAGGAGTCCCTTGTTGACATTGCTTACATTTCGTCATCAAATAAAAGAAGAAAAAAGTGACTTCTGACATGTTTGTTACCCCCCCCCCCCCCCCCCCCCCCGAGACCCATTATGTGGTCTACTAGTTATCGATTGGCCCATTGTGTCATGTCCTAATACCTAATTGTGCTAATTACTTGATAGGCTCCACTAACTCTTAACATGCTTGTCAGAATGCATCTTAAGTTATGGTTAACATTTGTCCTGTAGTCCGGTTGACTCCAAAGGAATGCCATTCAGCTCTCGAGCTCTCTCAGTCTGCTACCACATTTGATACGTCTCTGGATTGGGGGCACTATAAGATAAGCCTATATCTGTAGCATGAGTACAAACGTACAGTAACCCTACATCAGAATCCATTTCTCCAGCAGTCAGAGGGAACCACTTGCTGGTGATGTGTTGACGACAACTGGTGGTGCAGCTCTTACTCCAATTTTGACTGGGTGGAGAACCATGTACAGAACAATGTCATTGTAATGTCTTATTAAAAAAAAAAGATGATTTTACATGCTTCATGTCTCTTTCCTTTGAACATCTAGCACAGCTTTACAGATTTTTTTTTTTTGTGTTTACGTCTGTAGAACCATATGTACAGCTCACAGTAGATGTTTGATTTTTCGTAAAGGAAAACATTTAGACCGGGAACTGACAAACAAACAATGTCCACAGAATATACTATTGATATGCTGACTAAGTCTGGTTCTGTGTTGAACTTTGGACTGTCACCCCCGCCCCCCTCGTCTCTGAAACTTATGCCAGTGAATGAGAAAATGGACAAAACAGGAAGTGGAATTGCAATGGTCACATGATGTGTGGGGGAGGGTTACACAAAGGCCCAAACATACAGCAAATATTGTTTGATAGAATGGCTCGATTTACACAGCAGAACTGCAATTTGTGTTTCAAAAATATTGATGGATTTTGTTGGAAGTTTGCTGACATTGAGAAAGTAAAGGAGTAATATTTAGATGAAAGTTATATCAAGCTATGCAACAGCTGCTTGTTTGCATGAGCGTTTATGTAATACATTTAACAAAACTTCACGTGGCTATTCTGTTGAGTAGAGAACATTCAATCTAACAACTAGCTTACTGCATGTTATTTTTTTACAAAGTAAAGCTGTGTTCACGTTTGGGCTTTTGAAGTAAAAAACCTTCAAATGTAGGACCCATCCCCACTGAAAGTGTTCTTTGGAAAGGGACTGACGCACAGCGAAGGAATTATTTAGCTGTCAGCAAAGCAAGTGTTTACAGAGAAAAGAAAGAACTGATGGCCATGTTGACAGACCCCTAGGGTTTTGGGGCTGAACAAGATTATTTAATTCAACAGATTGTTTAATATTTCCTCGCTCGTCTCACTCACTGAAGGAAACTGACATTTTAGTGAGGAGAAACAATGAGAAGCAGCATCATGTTATGCGTGACAGTCATACTTTATACTCTATTGTCCCTGACGGTTTGCTGCGGTTTCTTACAATTCAGGGACACGCAGACATTGTTATTGATTATCCTGCTATTCAACCAAGACTTTGTCTCTATCTGTCTATGTGTGTACATCCACAACGATTTGCCTGACAAGCTACTGATGACTCAGGAGAATGTTTGCGTTTGTGTGACATAGGTTTCCGTCAGGTCAGGTTACATGACACGCGTGGTTCACGGGTCAGAGCGGATAGAGAGAAAAAACATACACATATAATGGTGGAAGGAAGGAAGACTTGCTGAAAACAAATGCACTTGCGCTTTCCTCGTTCCAAGCGGCCGACTGAGCTCGGGGACGTGGTGATGGTGGTGCTGTTAAACACATACTCTCGGGCCAAGGCTTAGTCGAAAGCGTTCATTAGACACTGATGGCAGTTTAATTGGTCCATAATGGTCACTGCGACCTCTTTATTACGACCGTATGATCTCTCCACAGACATTAGAGATGACACGGATGCCCCACGTGTCCTGGGGCGAGGGCTGAGACTGAGCCAGGTTTTATGACCTGTCCTCAGTTACGATGAGACGCCGTAGCCCTTCTGTGAACTCCCTCTGGGTTTGGCTGGAATTTCAGAGAAGACAGGTTTTAAAAATGGTTTACATTGATAGGAAAGATGTTTTTTTTGGACCCCTAATATTTTATATATTCTTATGTTGTCAGGCAGATGTCTTGTCATTTCAGCTACAGATTTGAGAGCGCTTGTTCCATTGAGTCGACGAACAGAAACCAACTGAAGGTGGGTGTGTCTACTACATTTCCTCACCTCCTGCAAAGTTCCCCACCTACTTTGTACACCAAGCTCACAACAACCCTTATGACAAAATCACTGTAGGCAGTCAGAATGTCATTTATTGTTGTTTCTATAGCAACAGTTTAATGGGACTTGGCCTGTGTTAGTGAATGGTTTTGGTATCAGAGGTACCATACTCTTCGACAGTTCCTCTATTCTGCAAATAGAGGAACACAATAATCTGCCCTTCACATGCTAATGTTTAACTACATTTCACAAGAGCCTTTTTAAAAAGTGTAAAACTTTAATGACAAGCCCACAGACATACCATAAATTGCATGTGTTTTTGGAGCCTCAGTTTGAAGGTCTTAGTTGACCCACATTCCTCTCAACCCTAGTTGTGGAAATGAGCTTTTCACCCATGATTTCATTGGTCTGTGTGCAAACACCATTTGGCAGTTGTTACCAAGGCCACACCCAAGGGGATTATCATTCAACTTTTTTTTATTTTATTCATGTGTATACATGTGCACGATTACACATACACGACTATTAAGGCAGATTATTTTAAATCTTCTAAATAGTCGAGTGGGAAAGCTACCCTGAACCACAATTCTCTGCTCACTGACTATTATCATCGAGGACACTAAAACATTTATTACCCTCTTTAGTGAGGGAACCGCTTTCTTTTGGTAATCCCTGCACCCATTCTGTGTCTGATGGATGGTGCCCCGTTAATAAAGAACACCCACACAGTCGCTAGGTCCGGAAATGGTTAGCTTTGGGGTTTTCTCGCTGAGGATCTGAGACTTCTGAAAGTGTGCCTCTTCCTGCCTCGTGAAATGAATGAGCATACAAACTGCACTCACTTCTTCGGCTTTGAGCTCGACTAGTATCGCATGGAATATATTTTTTTGTATGTGTTTGTATAATCTCTTACTTCTGCAGATCTGTAATTTACACCATCTGAAGGTTTTTCGGTGAGCAGTGCTCGGGTGCACTGTACTCTGGGCAGTAGTCCAAGTTGCATTCCATTCATATCTGTGGTCACTTTCTTTTGGGGGAGTTGTAAATTGTGGTGGATTACAACGTTTTTATTGTGGCCGTCGAATCAATTCAATTCAATTCAATATTGTCGTGAATCAATCACGATCATTTAATTTTTAAGTACGAATCTAGAGTATACACACTATCATAACTATCTGTGTGATTATTATCTATATTCTTTATTATCTATATTCTTGGGGATTGCAGTGGGTGATGGTGTAAACTTGCTGCCGGACTGCCGTTTGTATTTATTCAAGTTGAAACTCAGTGAGAACAAGAATTCGCGATCAATAAAGTTCTATCTTATCTCTCTCTCTTATCTTAACGTCCCGGAGTGTCACCTCACACTGTGATATCTTAAATATGCTAATATGTTAGAGGGATGGTAAGGTCTTTTGGGGGGGAGGGGGGGGATTAAGGAATTTTAACAATGCAACAATTCCATCAATCCTTGTAATGCTAAAAACTTAGTCGGAAGGACTTATTTCCACCAGGGTTAGTCATGTTAGACAGAAAACCAACGTCTCTGCCCACAAGTCCCTCCAACAACCATCATACTGAAGTGTGGTTTTAACCCGATGAAAAGGAACTGGTGTGAGTCAGCTTCCAATAGCCACCGTCAGTAACCGTTTCCTCCTCTCTGCTTGAAGATTGACATGTATCTGTGGCAGCATGATGGACAACACCCCCCCCCCCCATGATTCAATGGCTCCCTTCAGAGGACTGCTTCCCTCTGCTCTGTCAAGCTCGTTGACAGGGCCGCATCTGCCGTGTCCGACAGGATTGCTGTAATTACACAGAAGTAGTCAGTGTTTACTGATACAGTGACAGTATGCCACACACCAGACAACAGTCTGTGCCTGGAGGAGCCGTACGTCCGTACCAAGCTCGGCGCCGCTGCACACATACAATGCCGTTTCAGACTACAAAGGGGTAATGACTCAGGAAAACACACACATAAACACCCCCCCCCCCCCACACACACACACACACACACACACTACTCCCCCCTCCCTCCTATTCACAGTGGTGGGTCACACCATATGTTAAAAACAAACACGGGATCCATTCATTCATTATTCAGCAACAATGCACTCATCAAACTATGCGCTCATTCACACATGCATCATACCAGAAGGAGGAGTTGTGTTTCCTCTTTTCAAACGCGTATCGCAATGTATTAATATGTCCTAACAGTGTTGACGCAGGCCTATAGGCGTACCAATGGCACATTGATGGAGAGTGGAAGAGTGAGGTCAGTGTATCAGACATTCCATTCCATGCTGTTCCCTTATAACTGCTGCACAGCTGTCCTAACAGAACCCCTGCTTCCCTTCTCATCCGCGACTGGGGAGCTGGGGGGAGGGGGAGGGGGGGTGATAGGGTGTAACAGTGGTGATGGTGTAATAGTGGGCGGAGACTTTTTTTTTTAAGTGCTGGTGAGCGTTGGTCCTGTGACAGCGTAGGAAAAAAAGGAAAAACTGCACAATCAGAAGAGTGACACTTTCAGTCTCCCTTGTCTATTTTTAATTAGCCCATTTTGGTGTCTATTCTTGAGCCACTCCCTAATAACTGGTGAGAAAACTAGGCTTCTGTACTGGAACAGTGTCCCCTGGCTCCTGGCAGTGTGATGATGACAATGCCACAAAGGCCCCACTGTGTCGCTTGGCTGTGATGCAGCAAAGTTTAAAAAAAACCAAAAGAAAACACTGCACACAGCCCTTTGAGTCACGCTCCCTGCCTACTCCACCCATCTGGATGATGTTGCACTGCGTTCTAAAAGAATACAAAAAAATAGCACGTGGTAACGGTATCTCATGAGGTTATGTGCTTTATATATGCAGTTAAGAGCAATGCTTAAAAACTGCCGACCAGAGAGGTACCTCCCTCCGAGCTGTCAATAAAACTTTTACGGACAGAGAAAAAAAAAGGTACAAGGACAATTGTTAAACTGCAGAACTTTAATGAGTCTGCAATTCTTCATCAATTTAAAGTCGATTTGCTCTCTCATTACACAGGTGAGTCATTGCCATTTTTAGCACCATCTGTTGGTGGGAAATTACCACATTATAGCTTCACTATAATTATTCTGTGTGTGTGGTTGTGTGTGTTTGGGGCGGTGGGGGGGGGGGGGGCGGGGGGGACTTCCATAACTATTTGAAATTCAATTCTATTTCAAAAGGGAACGCTTAAGCTGTCAGGTGAATAATGGGTTTCAACCGGTACTGCTGAACAAGGATTCAGTACCAATTAGCCCAAATGTACACTGACCAAGGTCAAAGGAGAGTTGACTAGGGAGTCGTTTTAGTATCGTCTCTCAAAGGCCAGATGCACCAGGTCGAAGTGTCAGTGCAGAGGTGGGAGAAATTAACTCAAATTATATAGCACTGAAGGCTATTTATATCTCTCAATGGCCATTGTTTTCACGGTTTAATTGCTACAGCTGTGCTCATAGTCATTTCTGGGTGCAAAGAAATCTATGAAACCCGAAAGGACTCCTGTGTGGAATTGGTGAAACCCTGATTTAGACCTAACAGAACACAGCACTTGTTTACTTGCTTACGTTTACGTTATATAGAATATATTTTACGTTCCATATTCAGTGATGTCTCTGATGTTAACCTTAATATCAATTTAATAATCAATGGAGAATTACCCATCCCATTCACTCTATTCTATCATCCTTTTTAATAACCCCATAAATGGCTGTTCATCCCAACACCAGACCACCATATGTCCAAATTCCAGTCACTAAATGAATGCGAGGTCCTGTGCCATCACAGATGCTCCGGTTACTTTCTAAGCAGATTTCTGGCAAGCAGGTTATCCTTGCCCTTATCCACCTCATTACAATTACCACCCTGGTCTCAGCCTTGGAAACAAAACCTACTTGTTATTAGTGGGCCTGTGGCCTCAAACCTTTTATTTATTCTCCTTGTGAACTCTGAAGAGTTGAAGGCTGCTGTGCACATTGCATGCAGCCCCGCTATGTAAACAGAGGGGGGCGCGATGAAAGGCTGTGGGGCCGCTACATGCCTGTGGACGCATGGGGCGTGCTTCATGGTTTATGCCTGAAAAAAGGCCCGTAATCTTCCAGCTAATCTGGGGCTTTTAAAAGGAATTCCCTCGCATGGCGGGCAGTGCCATTCAGCGTAGCTGGCGTGTGGTGAGTGGAGTTGCAGCTCTGAAATTACAGGCGTTAAACCTGGTGTTTACCTCTTTCCCTCAACTTGGATGTAGCAATACATTGCATCTATCCTTTATATTCCATTAGGTTATGATGTAATATCTCAGACCTGCAATAGTAGAATCTTCTTAAATGGCCTGCATGGCTCTTTAGATAATGTTAAAAGTGAACTCCAGTAGTAAAGATGATCTTGAGTGTAGAGATAATCGTTACACTACACAAGCAATTTAATTTGAACAATTGATGCCCCCTAGTGTTTGTGCCATTACCAACTAATTCTCTGAATGGATGGTGAATTGCCAAACACATTCAGCCTGAATGTGTTCCTGCCACACAAATGCCTCTAGTACACACCCTAACCCAAAGCCCTGAGCAGAGGGAGCTGGTGCAATAATATAATTAATGAATATGTGAGGCGTGGTCCCCAGACTCCCAGAGTATATTCTGCACACTCAACGTTAACCAAGACAGGTCAAGTTGGAACTTGATTATTTGCCTTAAAAGTTAATAACAACGTTCTTAAAATAATGCATGATCGTGAAATGATTACACAATACATAGTTAGGAATTCCTTATGATACCCTTGATATTTAAAAATGCCACCAATTACATTTTATACTCATGGTATTGTAATGAGTACAATACTTAGAATGTATTTTTAGGGAACCAAGTCTGAGACATGGCCAGTTACTAAACATCACTGAATGACCCTGACCAAAGAGAACTCCATAAACGATGATTCACTTTAACAGCCTTGAGAGAGGAGCGTGTATTCTCAAAGCAAAATGTTGCAGTGTGCTTTGCAGAGCCGGGATGAATTAAAACCCCAGAGAGCAATCAGAGGAGGATTCAAAAGGTTTGGAAAAAAGAAAGAAAAAAAAACAACCTCAGGGAAAGATCCGAATAAAAGGTGAGACTCATCCAAACACTCACAGCAACCTTGCATCATGTCAAAACCTAAGCAAAGCTATCTGATGACATACTAATCATAGTCTTTAATCCCTCCAACCTTGCAGGACTAATTGGACATTAGTCTTGGTAATGATTAAGACAATGGCTGAACGAAAAATAGATGAGGCATTTTGAAAGATCCAAGGACACCAAACAATTAAAGAACGAATGCAGTGCAGACATACGGGACTAGCAAATGTGGCAAAAAAAAAGGGTACTTGCATGATCAGGAAAGAGAGGTGTTGGTGGGCAGGAGTCTAGTGACTCTCCACTAGTGAGATTTTGAGTGGGTCACAGGACATATGCCAAAACTTAATCTTTAGAAAGAACCCCATTATTTAAATGTTTCAATGGCTTACTATTTAATTGTGTTTAGCCCCAATTGTTGCCATTGTTGCTTTTTGTTGGCAGCTGAAGTATAATGAACTGTACTTCACACACTGCACTGAAGTATAGTGTAGTGTTGTAGTCGAGACTACCTAAACCAAGGCCGAGTCAAGACCAAGACCATATCAAGTCCAAGACTTTGAGGGGGCAAGACCGAGTCAAGACCAAGACCAGAGCATATCAAGTCCAAGTCAAGACCAAGACCATTTACACCATTCCTCTGTTAAAATTCCCAACAAGAGAAAGCATTATTTATTAAACCACTTGTTTTGCAAATAAACTGTTTTGTATAAGCAAATCGTACGATTGACATGTTGTGTTCTCTTCCTTTGCACATGAGGAGGGTGTGTCAGGGTGGTAGCGGTAAAATGGTCAACTTAAAATAAGCAAAGCTATTGGTTGTAATTAAATTTTACATCCAATCACAGTAAAAAAAGAAAAGAAAAAAGAAAATCAATCTGACAATACACCAGGCAGGTAATGTCACTGTAGTTGTGGTCTCGACCGGTCTTTAAATAAAATCAGACAAGTCCTGATTGTCCGAGACCGAGTAAAAATGCAGTTGATTTCGAGACGAGACCGATCGAGTACTACAAGTATAGTGTACTGCAAACAGGATCACTTCAGATGCAGCTATACAATGAAATATGGAAGAAAAAAATGCAGTATGTAGAGAACACACACATAGGCGAGTAAATTCTTACATTTTATTATAAATATTGTAATACATTAAGTATAACAAAAGCTGGTACTACTTATCTGAATCACTTAACACCATTAATTTGTCATAAAATACACAGGGTTTAAAGGTTTATTTCATTTTTAGGGAGGATATCTGTTGTTTTGACAATACATTCGTTTTCAGACAAAAACAACAATGAAAGACAGACACTTATAGTGCATTTATAATTTCCAGATGATTCAAGGCCACAAATGATGTCATATACTTCAAAGAAGTAGGAAGGAGGGATTAAGTACCAAAATGGTCTTCTGCTTCACATTGGCAAGCGAATGTACATGTTTTTAAATTCCGACATTCCGTTTTTATATGCAGTATTCGGATGTCTGGACTTCTAAACTCTGGATCTTGCTTTTCCAAAAGGAACTGTCTCCCAGTTGAAGTCTTTCCCCAGCAACTTCAAAATAATGTAAATAATTCAGTTAATCACTCACAGAAGACTGCTGTACAAGCACACATGCAATTCTACAAATGCAAAGAAATTATTTGTACATTGAAAGAGAAAATACAAGTTTGATGGCAATGTACATTATATTGTTTATATTATATTCTTACCTCGAAAAACTGTGCTTCGACCTTTGGGTTAACACCAACAGTTCGGTGCTCATAGCAGCAATGATGCAGGTTGAGGGTCCGGAGAGTTTCTTCAAGCTTTCCACCAACGGCACAACAGACTACAACAAATGACTTTCATTAGACATTTGTGGCAAATGTTTCTGGCACATTGGTCATACATTTGCATTTTATTAAAGGAAGGTGTTGATTCGGAATAAACATTACCTGTTCATAATAGATACAAATCCGCCATCAAGAACATAGTCTGGAGGTGGGAGGAAGTCAGAAACATCTTCACCCCTTGAATAAGGATGACAAATTACACCCAACATGCATTCATGTAGGCTAGGTCGAGTTTTATTAGGAACTCCAATGCAAAACAGAAAATAAGTACAAACCATTTCAGTACCTTTGCAGCGGATGGACCCACAGCTAATCAGCATCTTATTTTCTTGGATATTTACGCGCAGGAGTGTCTGCCAAATCCTCCAAGTCCGTCACGGTGACGTGAGCTCTGTGCAACAGTGAATACACACTCATTATTAAAAGACATTCTCACACAACGTCACCAAAAATGTAGCACTAATCATGAGGCGACGGGACAGAATAAGAAACAAAAAGCACCCTAAATGCTGCAGCCATAAGCCCGACCACTCCGGTGCCTGCTCCCAACTCCCCAAAACGCGTGCATTAGCCCATCTATTCTGGAAACATTCCGCTTGCCTGAGGTATTTTGCCAACACGATCGCTGCATCCCAAACCACACAGCCGACGTCTCCCTTGTAGCACTGCTTTTAATTTCAGCACACATCCGTCATTTTTCTCGGATTTCTCTCACGAAATAGCTTTCTGGTTGCTGCCGCCGCCATGCTGACTGAGTCCGCGCTTTAAAATCCCTCCCCCCCGCCGCCCCTCAGCCTCACCTCGTCTCTGTTCGAACGTTCCGCTTCGTTCAGTTCCTCCTCAGCTCACTCTGTGAAGTCTGTCTTGGTTTCTTAGAGCTAAATGTAAAATTTGTTATAATCTATGCTTTTATCACATTTTAATCCTCAGAATTGTTACGTTGGACTGAATGGTTAAAGGGATAGTTAAAGCAAGTCCTTACTCGATTTATGTTCGGTTATAGCCTACTGGGTGGTTTAAACACGTTGGTTAAACGTTCATATTTGTATGTTATATTTTAATTTTATCAGCTATATTATTCTTGTCCTTGTTATATATTTATAATACAAAAAAAATAATACAATATTATTGCAAACATTACACGAGGTGCGCGTTTTTCTCGACGACTCTGGCGGTTTGCTTAGTTTCTGGCGAACAATATAACATAATATGCGAGCTAACATATATATTAATGTAACATAATATGCGAGCTAACATATATATTAATATAACATAATATGCGAGCTAACATATATATTAAATAACATAATATGCGAGCTAACATATATATTAATATAACATAATATGCGAGCTAACATATATATTAATATAACATAATATGCGAGCTAACATATATATTAATATAACATAATATGCGAGCTAACATATATATTAATATAACATAATATGCGAGCTAACATATATATTAATATAACATAATATGCGAGCTAACATATATATTAATATAACATAATATGCGAGCTAACATATATATTAATATAACATAATATGCGAGCTAACATATATATTAATATAACATAATATGCGAGCTAACATATATATTAATATAACATAATATGCGAGCTAACATATATATTAAATAACATAATATGCTAGCTAACATATATATTAATATAACATAATATGCGAGCTAACATATATATTAATATAACATAATATGCGAGCTAACATATATATTAATATAACATAATATGCGAGCTAACATATATATTAATATAACATAATATGCGAGCTAACATATATATTAATATAACATAATATGCGAGCTAACATATATATTAATATAACATAATATGCGAGCTAACATATATATTAATATAACATAATATGCGAGCTAACATATATATTAATATAACATAATATGCGAGCTAACATATATATTAATATAACATAATATGCGAGCTAACATATATATTAATATAACATAATATGCGAGCTAACATATATATTAATATAACATAATATGCGAGCTAACATATATATTAATATAACATAATATGCGAGCTAACATATATATTAATATAACATAATATGCGAGCTAACATATATATTAATATAACATAATATGCGAGCTAACATATATATTAATATAACATAATATGCGAGCTAACATATATATTAATATAACATAATATGCGAGCTAACATATATATTAATATAACATAATATGCGAGCTAACATATATATTAAATAACATAATATGCGAGCTAACATATATATTAATATAACATAATATGCGAGCTAACATATATATTAATATAACATAATATGCGAGCTAACATATATATTAATATAACATAATATGCGAGCTAACATATATATTAATATAACATAATATGCGAGCTAACATATATATTAATATAACATAATATGCGAGCTAACATATATTAATATAACATAATATGCGAGCTAACATATATATTAATATAACATAATATGCGAGCTAACATATATATTAATATAACATAATATGCGAGCTAACATATATATTGTTCGCCATAATATAACATAATCATGGCGAGCTAACATATATATTAATATAACATAATATGGAGCTAACATATATATTAACTATAACAATAATATGCGAGCTAACCATACATATTAATATAACAATAATGCAAAGCTAACATATATATTGTTCGCCAGAACTAAGCAAACCTCCCAGAGGTCGTCGAGACTCTTATGTTTTTTTATATTATAATAAACTATGAAGTTATCTTCCCAGACACAAACATGTTCCAGAGCACCAGTACGTCTGAGTCAGGACACAGCCCTGTTGAGTCTCCTTTGGAGAGAGGAGGAAGACCAGGTGTACCAGTAGTAGAACCAGGACAGAGAGGAAGACCAGGTGTACCAGTAGTAGAACCAGGACAGGCCGGGTCATCGTCCTCCGTCTCACCTGGTCACAGCTCAGAGGAGCCCACTACCAGTTCTTACCACGCGTCTTCACTTGCTACAGGTGTGTAATGGTATATAAATAATAATAATAGGCCTATAGACCTGCATTCACTGTAGAACATACCAGAGTGTGGAAAAAAAACATTAGCAACTGTTTTCATGTATGCCTCTGAACAAATAACCTCTTGTCATAGAGGCAATACAGTGAGGAAATGCTTCATCCTAATGTTCGAACACAGTTATTTCTGTGACTGTATTTACATTCTGGCATGACATCACATCACATCATCATCTACTGTCCCTGTTCCTTGACACAGGTCCATCTCAGCATCCTTTTCGATTGGGTCAGGCAAGTTTCTTCGTCCCTCAGTCTTCCACGAGCACCTCTTTCAGGGGAACGCCGAGATACAGAAAGACCCCCGGTTCTGGTGCCACAGGGGCCCATTCTGCACGGACCCCGCTCACTGAACCTACCGGTACGGCAGCCGGTTAACCCTGCGACAGACACAGTTGTCTTGTCAATCCTTCTCATTCAGACCTTTCCAATCACGTAGGGACGACTTGCTCCTCTGGTACGTCCACCAGCTCTGCTTCTGTGGTCGTTGCGGTGGTGGAAGGGCGGGGTTTGGCCAGGGGAGAGATCGGCATGGCCAGTCTCAACTTGAGGTGTCCAGAGCTTGTCCTCTCTCAGTTTGCAGACACAGGGACCTATGCCAAGGTAACACAGTCATTACTTACGAATGTTGGTGCAATAGACCCTTTTCACAGATCATCAGAAGCAGGGGAAAGTAACTTCCTGTTCCTGGAATTTTAACATTAGGTCGGTTTTATTTATGTCTGTCTCGCAGCACCAGCATGGTCACTGAATGTACATTTACTTGACAGTTGTGAGCATAGCACTGGCATACTAAATCCAATCTAACAGACACATATTTAATGTTATGTGCTACAACTGTCTTTTTCCTGCTGGGAAAATGGTTTATTGCCAACTTTGCAATTTTAAAGGAGAGTATTATGAATCATTCCAGGTGATCACAAAGCTGCACATCCTGGTGCCGTTGGAGATACTAATGCCAGACACAGCCAGCGGGAAGGGTAAAGGGACCAAGCTCTTTAACCTCATCACCGAGAACTTCCAGGTACGAATGTGCCACTTATAACTGTCACCAGCAATAAGACACTCAAACTTGACGCTCAAAGCGGCACTGGCATTTTTTTCCTTTTCTGCAAGGGGGTTTCTTTTACTGCCATCCAAAGGAAGTACTTTAACGAGAGGAAAGGACTGGAGTACATTCAACAGCTGTGTGCTCCAGAGTTTGGGACCGTTGTCATGGAAGTGCAAGCTAAGTACGCCGTGGGGTGATGGGAAGCCATCGACACCAATGTTATTAAAGTGGCTGAGTTCATAAATATGCATCAAAGAGAAGTGCACATACGCTATTGAGCTCATGTCATTTTTGTTAGGTATTATTGCTTGGCCGCTGCAGCTGCACTGCTGAAGTACTTGGAGTTCATCCAGAACTCCATCTATGCTCCCAAGTCACTCAAAGTCAGCTTTAAAGGGAGTGAGCAGACCGCCATGATTGACTCCGCATCTGCCACTAACTTAGAGTTGGTGGTCAACAACAGGGACCGCAGGTAAGAAGGCACCCATGTGATGGTCTAAACAGATATACTGTACTAGTCAATATGAATATGAAGGCCATGCAGGCAGGGCTACCACAGTACAGGTGTGCTTCGTACAACACTACAGTTGAATACTGTTGAATGCATTTCTCAGACACACATATCGATGGGGTCTCTGCCTCTGTTTGGTGCATGTACATAGGAGCGAACATACCCTGTTTGGAGTGCTTAACTACACTAAAACCCCGGGTGGTGGTAGACGGCTGCGCTCCAACATCCTGGAGCCCCTGCTGGATGTGGACACCATCAGTATCCGCTTGGACGCCATACAAGAGCTGTTGCAGGACGAGGAGCTGTTTTTTGGCCTGAAGAATGGTCAGGATTAAGTGCTGCTTTGGTCACATGATGACAGTGAACACTGTGCAGATATCAGTGCGAGAGGCTTAAAAGTTTGACTTGTGTTTTGTCACAGCAATAGGCCATTTCCTAGATATAGATCAACTGCTCTCGGTTCTTGTCCAGATCCCGAAGCAGGAAACGGTGCGTGAAGTCGATACATCCCTTTTGTTTCTTCATTTTTTTCTTCAGTCTTTTAAATGATAAAAAGTAGATGATTGGATTGATAAAATAGTAACGTGCTTTTGGGGGGTAATATTTGAGCATTATTATTTCTAACCAGGGAATTATCACTTTATTTAGAAATATTACAACATTAAATAAAGAATAGGTAGAGTGTGATTTACAGTAAATAGTAAAACATTACATACACAACAATATTAAAATTAATTATCAGCCATCAAAGTTGTTTAAGTCAAGTATATCACTTCTCCTGCAGTAATCTCACATGCATATTTTTCATACTTTCCTCTAAATATTTTGTTTTTTCCATGTACCTGAAGGTGCAAGTTGCTGAGGCAAAGATTACACATGTTATTCAGTTGAAACACACGCTGGATTTGGTGCCATCCCTAAGGGTATGTCTGTTAGTATGCAGTGTTAATACGGATAAAAATAACTAGCTAGGTGAAGAATTTTAACATATGCTCGGGGGCTTAACTGTATACCCAAGGTATGTGTCTTATTGCACTTCAACAGATGTTGTTAAAGAAGTGCACCACTGATCTGCTTAAGGCTTACAGCACCTCGCTAGAGGATAACAGGTAAACACAGTACTGTTTGTCTGTCTCTCTCTACAGCTCACCTATGTACTGGACTGGCTATGAATAGTTTAACCTTCGAGCTGACTTTGCATCCTGTGTCTTCTCCTCGTATGTTAAGGTTTGACACGATCCTGGAGCATATCAAGACAGTCATTAATGACGACACCACCTACATGAAGGGCAGCCTCAGCATGCGCACTCAAAAGTGCTACGCTGTGCGTCCCAACATCAACGAGTTCCTAGACATCGCCCGGCGAGCGTACACGGAGATTGTGGATGACATTGCAGGTATTTTCCCCTAACTGATATATGTCTTTCAGTGTTGTTTGCATCACAGCAAAGTTGGGCTAAACAACACAAACCATTGTGTGATCGTGATTGGCAGGGCTGGTTGACCAGATGGGGGAGAAGTATGGCCTGCCAATGCGTACGAGCTTCAGCACGTCCAGAGCTTTCTTCATTCAGATGAAGCTTGAAGGTGTGGCCTTACCAGATGGAAAGCTCCCCGCTGAGTTCCTAAAGGTAAAAGTCAACAGAACAAGCCCTCTGTGTTGGGCTAGATGCTGACTCAGTACTCACAGTTACAGGCTGGATTTGACACGTTATTCTCCCTGCCCCTCCACCCCAGGTAACCAAGCAGAAGAACAACTACAGCTTCACTACTGCAGATTTGATGAAGATGAATGATCGCTGTGATGAGGCCCTGAGGGAGATCTTCCACATGTCCTATGTGTAATAATAATCTTACAATCATTCATCTTATCCGCATGAACAATAATCAGTCTTTTATTTTATTGCAGGAAAATGTATACCTGCTATAAGCATTAAGAAAAATGCCGAAATGTGTTGTCACCTTCACATGATTTATGTGAAAGTGTAAAATAACAACTCTAATTACAAGGAGAAAAAATATTATTTTGTTTTTGCCCAGTAGAGGGTGCTATTTGTCAAATTATATTTTTCCTCACAGCCTTAATCCTTATCTCCCTGCAGGGTGATATGTCAACTGCTGAGTACTCTCCATGAGCATATCCACTGCCTTTACAAGCTCTCAGAAGCGGTTTCAATGCTGGACATGTTGGTGTCTCTTGCCAATGCATGCACAATATCAGACTATGGTAAGTCTGAAGAAAAAAGCACTCCACACATATTTGTATTGTCAGTTATCCCAATTATCATTGTACTTAATTACAACGAATTAGCATATTAGTGGCTGGTGTATAATGCAACAGTAAGCCTCTTACCTACCACGCATGGCAGCCCCACGTTGCTATGCTAAATTTGCAGCTCTGCAGCTGGTCTCAATTTTGTTGTGTGTGGGTAGCGCCGGCGTTAGCATCAGCCCTATCCACCACATGGGCAGCAAGCACAACCCCTCAGCTGTCTCAAAGCATCTTTGTGTAGTGGCTTGCTGACTGCACCGCCCCTTCCATGTCAGCCATTTTTGCACTCAGATTACACTTGTTACATAAGCTCTCACAGCATTTAACCAGACAAATATCTACCAGAGGAACTGGCTCGGATCCCTGTACATGCAACTCCTTCAGATATGTTTGTTCTTTCTAACGGAAAAACTATTATTTCTCTGTTAGATAAAGCAACATAGTATGCATAACCTACAAGATAGTATCAGTGTAGATACACGTACATGAATAACGATACATATTAGATCAATGTTATTTTTTTCTGTTTGTCTGGCAGTGCGTCCAGAGTTTACAGACACGCTGGCTATCAAACAGGGGCGCCACCCCATTCTAGAGCGCATCGCCGGCCAGCAGCCCGTGTCCAACAACAGCTACATCTCAGAGGGCAGCAACTTCGTCATAGTCACTGGACCCAACATGAGTGGAAAATCCACTTACCTCAAACAGGTGGCGCTGTGTCAGATCATGGCTCAGATAGGTGAGGAACATTGTGTTCTTCTGCAGATTCTGAAGGACTGTCCTGGCTTATACTACTGTACTTACTGTCAGGACTTTGACTTCAGGGCTTTTTTCAACTATTGAAAAAGTGTTTTTTGTTTTGTTCCCAGGCTCCTTTGTTCCTGCAGAATATGCCTCGTTCCGCATTGCCGATCAGATATTCACGAGAATTGGGGTGGATGATGATTTTGAGACCAACTCTTCCACCTTTATGGTGGAGATGAAGGAGGTACATTGTGTTCCTTCTGCTTACTCTCTGGGTTTGGTTTGTTTTGGACTGGGTTTTTTTTAAAGAATAACTCCATGCTGTCGTTCCATCCCTAAGATCTCCTACATAATCCACAATGTCAGCAGCAGATCTTTAATCATCATAGATGAGTTGGGGCGTGGCACCAGTGCGGAGGAGGGCATTGGTATTTGCCACGCGGTGTGCGAGTTCCTCCTCAGCCTAAAGGTAGCGTATGTGTGCCGACCCATGCCTGCATATTCACACCCTAATCTGATTCATGCTGATGTAATCTGATTCACGCAGATACCTGTATAACCATCAACATTTTCAATGGGACATTACTCTACAGGCATAATAATGCATTAAATCGATTAGAAAGGTTTATCGGAACTGTGTTGTGTCATGCTTATTGAAACTGTGTTGTGTCATGCCTTGTGTTGTGAGTGTGTTAATGCTCTACTAATTGACGGGGAATCCCACTGTCAAACTCGCCCTGTTCTCAGGCGTTCACCTTGTTTGCGACACACTTCCTGGAGCTCTGTCAGCTCGAGACGCTCTATCCCAACGCGGAGAACCAGCACATGGAGGTGCAGCACGCGCGCAGTGACGCCGGCGCCGAGACCGTACTCTATACCCACGTGCTGTGTCGAGGACGCTCAGAAGAACGACAATACGGTGCTCAATCATGGCCATGTTGTTATTATCCGCCAGAGTGAGGCCAGGTGTTGAACCATATCTCTCTTGTTTTTTTGCTCTGGTAGGGTTGAGAGCAGCAGAGATGACTGCTCTGCCACCAAGCATTATCCAAGATGCAAAGGCCATTTCCTCCAGGGTCAGCCAGCAGCTTTTGGTAGGCTTCTTGTGGTGTCAGGGTGCAGATATACCGTTAAAATATACCGATTCTAGCCCGTCGCTATAATATTATTTGTATTCTAAATGCTTTGTGTGTGATATCTGAATTATTGAATGTCAGTTCAAAAATGTCAATATTACTAGGCCTATCTGGTTGCACATTGCAGACCCCTAGCGTTGAATGATATAAAAGTGATCATACGTTGTGTCATTGATGTCTGAGGATACCTATCTCTATGCACTATTGATCACATCTAGTTGGATGTGTTTGCGCTCCCTTTCCTCCCATTGACTACAATGACTAGGCCAAACAGCACAGTGATCCAGAAGCACAACAGCAGAGAGCGGCGTACCATTTGGCCACTCGCCTCTTGCAAACTGCTCGGAACTCCAAACTGGACCCAGACAGCCTGCGGATCTACCTGAAAGGCCTGAGGAAGAACTATGAGGCGTTACTGCAGGCGGGGAACGTAGAGGAGGAATGAGTGACTCCGATTGTTGTGTGTGGGGGGGGGGGGGTCACACACACACACACACACAACTCCCAAGAGATGGAGGCATTTAAAGAATATACGAATCAGTACATTATTTAGTTTGGGGAAAAACTGCCTACTTCTGTTACAATGGAGTGTTATATATATGTATGTATGGATGGATGTATGTATGGATGTATGGGCGAGGTTTGTCCCAGACTCCAGAGTGTGCAATCCCCATTCCAATTCCTCCAATTCCTTCGGTCGGTCCCGAGCAGCAAAACGTGCGCTCCTCGTCAGCCCAAACTGACCCCGCCCCTCCCGTGAAAGCGAAACGGCTGTGTTGGGTCGAGCGACGGCGCAGCAGCAGCAGGAGGAGGAGGAGGAGGAGGAGGTTTAGAGGTAGGCACTGCCCTGGGAAGCAGAGAGGGGTCCGCCGTAGTCAACGCGGAACAACGCCATTTCAGCCATTGAACCACGACGGTCAAGGGGGACAGCGCACACACACACACACGCATCTCTCCCTCTCAGGTATGCGCTCAGTGTTGTTTGGTTGTATGATGTGTTTTATTTTCTAGGGGCTTTGGTCAACGTGCGTTGTGCTAGCTAGCTATTCGCCCGGGCCCCGAGAATAGCCCCCAAGATAACAACGGGAAATTGGGACGCAGGAGTGGGTCACAGATTTCAGGATAGAGGGAGGAGGAAGAGGAGGCTGGGTCACTGGGCTAGGCGAGGCCCGCCGGGGCTTGTCTCTCTCTCTCCCGTGGACAAGACAGCAGTTGTGTTGGTTGAAGGAGAATAAACTTGTATTGTGTTACTAACCACTCGGTGTGTGTGTGTGTGTGTCGCTTCGTGTGAACTGCGTGGACCCTTTCGCTGGCGTGTTCGCGTTTTTGCCGGCAACTTGCAACGTCCATTTCTTTGCTAACATCATTAGCTCATTCATAGCACTGGTGTGGTAGTGTTGTGCGGGACTCGTTAACGCGGTTCCCCCCCCCACCCCTGAATTGTGTCGTGTCTCCTGGTTTTACATCCGAACCCGGGGGGTCTCTCGTCTCGGTTGGGGTTACATAAAACGCACGAATGCATGCGTGCTGCTAGCTCCTCGTACAACCAACCAGCCAGCCGGCCGGTCGGGTGAGTGCTGAGTTCCAGTGTCGTCGTCATGTTTGTGTGTGTGTGTGTGTGTGTGTGTGTGCCCCTCCTTGCCTCCAAGGTTCATTTGCCTCGGAGCTGTTGCCTGTGTGACTTGGCAGCTTGTGTTTGTGTGTGTGTGTGTGTGTGTGTTAGCTCTGTGGCTGTTAGCCGGCAGTAGTCGGTACCAACCTACGTGTAGATAGATAGCTGCTGCTGCTGTCTTGTTTAAAGTGGCTGTCCAATGGAGCCGACGTGACACAGCTCCTGCCTCCTCAGCCTCGGATCACGGCCTCGATCCATGCTGGCTGTCTTATCGCTGCGGTTATATACCACCGCCACCACCACTACCACCACTACGAACACGTTATACACATCATTTTGGAAACTGGGAAATCCGCCCCTTTTTGTGTCGTGAAGTAAAACCAAAAAAAAAAGTACACTGTGTCTCTTGCGGATGTGTATATATATGGATGAATGAATGTATAACCTCGTTTTAAAGTTCTAAAGCTATAACATGAGGCCACTTTGGTGAGACTGTTCCACTGACACACACACAGTGCATGCATTCACTCAGCATGGTGGGCATTGCGAAAGGCGAAAACACAAAGATTGTTAACAGCCAAGGGAGACTTCAACGCTTTGGGCTGAGCTGTTCTGTTCTGTTCTGTTCTGCTGTACACTTTGTCCTGTTATTTTATGTTCACACTGTTATGGATCAGGACACGCTGCATGTATTTTTGTGTTCGTGGGAAATGATTGGAATTGATTAGGAGTTGATACTGTATTGAGTTATTTGTTTTGCTGATGTGATACCAATGTAATTATTCCTACAACATTGATCTAAATAAAAAAAATCATTGAACAGTGAGCTTTTGTGAGATATCATATAATACAAGCCACAATTGTGGGAAATGTACTTGCAAGACTAGTGACTGCAGGTTAGTGGTCTGAAATGATTGACCTGCGTGACGACCGTGGTTGTAGTCCGGTCTGTAGCCTCGGCCCCAACCATTTCTGGACCAAGATCTACTTTTACATTTGCCAGTCTACCGAGATCTACTAGTCCAAATAGGGAGCCGTGTTTCTGATGGCCTACATACTGTACGTTGCCAGATGGACAACTTCACCGCTGACATTTTCCTCTGATCCGATCACATTCACTCGCTCTAACACACATTACGCACTGCCCTATTCCCCTCTGCGTGTTTGGCAACGTCTGTTCAGTTTGCTGTCACATTTCATGCACCGGTTATTTGCAAAAAACGAATTGCTGAAGTGAAAGTTCTGTCATGAAGCTAGTCTATATTGTTATGTATCCTTCCACTTTGGAAAGTTTCATAGTGGGTATACAGCGCATTCCTGTGTATCACACAGTTACGCCAATGCACACAGGCAATCCAGTCCATGTCAGTGTGCCATTGCCAGTCCATTATGTTGCCCTTTGCCCAATAACAAACTGATAATTCACACTGTGTTTTGATGACTCTCAGGGTGGTGGCTGGCTTTATTGTTGTGTATCTGATTCTGGTATAAAGGTGTGTGCATTCCACAATGGTACTGGTAGTGCCAGTATGACTTCTGGTTCCATTGGAAAATAACCAAATTATACATTTGGCAGTTGGGCTATAATCACCTAAAGGATTAATTATTTTTGCTTGTGTGATTTCTTCTGTTGCTTACGTGTATTGCAGTAATCCTTAATGAGTAGTTGTGTGAAGCGCTTGTTCCATTGGCTGCTTCTGTATGATAACTGATGGTTATCCAGAGATGTCTTGATGTCTCGTCCCTGCCAGAGTAGGCAGGCTGGACAGCCAAGTGGCTAGATTCCGCAGAGCCAATGGCCCGAGAGGGCTTTGTCCTCAGAGTTGATTTCCATGGTGGGACATAGCTATGAAAGCAAGAGGAAATGTTTGCACCTCCCTCTCTCAGAAATATAATTGAGAGTGGGTGAGTAAACATTAGCTGGCTGTGTGTATTAACATTGAGAATGTGTCATTTAGTGGTATAAATTAGCCTAAACTTATCTTACACGCTTACCACATACTATGAGAATTCTACAAGTTCTCCTGGAAATACATGCTGTGCTTCCAGTGTAGATGAATCGCCAAGTGAGGTCAGCGATAAGATTACTGTAAAGCAGCAGAATGGCACCCAGGTCAACAAGGCTCTGTAACGCTATGTACTGCAACTGAAAATAGATTTTTTTTGTTTCCACCCAGTCCCTATGGGCCCCTAAAATAATGTTATGGTTACCAAATGTCTGTCTCTCTGTATGAGCAAACAGGAATTCTTGCACCTACAATGGAAGCATAGGCCTGTTGCAAAGGGTTCCCCGTCAAGAGCGACCATTTTGTCGGAATGCTTCAAAAAATGTTGCATAATGGACAGGTTCTTTCATGCGGTTCTGCATGGAGACGCTTGGTGTTTAGGAAATCGAATGAGTAACAGGTGAATCATGGGACCTTAATATTATTCAATGTCTGAATGAGCCAACAACTAATGCAGGCCTGAGGTTCTGAAAGGCTTGATCAAACAGGCCTGCCGGGCCCAGAGAAACGTAGATAGATAGATACTTTATTTATCCCCTTGGGGAAATTTAAGCAGTGGAAAGTTAGACTTCAGTGTATTTTAATGGTTAAGTTGCGTAATCCAAATTACCGAAAGCGGCGCTGACTGTATAGAGGAACTATAGACAAAGCTAAACCCTATGTTAGTCTCAGCAATAGTGACAGAGGATCACTTCAGGTAGGCTAACCACACCGTGGCCACCAGTTTATTGCCAGAAAAGCCTTAAATGTGCAATGTGCATGGTATTCAACAAGGTGCTGCATGGGCTCAATGTGATTGGGATCCACTGACAGTGGATTTACCATTAGAGTTGCATTTTGGGAATGCACAGAAAAATTCTGCTTCTGACTTACACTGTTCTGTTTACATATTTACCTTGGAATGGGAGCGGGGTTTGCTATTTACAATTCACATTCTGGTTTTAGTCCACATCTTTGACAATACATGCAAAAATGGCCATCAGTGATTCGGAGCAGCACCCTTACTTGTCAAATGCACTCATGAGTGTGAACCTCATGTCTCCTGATTGTATGGTAATACTTAGGCACAAGATAAATAGGTTTAAACGATCATAGTCTCTAGACCAGAGGTGGACAAACTACGGCCCGTTGTGTTGTATAATCCGGCCCGTCGGGCATTTACATTAACAACAGTCCTATTACATTTACATTTGTAGTATTCATTTCGCAGTTTTTTTTTTTCTTCCTGCAATTGATTCCTTCATTGGTTCCACTAGATCTTGTATTCTTTTATAACTGCGGTCGGCTGTCGGGCGTTTTGCACGTAAGAATTTCACTCACTGCTTATACTTGTGTAAACTGTGAAGTGACAATAAAACACTTGAAACTTGAGATCAGAGGACACTAAAGGACCCAGTCCGGGTCCGGACCCAGACCGTCCTATCCGGACCCGGACTATAAAATTATTGAGTATTACGGTATACAATTTAGTTATCGCGTTTCTATTTTAACCGGCGCATCTTTTCTAGCCTTTACGGCACTGACTTATCGGCCAAGTCTACGTTAATCAGGTCTACGTCACGTGATGCTACTCAGCCAATCAGATCGTTGCGGTCAGTGAGCGACTAGAAACAAACATAATAGGCGGAGAGACGAGACGAGAGAAACAGTCAGAGTATAGTGCGCTTTAAAAAGAGAAAGATACAGTGAGAACAGAGCCTTTAATCAAGATTGGACAGACGTGTACATGTTTATTCTTCCCACGGACAGTTCAAAACCCGTATGTCTCATCTGTCCCGAGACTGGCTATTATTAAAAGCGGCAATGTGAAGCGCCACTACGAGACAAAACGTACGTGTTTTCACCAAACATACCCGCTCAAATCAGAACTGAGGGCGCAGAAAATAAACGATCTGAGAGCCCAGTATGATCGATCCACCAGAATCCTAACACATTCATTCACTGCCCAACAACGTGCTGATGAATGTTCCCTTAGAGTTGCTTGGATTTTGGGTCAACATAAAAAAAACCATTGACCGACGGAGGGGTTGTTAAGGAGAGCATGAGTGCAGTAGCTGAACCCTTATTTGAGGGGAAACAAAAAGAAGAGTTTTGTGCTAAAATCAAGGAAATACCAATGTCAACATCATCAGCCACAAAGAAAAGGGAAATATGAAGCCAGGATGTGCTCAGCTGGATGAAGTCATTCATAAGACACCATGCATAGGTTTAGATGAGTCCACTGATGTGTCTGACGATGCTCAGCTGTTAGTTTATGTAAGGTTCTTCAACGAGGAGAAGAAAGAAAATAACATTTATTTATCATTAGAGCACATATTATTCTGGTTCAATAAATATTGTTATATTATTGAATTGTCCTTCATTTATTTGATGTAACTACATAGTGGCAGTCTATAGATGTTGATACGGTTACTAGGCTACTTCAATATACAGTATATGGCATCATAATGCAAGTTAGACATTATGATCATCATCTACTAATGGCCCGGCCCGTCTGTCAGTTTTAAAAACCAAATGTGGCCCTTGAGCCAAAAAGTTTGCCCACCCCTGCTCTAGACTCTTCAAAGACATGCGTGCGCACGTGTGTGCGTGTGCGTGTGTGTGTGTGTGTGTGTGTGAACAAGGACTACCATCTGTCGGGCCATGCAGATGGGATGGCAGCATCGTCTCCTTGGGTTCTGAGCCGGCAGGCAGGGGCCAAACTGCAGCGGCAGCAGACCTTGGTGGTTGACATTTACACACGGGTGTATTTTTGCCCCTTCGGAAAGCCTCCCGCTTTAAGTTTAGAATATCATCTTTGGGAGAGGTCACCGGAGGAGGCCGGGAGTGACCCAGCGGGGCAGAATGTGATTTCCTGAGGACTGCCTGCACCTCTTGCCTTATTGGTCTTGTACTGACTTTTGCTGCCTTTTGCCGTCATGGAGTAACTTTTATGACGCAGCTCCCCTCTCATCAGTCTGTAGTGTTGGGAAGGTACTCCTCCCTGCTTCTGTTTTCATAAGGGCGTTAGAATGTGCCGTCGTAGCGCGCTTTGTCTAATAGGATCACAGCCCAGTAAGAGAGAAGGGGGTTGGGGGATAGAGTGGACGCACGGCCTAATCTCCCCCAGCCCAAGTCTTAATACTTACCTGCCCTCACGCCATAGTTAACTTGTGCCTCTGTACTAACAGTGGTTGGTGTGTGCCTCTGTTGGAGGCACATGTGCTGCGTTTAACGGTGTTCTATTTAATGCTGCAGGGCTCTTTCTGCTGAGATGCTAATGTATTTGTTGCTGCTCTTGCTGTTGCTAGTGGCCACGGTCTATTTGTCCTGTTCAAGTACAAATACCAGTTGTTTTTTAAATAAACTAAACATAACAAACCCATGACCTCCATCAACATTTTATGTTGCTCTGCTGTCCTGCCACTTACATAACTGCTTGTTTAGCTGCCAAACTTGCCGGTGCCAAGAATCTAATCATTTCCTTATTCTGGGGAAGTGATTTGGTAACTAACACCATCGCTCCTATGTCGTTTATTAGGGAGGCAGCCAACTTCGGGATTTCTGGCAGCAATTTAAATTCAAACAAATTAAAACAAAGAGGATTCATTAGTGACCTTTGGCACGGATAATTGGTTCACAACAATCCATGCTGGCAATGTTTGACCATCGTTGTAGCTGTGTGTGACACCTAAACTACATGCTATTAATTACACTATTACTATGCCTATATTAGTTTTGCGATGGTCAATTAACCGGCCCTTCTTGTGTTTTGTTTTCTCCAGAATGGCGGTGGACATCTACGACTCCCAGTACCTTCTCATCCTGGCCCCATCCCTGGTCATTGCCCTCATGTTCCTCTTCTTCTGGCTCTTCATGAAGGAGACCTCCTACGACGAGGTGCTTGCCAAGCAGAAGCGAGACCTCAAGCTGCCGCCGTTCAAGCCTGACGTCCGCAAGAAGGGTGACAAGAAGAAGACCAAGAAGAAGGAGAGTGCAGGAAGCGGGGCAGGAAGTGGCGGGGGTGCCGGAGGAGGAGGAGGAGGAGACTCTGAGGAGGACCAGCGGGACTTTGACCTGACCGACCCCGCCAACAGCTCCTCTCCTGAGCTGGAGGACGAACCCGTGGAAGTGATCCTGGCCACCGCTGCTCCTGTATCCGTGGCCACCGTGCCGGTGGAGGCTCCTGCTGGTTTGAGGGAGCGGAAGAAGAAGGAGAAAAAGGCAGCCAAGGCTGCTGCAGCAGCGGCGGCGGCGGCGGCGGCGGCAGCAGCAGCTCCTCCTCCTACTCCCTCTCCTCCTGAGGAGCCGGTGGTGAATGGCGGCAGGCCTGCTAGCCGTAAGGCGGAGCCGGCGATCTCTGCGAGCAAACAGCCCAGCTCAGCCTCTCTGCAGCCTGATGTCCAGATCCAGCTCCAGGCCCCAGTCGTGGCTCAGGTCCAGGCCCCGGTTCAGACACCCCCTCCAACCTCTGGGAAGAAGAAGGACAAGAAGAAGCAGAAAGTGGAAGCAGGTGGGTTGGTAGTTCCCAACAGTACGGTCTCAGTTTATGTCCTCAAATGGTTTATGTAATTACTTGTGTATTTGCGTACTAATTCATGCATGCGTGCCTCCATTATAATATGCATTTGGAGGAAAGTCATCTCAGATTCCCCATCAAAGTCCACCACATATTTTGACAGATTAATTAGAGTTGGAATAGAATTTACTATGAAATGTAGATGCTTTTACCCAAAGTGACTTGAAGTGACCAGGTAGGGGTGAGGCATCTTTCTCAAGGATACTTTTTGGCTGGGAGTCAAACACAATAACCAGACTGGACCATCCACTGCCTCTATTGCTTTTGTAATGCAAATCTGTGCAACTCTCACTGTTCCCCCGTTTGTGTCCAGTTGAGGACCAGCAGCGAGAGGAGATGAAAGTGGAGCAGGTCCACTCCGCTCCGGCCCCACTCAGGAAAGAGGCTCCCCTGATGCCTGAGACCAGGGCCCAGGACGGCGTTCCCCCCGTCGCCACCAGTGGCAAGAAGAAGAACTCTGCCAAGAAGCAGAAGGCTGAGTCTGGTGGGTGGTGATACACCCTGTTCACACACACACACACCGATGAAAAAGCTAACAAATTCACCAAGAATGTGCCTTGGGAAATGTCAAGTCACGGTGACATGCCATCCAGGCTGGTGCTTGTCCACAGTGGTTTGTTCACATAACGAAGTGTAAAAATATAAGAAACCTGTTCTCTCACCTCCCCAGCTGACGAGCCCCACGTGCTGGCCGAGGCAGCCGCTCCCGCCAACCACCAGGCTGCTCCCAGTGACAACGGCGCTCCCTCCAAGGGGAGTGGCAAGAAGCAGAAGAACGAAACGGACAAAGGTGCCGGCGCACACATCACGCCATCAATAACACTGCCTTCATTCCTTCCCCCCGTTCCCCGCCGCATCCAAAACCCTCCCTTGACCGTCGTTTTCTGATGTCTGACGCTGGTGACACAGAGAACGCGGAGATGAAGTTGAAGGAACTGCTGGGCGGCCTGTCCAGTCTGGCTCTGTCGGAGGCCGAGGTGGTGAGCGTCATGGCCCTCCTCCGCGACAAGAGCCCCCACGCCTTGGACACCTGGCACAAGGTGAGCGGCCGCCGAGACGAGAAGAAGAAGAGGATGATCTTTATTCATTGAGCACGTTTCAACGTTGAAAAGAGCTTTACAGCAAAATACAACTGACAAGTCATACAATTAAACAGGCTTTAAAATAAAACTGATTAAAAAAAAATTATTTGGTGTATAAAAACCATTACAGTGTAGATAAAAGGAAATGAAAGACATTTCAAAGGAAATTATAACAAGTAAAATCAGGAAAGTCTCTCTGATACAAGTGTGTTTTAAGAAGGTACTTCACTCACGCAGATGATGAATAACACATTAGGTTCACATTAGTGTCTTGAATGCTGTTTTTTTTGTGATTAGCCAGGTTTGCTGGTGATTAGCCATTACAAGCCATGTCAAAATCTACCCTCTAGTGATGTCACAACTTGAAGCATGGTTGATCGTGGTGTTCCTGGACATACCTGGCAATGAGTGGGTGTGTGCGTGTTGGTCCCTGCTCCCGGGTTTATTGACGTTTATTCCCTCTCCAGTCTGCTGCCAGGGCTGACCCACAGGTCCAGGAGAGAGAGCGACTCCTCATCACTCTGCAGGAGGAGGCCTCCATCGCCAAGGACAAAGTGAAGCAGCTCAGCCAGGTCTCTGTTCACCCAATGCACACCAGCCGTGACGCTGCCCATCGCTGCCGCCACCCGAAAACCCCTTTATAATGTACAGTGTGTTGTCTAATCCTGCAGGAGCTGCAGGTGGAGAAGCAGAAGGCGGTCCGGGTGGAGGCCATGATGCGGGAGCAGCACGCGGCCATGCAGAAGGAGCTGGGGGGCATGCAGGCTAAAACTCAGAGCGGATACCAGGAGCTGCAGGCCATGCAGATGAAGGTGAGCCGCACCGCTCCTATTGTCCTCGTGTCAATGATAAGTAGAGAACAATCAACTAATTGGAAGTGACACTGAAAAATTGGAGTTGTAACACAGTTGTTAATTTCGTGACTGCTTCAGAGTTATTGTTCTTCTGTTAAAAGTTAATTCCATTAAAAGTTGTCCAATATCTATACACTTCATAAACCGCCGTGTGGGAAACACTTGGGAAAAGGGAAAACACATACAGCAATAGTTTTGTGTGGGTTTTTTTTACCGCCGTTCTCCTCCAAGTGCTGCGTGCTCTCTGTGAGGACGTGATGTCACTCTCTCTCTCTCTCTATCTCTTCTCTCTCTCTCTCTCGCTCTCTCTGTGTGTGTGTTCATGCAGATGAGGGAGCAGCTGGAGGGCCAGATCAGTCGGCTGCAGCAGGAGAACAGCATCCTGAGAGACGCCGTCAGCTCTGCTGCCAACCAGATGGAGAGCAAGTCAGTACCTCACCACCAAAGCACACGTATCCAATCAAGCACAGCCTTTTATTAAGGGTCTGGTCCCTCATCATCACTCTGAAGCATTTAAACGGTGACCAGTGACCAATCAGTCGAGGCAAGCGGTCATTTAACGGTGCTTGCACCCGTTCCACATTTGGTATCCAACGTGAAAGCAAAACCAAAACGACTGCTTGATGGTGAAAAGATGTTGGGTTGGCTGATGTTTCACCTTCCCGGGCCAAACCACTGAATCACTGTTTAATTTGAATAAGTGGCCATGGAAGCGATTTGTGGGTTCTGATTAGGGGTTCCCTGTTTGGGAGCCCATCCTGATGCACTCAATGTAAAATTCTCTGCTACGTTCCGTGTGGGATTTTGCCACATGACCCCAGACTTGCTCTTTATACTCCTTTTTATTTGCTTCTATTACACATTATAGGCCATTTATAGGCCTAATGATTTGTTTTTATTTAAATGACACTAAAGGTTGTTTCCCTACCATCTGTTTTGAATGTTAAACTAATGGAATGTTGGACCACTGAAGTACAATGTTATTACGACCTTTTACATGACATGTTTTTGAGTAAAACCTTCTGTAATCCCTCCAACTTATATACTCTCAAAGGGAATTCATCAGCCAGGACATTCAAAATTGTTGTTGTGTATTTATTAATAGGGGTGAAACGGTGTGTGTATTTGTATTGGACTACACAGTACGGGATCCACTGTGCACAGATCGGTATGCACTGTGAACCGAACCGAACATGAATCTCCAAAAAATAATGAATTTAATCGAACAAAGAATCCAAAAGAGATCACCACAGCAATAGCTGTATGAGACCCTTCTCTGTGGTAGAGACTACAGGATTCAAGAACATGTTTTAAAGTCCTTGGCCCGCGATACACTATTACTTCCTGCACACATTTTGCCCAGACAGTTTTACCTGCCTTATACAACAAAACAAAAGAACACGTTGACCTGATGTCAGAAAAGCCTTCCCTTGCACCAACTCCAGACAATTGGACGTCTGGAGCTACAGAGAGCTACCTGACTGCTCATTACATTACGGCTGACTGTGCTGACTGGCAGACCAAAAGCCCAGGGACCCTTTGATTTAATGTTGATAGACTAATCGTTCCAAGTGGTTAGTGGTCCTATTCTCTTGCGCTGCTGTGAGACCTCACGCTGCCATATGCTGCTGATCTATGCATTCCTTGAAGGTTGAAGGTTTTTAAATTACTTCTATATTTTATGTTATAAAGCAGGCTCTATTGTTTAGTGTGTTTCCATGTGCATCTGGAAGCCAAGCTATCCATGTTGTTTACTGTTTTAATAATAGTCTAAACACAAAAAAATATAATTGTCGCCATTTATTTTGCTGTCTTATCGAAACCGCACAGAACTGTGACACCCCTATACCGTATTGTGCCGAACTGTGAGTCTTGTGAACCATTTTACCCGTAATTATTAGGTGTTCCGAAAAGCAAAGTCATGAATCTATAACTCAGCAAACCAAAGCCTTCCTGTAACACACTCCATAAAACATTCTCTCTCTCTATCTCTCTCTCTCTCTCTCTCTCTCTCTCTCTCTCTCTCTCTTTCTGTGTATGTGGCACTGCAGGAACTCTGCGGAGCTGAACAAGGTGCGCTCAGAGTACTCGGGGCTGATGAAAGAGCTGGCGGAGACCAAAGGCAAGCTCCAACAGGAGGAGCACCAGAGGAAGTCGCTGGAGGTCGGCTACAAGCAGAACGCGTCTCAGCTGGAGGTGCGCTCAGCCACGCACGCACGCACACGCACACATAAAATGACAAAAATGTAGGCGTGTGAAGCTGTCGGTATCTCACAATTCGATTTCGATTCTTGGGGTTGTGTTTCTATTCAAACGATTCCATGATTGAAATTCGATTCTCGGTTCAGTGCGTGGCGGTACTCATTTAAGGATCTTCTCCAGTCGAAGAAAGGTGTAATTTCTATTTGAAAAAGTTATAAAAACTGCGCAATAATGTAAACGCACAAAGGCAAACCTAGGACAATAGGAAAAAAGAGAAATAAAATAATATTAAAACAAAAGTTGTGAATCGATTCAGAATCATAGAGGATAAGAAATGCGATTCTTATGTGAAGCGTTTTTTGTACACGCCCCGCAGGAAGTCATAACCTGTTCACGTTGAATAGACCCTGGAAGTGGAGGATTGTGTTGTTCCAGGAAGCAGGCTGGGGTGCGGTGGGGGAGGGTGTGGTGGTGGTGGGGGGCGGTTTTAGAACTTCACTTCTGCCTGTAAACAACACAGCCACCTTCTTGCCAGACACCTGAGCCGTGCGTTTCCCGGTATTTTAAAGGCCGTGTTCCAAGTCCGAAAATTGCACGGGAGGTTATGTAATATTCGCTGGAATCGTCTGGTAAACAACGTGGTTGACCAGAACCTCACTTCAGAGTAGGAACTGTCCCGGTTTATTTTGTCATGTTTCCCTTCTTTAGAAGATGCAGGGGAATTAATGAATCACTCATGAACTAGGATGTCGCACCATTTGCTCTGGGAACATGATGATATCTTCATTTGTCTCGACTTATGAGAGGAGTGGATGAGGAAGTCTCTGTGGCGTGTTGTTGACCAGGCTCAGCTGCAGGACGCCAAGAGACGCTGGGAAGAGCTCCAGAACTACCTGCACAAAGTTAACACAGAGCGGGAGAAAGTGCAGTCTGCCAAACAAGGTGAGTCAAGATGTGCTCTCCTCTCCTCCTAACTGCATATCCTTTTGCTTTTTTTTTTTTTTTTTTACCATGCATCTTCCAACATCCAATGTGATGACAAAATGAGCATCTCTCTCTCTCACTCGCTCTGTGTCCCCCTCTCTCTCCCTCCTTGGCTGTCCAGAGCTGCAGAACCAGCTGCTGGCCGTGGAGACGGAACTGAACAGCAAGAGCAACGAGGTCCAGAGCCTCCACGGCAACCTGGCGGAGGCCCTCCTCTCCAAGGAGCGGGTGGAGCAGAGGGTCCTACAGCTGCTGGAAGTCACCCAGCACAGCATACCCGACGAGACGCTGCAGACCCAGGTCCAGGTAACATGCAGACCCGCGGTGCTGCTGCCAACCAGATGGCTCCCCACCCCAGGCCAAAAGTCCTCCTTATGTTCTGTAACCATAAAATAAGCAGCTTTATTCTGCATTAGCAGTTGTGTTAATATCCCTGGCGTTCTGTGTGTCCACATTCTGGACTTTCCATTCAAAATCCAACTTGGCGTGTGATTTACTAGCATTGTTAGTATTGAATGCATATTGCTAAAGCACTAAACCCCATTCTCTGAACCAAATGCTCAGTGGCCTGAACCCACTTGTCAAACCAATCACTCTTTTGGCAAAACCTTAAACAAGTTTAGGTAGTTGTACACCATTTGAAAACCTCGTCTACTCCTTTTGCAAAACTCTCCGTCAAACCAGCCATCAACACACACTCAGGGAGAACTAGCATGCTAGCTGTGTACCACCTGCTCTGTTTTCATTCATTCATACTTCTGCAATAAACCAGATTATTCACCACCATCTTGACTGTCGTTTGGAGGAGCACCAGAAAAGCCATGTTAGTGGCACAGGTAGCAGGAGCTAACTGCTACACTGGCCAGACTGTTGCACTCCCTGAGTGTGCGTTGATGGCTGGTTTAACCTGTGCGCCTTGATAAGGCAATGCACCACAGTTGTGCAGCCCCGCCCAGCTCCAGACTAATCAGCCAGGGCCAGTGATTGATTGACTATTGATAAAATAGACCTCAAGTGGTGGTTTTAATGGGTTCTTTCGCCCTCCCACAGGAACTTCTAAATGAGAACAAAGGCCTTCAGGTGCAGATTGAGTCACTGCAACACCAGAACGATAACCTGCAGGCCCAGATGTCTTCACAGGTATAGAGAGTGAATCTCACTCATTCAACACTCAACAAGTCAACCTCAGTCTCACTGCCCCATCAACAGATGACATTGATGATACACAATATCAATAAATATCACAATATGCTTATGATTTAAAAGTACCGAACAGACATTGAAGTACACAGAAATGTAAAGTATGGATGTAAAATCTTATATTTCGTCATATCTTCTTCTTTACTATAAACGATAAGCCGCGATAAGTCGATATCTTCATTTCATGACGATGCAATACCATTCAAAGGCGATAAACGATAATATTGAACTATTGCCCAGCCCTAACTGAGCCTACTGCCACACAACTTGCTCCTGTAAGCTAATGAGCTGTTGTTCTCCTCATGCAGGCCACGCACATCTCTCACTTTGAGGAGCTGCAGAAGCTGTAAGTGAAACTCTCATTGGAACACGCACACCCGTCGTCTTCCATCGTTGTACTATGAGCTGCAGTTTGAATGAATGGCGAACACTGTGCTGCCTCCAGGTTGGCTGAGAAGGAGCTGCAGAGGAAGAGTCTAGAAGATGCTCTGAACGCCGAGAGGAGCAGCGGGGCCAGCAGAGAGACCAACATGCAGGTACAGTCACCGCCGTGTTGGACGCCTGCAAGGGGTTTGCCCAGCCTGCACTTGTATAGCCACTTCTATTGCTTTTCTTTTAGTTGTAGTGGAAATTAAGTCATCATTACACCTAATGACTCTGTAGTTATTTTAATAATCCATCAGGGTTATTATCGCGCCCGAGAACACAATGTAGTCCATCCTGTATTCTCCTGGTATTGCGTAACCAACACTGACATATCTCTCTCTCTCCCTCCCTCCAGGCCATGCACAATGAGAGCATGGCTCTGAAAGCAGAGCTTCAGAAACTGCAGGCTCAGATTTCTGAACAGGTCAGTGGTACAACAGCATAGTGATTTGTCTTCTTAAGATCATCGTAAAATGTGTGTCTCTGTCTGACGCTCGGGTCTTTATCTATCTCCTTGTGAATCCCCCCCACCCCCGCCCATCCAGAATGCCTCCCAGCTAGCGTTGGAGCAGATCCAAAAGAGGTATGTGGGAACTCATGATGTATGCGTTCCTCCATGTTTGTTTGTGTCATGTGTCCTCAACACTGAGTCCCCCTTTGTCTCCTGACAGCGTTCAAGAGCGGGAAGAGAACATCAGGACGGTGGAGGATCTGCTGAAAACCGGCCTCATCGAGGTGGCCAACAAGGAGGAGGAACTGAAGGTAGGTGTGTGTGTATGTTTGTGTGTGTGTGTGTGTGTGTGTGAGAGAGAGAAAGTGATTCCCTGAGATTTGTTGGTGGTAAAATAGTCAGGATTAGAACAAGGCGTCCGAGGTCAGCTGTGACTCAGAAAGCACCACGGGCAGATCTACAGACCATAATACCCTCGCCTCACTGACATCAGCCCCCCCCCCCCCCCTCTTCCCCAAGTGACTGTGCAATTCAGCGAGCCGTGTTGTTGTAATCGAATAAAAGTCCTAAGCCACTGCTTTCTGCCCCGTCATAGGTGGTGAGGGAGGAGAACCAGACCCTGAACAGAATGGTGGAGGCCCTGGTGCAGCAGGTCTCCGAGCAGGTGACACGCACACATGCACACACACACATGCGCACACACTTCAATGTGTTACTTACACAATGTCTCTTTTTTACATTCAGACTACATCGGAGGAGGAGTTGAAAACCCAGTAGGTGTTTTACTTTGTATCCTTCCTTATTTGAATCTAATTGCATTTCTTGAGCGACCGTGATTGTTAACGTGTCCCCGCCGCTGTGCTGTCCGCCAGGCTCCAGCAGAAGGATGAGGAGGTCACGTCAGTGGAGGAAGGTCTCCGGACGGCACTGGGCTGCATCGGGGTAAGCGCTGCACGCCCCTTGTCTCTCTGGCTGTCTTAGAGCCCTGTGTTCTCTGCAGTCTACTACGCGTTACCTCTGTGCCTGAAGATGTGTGTGTGTGTGTGTGTGTGTGTGTGTGTGTGTGTGTGTGTGTGTGTGTGTGTGTGTGTGTGTGTGTGTGTGGTGTGTGTGTGTGTGTGGTGTGTGTGTGTGTGTGTGTGTGTGTGTGTGTGTGTTGTGTGTGTCATCACCCTCAATCTCTAGAGCAGCAGCTACCATGTCTCCAGGCTGAGGCGGCGGCAGCTGAGGGCGCAAGGAGGCGCCAGGGGCATGCAGAGCAGCCGCCGACGCCCGGGGCCAGGCTCCTGGAGCTCCTAGCACGAGTAAGTCACAGGCCACAACCACCGCCCACCCTCCCCTCCCCTCGTGTTGACCTTCGCACCTCAGTGGGGGGAGTCTTAACCATGTCCACTGACCTCCCCCAGGCTGGACTCCAAGGACTCTGCGCTCCGGGCTGTGCAGGGTGAGCTGGAGACCAGGACCAGGGAGGTGAGCGAGAAGGTGGAGCAGGTGGAGCAGCTCCAGCAACAGGTGAGCATTGCACCGCCAGGTGTGAGCATGATTTGCCAGTACAAGATGTCATAGTGACATCACAAGTGGGACTGTCCACCCAGATGCATGAGGACTAGATCAGTCTACCAGCCTAACCAGTAGACTGTTCCAAATGGTAGACTTATCTATCCATCATACATCTGGGAGGACACTCCCACTTGTGATATCACTATGTCAATGACAATTTTTTTCAACGGCTTGTAATGGCTAATCACACTCACCTGATGGTAAGATAGCCGATATAAAGCCGTCCTCTTCTGCATACATCTGTTTGTATTCTAATTTATATCATTCTTTTTGTAATCGGTTTTTGTTTATGTGTTTGTTTAACGCAGTCCCAAAGTGTGACACCAAGCCCGGAACTTCTTGCAGCGTGAGTGGCATCAAAACGATGAATGCTTTCTGAATGGTTTCACCCCCACCCCCCTTTTAAAGACACACGCACTATTAAACCTGCACCATGTGTTGTGACTGGAATCCCAACACTCTCTATGCTCCATCCCACCAGGTTGTCTGAGAAGGACAGGCAGGTGTCTGACTTGCAGGCTGAGCTGTCTGAACTGAGAGACTCCGTGGAGCTGCACAGGAAGAAGAATAACGTAAGTTTGAAGAGCTGTCCCCCCCCCCTGCCCCCTCTGTCCCTCCGTCCCTCCCTCCCTCCTATGGGGTGCTCCCTCGTCCTGTCCTGTCCTGAAATGTGGTCCCTTCGCAGCTAACCCACTCCCAAGCATGCGTCCAACCTCCCCGTCCTCCCGGGCCTCTCCCACCACCTCTAATCTAGGCTACACGGTGGTATTTTTGGAACTCCCAATGAAGTGGAGACGGCTCAGGGTTTGGTCGTGTTGCGCAATGGCCAACGCGCATCAGCACACACAGCTGCTGCTGCTGCTGCTGCGCTGACTGTCGGCCATGACGGCCTGTCCTCCAGCATGACTGTGCTTGTGGGTGGTGCACATTAACATTACCCCATCTTTTTGTTTATTAAGTGTGTCGTATTTGAAAGCCATTGTAATTTTGGTCAGTAGATTTTTATTTATAATGCGTTAAAAATGCGTTTATAAAACCATTAAAGATTAGTTGTAGAGATTTGGGTAATTTGGAGTTGTGTTCTTTGGATTTGCTTGGATTTTGTCTCGTCACTGATTCGTCATCCATATTGTCATCCGTCGACTGATTGACCCTCACCCTCTTGAGCACAGTTAAGGAAACCCCTTTACATCGGGACCCCTTTACATGCGCTTAACCCCTGCGAGTGAACTGAAAGTAGTATTATTTCTCTGGACTACTGACCAAAACAGGAGCTACGGCAGAAAAACTGGAGCGCAATGGAGGCTCTGTCAGCCACCGAGTCCATGCTTCAGGGGAAGCTCAGCAAGGCTGTCAAGGTTCGACACCCCACTTCCTGTCTGCTTCACGCTAGCGCTAAATCCAATGCACCCCCCCCCCCCCCCCCAACGGAATGGCCGGATTTATCTTGCACCACCATCCATTGCAAAGCCTGCTGCATACCCATTTGACTTCATTCTCCTTTGCGTAACTTATGCCTGCCTGGCACCGTTTTTAAAATAGTTTTCACAATGTTAACGTTTTTTTAAATACATTTTGCACGTTTTTTTAATGCAATGGTGCAGCTTTTATTCCTATCCCCTTTTGAAAAGCAACAATAGGTTTGAACACTTTCTAAACATCAAACGTTCCCCTTTGCTCAGAGGTTGATGCTTTGAAATGGGTGTGCAGTGGCCTGGACACGTGTCATCGGAGATTCATCCTGTCCATTATTCGCCGCCGCCCCCCCCCCCCCCCCACGTCTGGTGATTTATTTCCAGCATGTGCTCGCTCTCTTATCTCACCTGTGATGTTTGTGCCGTCGCTCTCGCAAGTTAAGCTCATCAGATCCGACAACAGCCGTGATTGGTTCACTGGAATGTCAATGGAAATGAATGGAAAGGAAATATGATTTATTAGTTGTAATTTTTAATTTTTTTTTGCACTATTCTGCATTGCACCACATTCCCAAAAGACTCCCGTTGCTGAGTCAACGTTTTCTTAAGAGACACTGCGCAGCTCGTAATTCCGACTCCTCGGGAACGCCGCGAAACCCGTCGGCACGGCCGCAGCTGCTACGCGCCGTCAGTACAGTACGGTAGAGCTCTCCCTCGGAGACGCTGTGCCGGGGAGTTCCTTGGCACCTGTTGTTCACTACCAAGTGCGTGCCGCTCGTACGAGACTCCCGATGCATGTCACGGGGCTCCCCTCCTCCCACTCGCTACGCTAATGGGACGACTAGCGGCCCAACATGCCAGCTGGCGGCCGCTTGGCTCTCCATCTCCCATCGGGCCTCAGAGCGACAGCAAGGGGGTCTTATGATTTACATTTTTGTTACATTTCAATCATGAACCAATTTACATGTCTGGTGTTCAGGAAATTGGAATTTTTTTTAAGGGGGGGGTAAGAGACTGTTGGCTGTGATCGTGCCGTTTGGTGTCTGATCCCAGGTTAAGCCGCCGCACATTGACAGCGAGGCTTTACAATCGACTGTAAAGACCCACCACTGTTATACCGGTGTCTCGCGGTTGTCATCACCATTTAAGGTGACTGCATATTCGTGTGTGTGTGTGTGTGTATGTGTGTGTGTGTGGGCCCCCTCGGCGGGCGGGCAGGCGGGTGTCTGAGCGGGGAGATTACCGTGTTGTGATTGCGCGGATCCCCCACCGCTGCACACACACGGCCTTGCGGTGACCGCGGTAACGGCGCGGCGGCGGGCCCGTTCTCATCCTCTCGCCGCGTTGTTGTTCTTTCCACGCCGCCGACCCCTTTGTGCCGCAGGAGAGCCAGACGGCGCTGGACTCGGCCGCAGCGGAGTGTCGCGACGTGCTGCACAGACTGCTGCCCCACGTGCCTCTGCCCAGCGGACAGGTAGGCATCACCGCTGGTTCCCATGCACACAGCACCCCGGGCTACTCAGCAGTAGTAGTAGTAGTAGTAGTAGTAGTACTACCACGATATAAGTAGATTCATCACATGATATTGATTGTAGTAGAAGCCATGTATTTAAAGGGCCCCTATTATACCACCATTTGTGAGTGTGATTAGTCATTGATTGACTAATGTTGTACTTGTGACATAGTGACATCACAGGTGGGCCTGTCCACCTAGATGTAGGATGACTAGATCAGTCTACCAGCCTACCCAGTAGACCGATCGAGTCGTCATACATCTAGGGGTGGACACTCCCACCTATGATGTCACCATGTCCCAATGACAATTTTAGTCACATGACAATTTTATAACCGCTTGTAATGGCTCATGCACACCTGGTGGTATGATAGGGCCCCTTTAAATTAGAGTAGATGGGTGTGTGTGTGTGTGTGTGTGTGTAACTGAATGTTTTGTTCTCTCACCAGAACCACCAGGAGTGGCTGCTCAGGTTTGAGCAGGCTGCTGCAGAAAGCTCGGCTGCACAGTCCAATTGTGCCCCTGCATCAGGGGAGCTGGAGGTAATTCATGCCTTTCATTTATCTACCCGTTTGGTTTGACCCCAGAGGCCCTGGCGTAGGGACCTGGCTTGACTTGAAAACCCCTCATGTGTGAAAATGTGTTCCTACCAGGGACTGCAGGAGAAGATGAAGGAGTCAGAAGAAGCCCAGAAGGTTCTGCAGAAAGACTGTGAGACGTACAAGAAGGTGTTGGCCGAGACGGTGAGACTGGGACGCTTGTTTCATGGTTCCCACTGTAGTGGGGGGAAAAAGACCTCTGGGTCTGGGAGTACTGGAGAGGATATATTGTTTAGAAAACTCAACTGTAATACCCGCTGTGTCCACAGGAGGGCATCCTGCAGAGGCTGCAGTGCAGCGTGGAGAGTGAAGAGTCTCGCTGGAAGTTGAAACTAGAAGCGTCTCAGGGAGAGCTAAGAGAGGTATGCACTTGGCTGTTGACTGTTTAGCAGTGGACTTACAGTGGCTCTTAATCATTAATACTTTATTACATTAAACTAAATTTGGTCTTGTTGCCCCCACTTCTTCTGCAGATGAATCTGAAAGTCACGGCACTGGAGCAAGAGACAGAGAGACTAAGTGACGGAGCCGAGTTGGAAAATGTTAGTCACCTTTTTTTAAATGTGTAATTGCTATTGTTTGCAGTTGACTCCTCGCAAACACCCCGCATAATGAACCTCCTTAAACACCCTGTATAATGTATGATTGTTTGCAGTCGAATTCTGTAAATCCTGTAAAATCCTGTCCTTAAGATGCCGGCTTTTCTGCACTGTGTTTGTTTTCACGTCGCCCTCATCATCGGCGGCTTCTGTTGTTGTTGTTGTTGTTGTTGTGCTGCGCAGTTGAGACGAGACAAGCAGCACTTGGAGGCGGAGCTGGACCGGGCAGAGCGGGAGAGCGCCACCTATGTAACGGAGGTCAGAGAGGTAATGCGACCCGACGGTGCTTCTAGCCTTCTCTGTGTTGAGCCGTCCACACGGCACCCAGGCCATGGACGTGCCGTTTCTCCCCGCTCTGTGTGAATTACGCACGTTTCCTGTGTTACGCTTTCGTGCATCATTTACGTTGTTTGATTCTGGTCTGTCGGTGCAATGACCTCTACTGTGATCTTGGGTGAGACCTCCTCGCTACATACACTAACACTCGCATGTTACAAGAATTGAATTGCGGTGAATAATGGTAGCATGCATTTCAAACAGCATCCAGCTTTTGACCGTGTTGTCGCATCATGTGACTGCTGACGAGTGAAACCCTCGCCGTTTTGTCAGACGTCGTCATCAGGGTTTGAGGACGGTCCCTCATCTCCATGCTTGAGTAGTAGCGTCTTGGCCTCTCGGCTACACTCACAGCCTCTGTAGCCTGTCACAAATTCCAACGCCCTTTGTCTGTCTCTTGCCTTTTTTCACCGTATCTATTTGGAACAGCCCCCCCCAGCGCCGCCCATTAAACACGCAACCGTCTCAAACTTTATTTCAGCTCAAAGATCTCTTGACTGAGCTGCAGAGCAAACTCAATGGCTCATACACCGAGGCCGTCAGGCAGAATGAGGAGCTGAACTTGGTAAGCAGAGGCTCGCTGCTTCCAGCTCTAAGAGCTTCTAAGACCTTATCCCCGCTTGGCCCGTTAACACCACTGCCACTCTCAGAAACGCTTCCCAGAAGAGTGAGGTCACCACCCACAACCTTTTGTAGGGTATTTCGGGAACATTAGAGAATGTTCTGCTGGTGTAGTTCTCGAATGCTCTAATAGTGTAGTTCTCGAAGGTTCTCATAGTGTAGTTCGAAAATATTCTTGTAGTGTAGTTCTATAGTGTTCTCTAATGTTCTCATATTGTAGTTTGAAAATGTTCTCATAGTGTAGTTCTATAGTGTTCTCTAATGTTCTCATATTGTAGTTTGAAAATGTTCTCATAGTGTAGTTCTATTATGTTCTCAGTGTAGTTCGAAAATGTTCTCGTAGTGTAGTTCTGTTATGTTCTCATAGTGTAGTTCGTAATGTTCTTGTAGTGTAGTTCTATAGTGTTCTCTAATGTTCTCATAGTGTAGTTCGAAATGTTCTCATAGTGTAGTTCGACAATGTTCTCATAGTGTAGTTCGAAAAATGTTCTTGTAGTGTACTTCTACAATGTTCTCATAGTGTAGTTCCCGAGTGTTCTCCTAGTGTACTTCTCCTAGTGCTAGCACATTCTATGAGCCCACGGTTCAAGATTGTTATCAGAGGTTGTGAACGATGACCTACCTTTTTAGCGGAATTATACTAGCTTCTGCTCCTCTCTGTACACAACTCTGAGACTCCACTTCGGTGCCTTGTGTTCTAACGGTGTGACGGCTTCTCGCAAAGTTGGTGGCCACCATCTGGAAACCTCTTTGCGCCTAACCCTTCTTTAACTGTACTGCACACGAAATCCTCTTCATCCCCAGCCTCTGAACACTTCCTTGTTGACTCCTGTGTGTGTGTTATCTCTCTTCTGTCTTTTGGTATGCGAGACATAATGTCTATTGCTGTGTTCTGTGTGTTAAACCTACAATCCAGACTGACATCTGTCCACGTCACCAGCATTGTTTTGAACCTTTTCAAGCAAAGATATGTGGAGAATCTATTGGGATAAACTTGTACTCTTGTAGAACATTGTCCTCTCCATAGAGCAGGTTTGCTCAGATACTACTCTGCATAGTGAATATGTTGGGGCTGGTGGAGCAGATTCTGGATTGTAGGTTTAAACCTTTTTTTAGAATTTCTATATTATTACTCTGTTTAATGTTCAATGTTATGCACCAATTTCACAAAAGCACATTCCTTGTTTGTAAAAACTAAGGCAATAAAGCAAATTCTTAGGGGTGTGCATCTCTCCAAAAAAGACGATCCGATACGTATCTAGATACATGGGGTACGATACGATTCAGGGACGATACATTTTTAAAATAGAACGATTCGGTTCGATTTGATTCAGTAGGATTTGATACGATTTGATGGGATATGATACAATCTGATAGAGTTCCTTGTTTAAAGTAGACAATCATTTTACATTATGAATTAACATAAGTCAATACTATAAATGTGACATTGCTTACCTTCAAATAGATTTATCAAAGAGCAGGGAACAAGTATTTTGTCACTTTTGACATGTGAATTCAGAAACATGTCATGTTTATTAGTGTAACATATTCCATTTTAAGAACTTTACAAAGCCCCTCTGACAATAAAACAAACTATTCAATTTCACTGTTGGCACAAATTAGAGCCAAAGTTGTGGAGAGGTCTGTGTAGGCTCAGATCAGGGAACAATGAACTACTGAGGTAGAAAATTATAACAATTTCAAGCAATTTTTTTTCCAAACAGAACACAACACAACAAAGTGGCAAACTGTAAGCACTCTTATAGAATATCATGTCTTTTAAAGTGTTGTTTTGTGGCGTATTTTTATTTTGGACATTGGTGTGGACATCACAGATATTGCGCCAAGGATGCGCAATTACGCGTCGGGCTCCGAGTCAGCATCTCTGTGTGTGTGTGTGTGTGTGTGTGTGTGTGTGTGTGTGTGTGTGTGTGTGTGTGTGTGTGTGTGTGTGTGTGTGTGTGTGTGTGTGTGTGTGTGTGTGTGTGTGTGTGTGTGTGTGTGTGTGTGTGTGTGTGTGTGTGTGTGATGCAGACACTGAGCAGACGGAGGATTCAGCAGCACAGCAACAACATAAAACCGATTCATAACTTTGTGATCGGGCCATCGGCCGGTTCATGCTACGTTTAGACCGATCCAGGGGTCCGTGTACCGATGCACTCGCATCTTTGAAATCAAAACCGATTTTCCGATTCAAATCGGTTATTTGTTACACCCCTACTAATTCTGATTACACATATCTATGTAGCTGAATAACATACAGTCCTTACCCACCACATGCTCAAGCTTTCGTCACATGTCACGCATTACTGCAGTCACGTCGTCTAAAACTAGCCCAGAAAATACGATGGGGTTTGTTTGACTTGTTGAGCTCCGAAGATGCCTGCTGGCAGAACCCTTGCTGTAGAACAACACAGTCTGGGCGTGTACGCATCGTACAATCGCGTCAGACTTTGCAAGGCAAGCTCTCGTGTCCTAACTTGTGTACTAAGTGTTTTGTTGTTGTTTTTGATTCCAGCTGAAGGCCCAGCTGACGCAGACGGTGTCCAAGCTGCAGACGGAAGAGAGCGAACGACAACAAGTGGCCGGTGACCTTTACAAGGTAGGAGCCCTCCTCCCCTCCTCCCAGATGAAACCACAGTTCATTGCTGACCGTGTTGGCAGAGCCAGGTCACGACTGACACCGTCTCTCCCCCCACAAGGCCCAGCAGTCTCTGGATCTGATCCAGGAAGAGCTCTCCAAGGAGACTGGCAACGCGGACCTGATAGAGAACAGTAGTCTCATGTCACAGACGGTGAGGCCGGTCGAGGGGCGCTGTACCAAATCAGAAAGATGTGGTGGTGATGTGATGTTTCTTTTACGTCGGCTACGCATGCAGCTTCACTGCTAGATTCAAGCCGGTCCGTTTTGGTCTCTTGCAGGAGGAGATCGACAGGAAGGAGAAGATGGCCGCAGTGCTGAACCAAACTGTGCGGGAGCTGCAGCAGCTCATACAAGCTGTCAACAGACAACTTACCAGGGGACAGAAAGCGGTAAGACCCCGTTTCCTTTTTGACTTTTTGCCGTTTGGGTTTGTGATTTAGCGCTATCTATTCTATTAGGATACACTTGCAGGGAGTAAAGCTCAACATGTCTCTTGTGGGTTTTTTTGTTCTCAGGAGGCTGACAAAGACTTGCGCTGAGCAAGAGGCTGGACCCCCCCCCCCCCCCCCCTCCTCCAGCAGCCAGCCTGACCTCACTACAGAGAGACCACTCCTCACCCACCAACACACCCCGACCTGTCCTCCACCACCACCACCACAAACACAACCCCACCGCCACCACCACCCTTTCACCTTCACCTCTGCACACCGGCGCGTTAGGCAGATTCTGACCCAGGCTGTGGCTAAACGGGCCCAGATGTAGCCACAAGCGCCATACTACCACAGCTCTCTGCTACTACTACTACAGCGCTCTCTCACTACATTCCTCTACGACAGCGACTCCACCCCGTGTAACAATACGCTCTGTGTCATTTAACCTGCGTGTGGACCCCCCCCCCCTCTATGTTTAGAACACGATTATATACCTCTTCTTTTATTTTGTTTGGTTTTTTGGGGCCGGAAAACGAAAACCTTTTGTGAACGGAAGAACTGTAGTTTATTATCTCGAGGGGCGGTTAAATGTCTTGTTTAAATGTCTTCCTCCCGCCCTCCCACATTATTGAACAAATGTCGAGTCCTCAACTTCTTGGTTTAATCATGTGTTCTGTTTTAAGTGTACCAGGTAGTCGCCACCGTCTCCGTTGTGCGCCTCCCGCCCGAAACAACCGTTGTCATAGCGTCATCGCGTTCATCCCTTCATCTGGTGTTGGGCGGGGCAGTGGAGCCGGGGGGGGGGGGCGGGGTTTTATCATGAGGGATCACAGCTGAAAACGGTGGAGACGTGCGGGCGGACGACGAGCACGTGCGTGTCTTCACGGGGGTGTGTGTGTCTGTGTGTACTGTTTGTTGTACTGCAGCTCCAAAGAAATCGGGAGGGGGGGGGGTGTCTGGGACTCGGATTGGGCGGAGAATGTTGGTCGATTTTTAATCCTACTGTAACTACTCTAGGAATAGGCGTCCCATATCGTCTGTCGTAACCACCACTCTCGCTATATACTGTCGCTAAATTCATTAACACTGAATATTTTCTTCTTTTTGTAACAGGTGACAGTTAATAAAAGGGATGCTTGATAAATCGGCCCCTGGCGTCCTGTCTTTCTCATGAGCGTCGCGCCTTCTGCATTTGCTCGTTTGCGCCACTAGGAGGCCCTGCTGGTCCAGTGGTATTTACGAACTTTCCAATGTCCTGTTCCCTTTCCCCCCCCCCAATATCTGGTTACCTCCAGTTTAGCGCTGAGCTCTATTATAGGCCTTGCAGTCCTGTTCCAAACAAACACGCCATGTCTCGTGTCGTCGCGGATGTCCCCGGAGTACCCGTGTGCATTTTCTTTGACACATGACGTGCCGTAAATGGTGCGTTAACCTATTCAGTTTGAAGGGCGTGTGACTCTTTTTCTCAGCAGGCCTGACGTGTTATTTCCTCCCTCTTTGCTCACGCATGATGTTATGTAAAGTGATACGAGGTCTGGCGGGGTGCGGGGAAGTGACAGTGCATGCAGGAAGTGGTAGAACACAAGAACTTGGGACAGATGACTCCCTCTGCCATCATCATGTTGGATATTCCCCCCCCAATCCGTCTCGCTCCTCTCTGGCATGACATCAATGGCAATCGGGTGTATGCTTGTTGAGGCTGTGATTTACAGGGGAAGACGGACAAACAAAACAAAAAAAAATGGACGGGAGTAATGTTTACTTTAACCAACCGCCCTTCTCTGAGATGCGGCTGAAGACAAAACAAACGGTCCCTTTTTTCAAGTGTCTTGCGTTTTGAAGTGGCTGCGGGGCTGCTGTGGGAGGCCGTGAACGTCATCCATCCTATAATGACAGTCATAACACGTCTCCGCAGCGGCAGAGCTCCCGCTGTCTCGACCCGTGGCCTCCAACTGTTTTTGGTTTGTCGAGTCCTGGTGGTGGTGGCGGCTCTGCCCGTCATTGCCACCGGAGGTCTCCACGACAACCAACCAAATGGTGTGTGTGTGTGTGTGTGTGTGTGGTGACCTGGGCTCAGCACATTCCTGACATTTTCTCCCCCACCGTCATGCTGCAGTCAGCTGGTTGGCCTGCATGGAAACCTCTCGGCCAAACCACCGCCACAGTCGCCACTGTTCTGTATTTTAATTTTTTAACGGGATCACAGGCGGCCTGTGTGGGCCTTTTAACGCCCCGCACCCGGGAATATATTTGGGGAACCTCCAACCCTCTACTGTATAGGCCCCGCTTGTTGCTTAACACAGAGTCACGGACAAAGACTTCCTGATCCCTGCTGTTAAAGTCAATGGCACACACACACATGTTACGCAACAGATTCCACCGCCTCAAGAACTTTTTTGTTTCTAATTGAACACATGAGAACATTTTGCTGCAGAACAACACAGCAACACAGCACACGTTTACAGCTACAACTCATCGGACATCTAATTGTGTGATTAAAATATAGTTTCCTGTGACGAGGGCATTTTGTGAGGGGAAAATAAACTAAAATGCATGCATCCATACATTAGTTAAACGGTAGCTAAGCTGTATGTCATAATGTTTCAACGTGATACAAAGTCAAAAACCATGAAACCATCACCGTGTTCCCTATATGCTGGACACGTGGTTGGTAGTGTGAGGAAGTTAACTTGTCTACTGTGTTCTCCTAACTTCTGTTTTTGCCATGTGTCCATGTGGGCAGGATAGTTTCGGGCCGGGGGTTCCCAAATTAAAAGTCCCCAATGTTGGCAGCCTTAACCCCTATCTGTGCCTGAATTCACTGGAAACCAAATGACTCGTGTGTGTGTGTGTGTGTGTACACACATGCACAATCCAGCTTTTTTTTTTCTGAGCAGGCTTCTGTTATTCCTGACTTCTGGTAACACTGGACCAAGGTTTACACACACACACACACACACACACACACTCCAACAGATCAACCTCAGCAAAACTGCCTACTCCCTTCATCTGCTCTCCATCAGTGTGGTATGCATAAGACATCCTTTGATCCCCCCGAAGTGTGTGTGTGTGTGTGAGAGAGAGAGAGAGGGAGGGAAGGTCATATGGTAGTGCAATATGCAGTGGCTAGAAGCATGCAGTAAATACTCATTATGGCTGTTGCTGTGAGGCCAGCCCACCGGCCATTGAGCTAAAGGTGAAATGTAGCGTGATCCCTGAGCAACAACTGCTAAAGTCGCTGAGGTTTGCCCTGTCTGTACTATTAATGGACCCCTTGTGGAGGTGTGAACATAACAGCACAAATACCAGAGATTAATCTGAGTTCTATTACTCACACGCACAAAGATAGCCCAGGAGCCTAACATAAGGAGGTCAACAACTTGTCTTTTTTTCTCCATCTTTTACTTGTGTAATGTAATCTACCTTTTTAATAATGGAGTATCCCCCACCTAGGGAAAGAGAGAGGCGTACTGCCATTGGGACCGGAGGCTCTCCTCTCGGCTTTTGTTTTAAGTGTTATTGCAGGTTGAAACTGAACACCAGTTCAAACAGAAGGCCGTAAACGCATACGATCACTGAAGGGGGGGGCTGGACGCCGTGAGGGTGCTTCCAGCTACGCGGCTTCTTGTGAAAACAAGACAGAAATTGTAAAATGTTGATGGGGGGTGCCAGACAAAAGTGTAGAAGTGGCACATTCATCAGAACGCCGTGAGAACGGGACATGATATAAGAGGAGGAATGGCATGGGTGGGCGGAGGGTTGTAAAGGTCAAGATGTTCTTATTCTCTCAGAAGGATTGGACATTTGGACACCTTTAAGTAGTCTAACTCCATCGACCCATTTAAGCTTGACAAATATCTCCCATGTATTTGTCTGGACTACTTATTGACTTCATTGACAAGACTACTGCAGAACATACCAGACAAGAGTTGGCTATGTTTTAAATGTTGGCTGGAGTTGGTTTGAACTTTAAGGTGGCTTAAACTGGTTTAAACTCTAAGGTAACATTGTGTGTGTGTGTGTGTGTGTGTGTGTGTGTGTGTGTGTGTGAAGAAGAACAGCTCAAAGCACGATCTTAAGTCGATGTATACACTTTTCTGACAATACTGTAGAAACCAAAGTGTATGAGACTGCTCTGGTGTCGGCACGGAGTCGAGGATCCCTCTTAAGAACCCACAGATCCTCCTCTTTGTTTACATAATACGCGGCGCGAACCATTCACCACGAGGTGAGGTAGTTGAGGAAATTAAAAAAAAGACAAAGAAACGAATACAATACAAACAAACACGACGTAACAACGCTTGTATCGCGCTGGCGTAACGACGGCACACGTTTGCGTGGCGTTGTCTGTCCATAGGCGACTTTAAAAGTTGTGGCGTGTGGCTTAAACCGCCCCCCCACACACACACACAACCACCCCCGCCTGAAAGTGCAGAACAACTAAATGGTATCGCCCACCACCACCCCCGCCCCTCGCCGTTTTTGTGTTCGCTTCAGTTGGACCGCGAGTGCCGCTAAGTTGCGCCGTAGCCGAGTCGTCGTCGCCATTACGCTCTTTAAAACTACAACAAAAAAACATTATACGTTGACGGCGGACTGTGGCTATAGCTTAGCAATGAGCGGTTCTCTGATTTATGAGCCATTTAGCTTTTTTTAAGCACTCCGTTTGAGCGGCGAACCACTACTACCACCACTACTACCACTACCACCACCACTACTGCTACCACCACCACTACCACTACCGCCGCTGCTACTCCAGTCCACCCAGAAGCCTCATGTTCTCCACCGGCCAAGAGGAGCACTGCGCCCCGACTAAAGACCCGGTCAAATACGGGGAGCTGGTAGTGTTGGGGTAGGTCCGCACTTTTAAATCGACATTTGTGTTGTTTTGTTGTACACATTCCCGCGGGCACAGCCGCTGGTAAACAAAGCCTGGCGGCGGCAGGCGGGCGGACGGCGGGAGGCAGCAAACCAGGAAGTTTGACGTGTGATGGGGTTTAAAACAAACGATAAAACCCCCCCCCCCGAGAAGTTACGTTGTGATTTTATTTTATTTTTTCTTTCTCTTTAGCTGAGCTTATGCCAAAAACGGATGGGTTGTGTACGTCTTTTTCAAAGATGGCCCATGTTGTTCCCTACTACTACAGTACTACTACTACCGCCGACGAGTCCCGGCCGCTCACGTTACTCAACACACGGTAACACGCACGTGTTACCGTGTGTTGAGTAACGTGAGCGGCCGGGACTCAACCCAAGCACAAGCACAATGTTTGTTGTGTGTGTTTGAGTGTGGCTCTCCCGACTGCTCCGCTACGGGCCTGGGGATCAGTTCATTACCGGGGAGAGAGAGAGAGAGAGGGAACAAAATGATCCGCCAGTGTGGTCGGTTGATGGGTTATTGATGGGTTTTTCCACACACACACACCCAACGTACCTCCCTACTACCTCCGTGGAGTTGAGGGCTTGAGGAATTCGGAAGTGGTGGCGGCCTCCTCCTCCTCCTCCAGCACCTCCTCCTCACCCCCCCCGTCCAGCACCTCCTCAAGTTCCCTCCGTGGTATCTGGAGCCCAGAAAAGGATCGCCCTGCACCTCCGCATAAACACACACACACACAGGAGGGCCAGGGCTGACACAAAACACAGGGGGAATGCTTCCAACAGGATTGCACATTCAGGTGCTGAGATCGAGGTGTTTATATGGTGGCTGCGTTATTTCAAACTCTCCCTCTCAGGGGCTATTGAGGCCTGAGTCTGAACATGGTTCATAAGAGGCTTGATCGCACTACAGTAACCAAACATCACATGCTAATCTAATGGGCTACTTGTGTGTATGTTAATTGTGTGTGTGTGTCATTACCATTCAAGCACAATGTTATGGAATCATTCGAGCCACTATTTATGGAAGTCCTCTAATACCCGTTAACCATGTGTGCACATCAGCCAATGCATCTGGTGAGATCAGCGTCCCGACACAGCAGTATATACTGCTACATCTATAATGTTTGTTTGTGTCTGTGACTGCCACATTGAAAGCAGACATTTAAATGGTCTTAAATCATCATTATCCAACCAACCACACCCACCCCAAAAAAGACAAATCGTGGCAGTCACGCTCACTGCTCATTAAAGAGACCAGAAACTGCTGAGTGCTCATTACAGGAGGCTGGCTGTGTGGCTCTGTGTTGAAAGTTGATAGTCTCACCCCGTCTTTGTCTCTCAGGGACAAGACAATGCGTGTGTGTTTTGATCCAGAGCGGCGGGTGTAAAATCACTGCCGTGACCTCACATCCTCACATCCTCTGGATGTGAGGATAACACCGATGCTAGACGAGATAGCCCTGGGCCATCATCACGGAAACAAAGCTTGTTTGAGTAGCCCTCCTCTCCGCGGCGCGTTTCCGTGGCTGAAGGTAGCTTTTGTGCTCGCACGGCTGACTCCCCGGCCCTGCCTGGCAGCCTTGGCTCCGGCTCTGGCCAGTGCAGCGCGGGCCGGTAGTGTGGGTACACTGGGGAATGAAAGGCTAGCCTCTCCTTAGCTCCCTCTGTCCTTTGTGCCGGAGAGACTGATGCCATTGATTGAACTGTGTACACTCCCCCTTTCAGAAGAAGCGTTTGCTAGGGGGAAGTGTACGTCTCTGGTACAAGTTGTTCCAGACAGATGGCACATCGTCGGCCATATCTCCCCCGTGTTATCGGCTACCCTCGAATGGTCACTTGAGTGCTCCTGCTTCCATCATGGGCCAATATCAACCCTCGTGTTGATAAATATAATTTCAAGGATTTGTCTTAACCTTTATATCGGGGATGAGGTCCCATGATGGTCTTTTGTGGTAATAGACGTGAAGCAGGTAGCCCTGTGGAAATTTGTCTCCAGAAGCACTTGGATGTTAAGATGCAGCTCTGTCTTCATGTAGGCGTAGTTCATGTCAAGGCACAGTATAGGCTTCTTTATCTTTTATCTTTTATCGGTTATGGTTACGGTTACTATGTGCGACAATAGGCCGCCTGTAGTTTGGAATGACATGTTGGGTACACAGTGGCTCATGTTTGTGTACTTTGGACGGTTTGGCCCCGGGCCCGCTGGATGGAAAGACGTTTATGAACTACAGAAAGCGGGAGCTCACATCAGGCGCCGGTTTAATTAGCACGAAAGTCATGTTTGTCTGCTTTTACAACATTAGCAGTTGCTGCTACGTGACCGGCTACCTTAAATGGCAAACAAACACCGATTGATATCTGAGAGTAGGAACTAGAATATTAATGGGGAAGTTTCCCAGACATTTCAGTTTCACAAAATGGTCGGGGTATAAGGTTAGCTCGAATCAAATCCTACGGCCCCCCGTCCCACTGTCACACAGTGCTAGCGTTGACGTAGGCTATGTGCGTGTGTGCTGGCCTCACCTATTGTTGTTATGTTATTCATAGATTGTTCCCCTCGTTCTGCTTGCCTAGTGTTATCATTTGAAGTTTGCCCGGGTAGTGGTGGGTGGAGCTGCTGTCTGTGCAGCCAGACAGACAGGGAGGGTAGGTGCTGGTTGCTCACTCTGTAGTCTTTAATCCCCTCTGCGGCGCGTCGGAAGATAAACCCCGCCGGCTGTCTGGAAGCGGGTCAGACGCTAACAACGTTACGGCTAATGGCGCTAAATAGCCGGACCTCACCAACATGGTGGTGGTCCGGACATGGCGGTTACCTGTCTGTAAAGATGAGTAATGGAAGGATTTTGTGTCGTTGTCTTCACGCACACAGTCGTGGCCATGATATATGTGCAGCATAGCATACGTCCATTGTACACACATGTTGACCTGGCTACAGTGAGCAGTGCTGCATTAAAGTGGGTATATTTCATGTACAGCTGGAGGCTTGTCTCAGTATTATATCATCATTCAATATTATCATGACCACACTAATGGTTATGAGATGCCCTCCAACGTAGGCTAACTCAATATGCGGTGTGAAATATTACATGGGGGAAAATAACTTTACGCCCCACACATTTGAACTTTGAAATGCAAATTCTGTTGGGTTGGTTAGATGTGAGAGCTCATTGTCATACGTCGATTTTATAGTGCTTAAATCAGTGCGGATATTTTGCTTTAAAACCACTGCTCCTGTCCTGTCTCCATGAAAGGGGGTCACAGATTAAACTGTAATTAAAGTGGGACTGTAAAAAAAATGACACTCTTTTGTTTTGGACAATGGCTTTTGCAGCGCTACACACACAGTGATGTGCTTGTCGTCAACGGCTCCTTCACATTTAGCGTTTTGGGAAACGGTATGAACAGCCTTTAAATCGGCCCATATTTGATGGGGCTATAAGGGCTGGGCGATGTGGCCAAAATCTTCTATCTCAATATATACAGTATGTCTTCACGATATAGCATGTTAATTCAATAATATTCTCTATATATAACAACCATATGGTAATGACTATTTTTGTATTTGTGTGAATTAAATACTTAATAATAGAGTTTTTTTGTCAGAACAGCCTGGTGAGTTCAGAAAATGTCGTATCACTTTACTGTAACGCAGCTTTTAAAAGCCAGGAAAAGACAAGACGTATGGCCATATCACAATATCATGCTATCCAAAATGATAAAATATGGATATATTGCCCAGCTCTAGGCGCTATGTATCATGATGTCCTCTCTGTTGTCTTGCCCGGAGCCCTGTCTAGTCACCCAGGCCCTCGGTGGGTGGCTTGTCGTGCAGGCCAGCTTTGGGCTCTGTGCTGACTGGGACCATGTGTTTGCCGGCCTGCCTGGTCGTGTGGAGACAGGGGACAGGTGGCCAAGTGCGAGAGAGAGAGGGAGGGAGGGAGGCTGGGGGGGTTGGGGGAGGAGGAAGTAGCCGGAGGAGGCTGTGGGTCCCCTCCACTGTTGAGGTTGTGTTGGAAATACAACACAAGAATATGCATACAAGTTCTCCAGTTTTAACTTAATGGTCCCAGCAAAGGAAGGAGAGTGTGAGTGTGTGTGTGTGTGTGTGTGTGTGTGTGGTGTGTGTGTGTGTGTGTGTGTGGTGTGTGTGTGTGTGTGTGTGTGTGTGTGTGTGTGTGTGTGTGTGTGTGTGTGTGTGTGTGTGTGTGGTGTGGTGTGATGAACCTGTGTGTGGTGTGATTGGACGGGGAGTGGTGCCTGTGGTGGCCCAGCTGTAGAAGGCAGCTGGTGGGCGGAGAGAGGGCCAGGCCCACCGGAAGGTACCTCTCCATCGGGGGAGAGCGCAAGGGGACGACGGGGAGGAGTGGGATGGGTTGGGATGGGAGTCAAATGAAGGCCTGCGTTGAGGCGCTCCTCGGAGCCGGGCTGGGTTCTCTGTCGTGAGTCATTTGAGTTTCCCACGATTCCCCCAGTGCAAACCCCGAGGTGCTCCACCCAGACTGTGGCGCTGGCAGAATCTGTAGTTCATCCTAAAAACGCCTCTGGGGGGAGTGGGACACCCCGAGGACAGCCGACGGGTGGTTTTGTGCCGAAATCAAGGCTTATCACATTAAGCTACAAAGTGCGTTATGCAATAGGATACGTAAGACAAGGTGACGCTTGGATTGCAAATAGGGTAGATCTGTCAGGGTGCAACGGGTCCTTAATACTCTCCTCACTTCCAGTGTTTAGTTTTTCAGTCTGGAATGAAATCATTGTTAAATTCAAGATTCAAGAAGTTGAATTGTCACATACACATACGGGATGTGCAGTGAAATTAAAAACTGGTGATGCCCAGCGGAATGTGCAACAAAACAATACAAATATCACAAATTGAAGGGAAAGAATCAGAAACAACAATCAGTTACAGTGATAGAAAGGCATAATGTCACTACTCTAATGCCTCTCGCTCTCTCCGCTTGCTCGCTCTCTCTCTCTCTCTCTGTGTGGTATAACAGGTACAATGGCTCCCTGCCCAACGGAGATCGCGGTCGGAGGAAAAGCAGATTTGCTCTCTACCGCAGGACCAAGGCCCAACGGTGTTAAGCCCAGCACCGTACACATCCTCAACACGCCACAGGCTAGCAAGGTAAAGCACCGTACACATCCTCAACACGCCACAGGCTAGCAAGGTAAAGCACCGTACACATCCTCAACACGCCACAGGCTAGCAAGGTAAAGCACCGTACACATCCTCAACACGCCACAGGCTAGCAAGGTAAAGCACCGTACACATCCTCAACACGCCGCGGGCTAGCAAGGTAAAGCACCGTACACATCCTCAACACGCCACGGGCTAGCAAGGTAAAGCACCGTACACATCCTCAACACGCCGCGGGCTAGCAAGGTAAAGCACCGTACACATCCTCAACACGCCGCGGGCTAGCAAGGTAAAGCACCGTACACATCCTCAACACGCCGCGGGCTAGCAAGGTAAAGCACCGTACACATCCTCAACACGCCGCGGGCTAGCAAGGTAAAGCATGGTACACATTCTCAAGTATTTATTGGATTAATTTGTTTCCCATTTTAACCAGTTGCAGTTTGCCACAGTTAAGTTGATGGGGAAATACAGCATCTCATCAAAACAAGCTGAACAACTGGGATTTTTAAGATGGGAATCGCTGTTGATGCTGCAGGCGATGTTTCAAAACACACGTCAATGGGGCCTCCACACACACACACACACACACACACACACACACACACACACACACACACACACACACACACACGCACACCCCGATACAATTAAGTTTAATTGGCTTCATCAACGGGAAAAGGCCACAGCCCTTGGTTTACATAGCAGGACAATGCTAACAACAGATACAGAGGTTATTCCAAATGGCTTTGAATGCTCTCAGGCTGTGTGCGTGCGCGTGTGTGTGTGTGTGTGTGTACGAACGTTGTCCTGCTCAACACGTCTTTCTTCTCGCATTCCACCCTCTGGTTACCTAGCCGACGCTGCCAAACAGAGCCAGAGGGTTGGTCTCCCCACGGAGGCCTCTGTTACAGACACTCTGTGAGCGGTTGACGTGACCGTGGATCAGGTTTCACTCCCAGGCTCGCTACTGGGAGCGTCTTAGTTGGATGCACGGCTTCCCCCCCCCTTGAGTCCAAGACGTGACGTCTCATGCCTACATGACCTGGAGTGTTGCAACTTGTTTGCCGTGATTGTCATTACAATAAGTATATAGAAACATGCCTCTCTCTTTCTACACAGCACAGTGGCGTCTGAATGCTAGTTAGCTTAGTTGCTGGTCCGTCCGGTCCACAGTTCTTGTGGGCTCAAGGTGTATCCCGGAGAGGAACCAGGTGGAGGCGCAAGAGAGGGTGGGTGTTGATGTGTGTCAGTTGAGGACTCCACCAGGAATAGGTTCTGTCCAAAACAACACCCCCCCCCCCACCCCACCCATCTCCTTTTTAAACCATTGCTGTGTCATCAGACTCTGGTTGGTTGGTTGTTTCGGGTGTACCAAGGACATGGTGGTCAAGGTCGTGCAACTGTAGTACACACCTGGTTCAAAAGTAGCTCGGTGTTTACAGGGACACCCCGCTTTAAGACCCGTCAATCCCACAAAGTTTATAATTGAGGGAAGGGATCCTCAGTGGACCCCCTCTCCCTACGTCTGTGGCTTTAAAGGAGGGTTCCTTAGACGCACACACACACACACACACACACACACACACACACACACACACACACACACACACACACACACACACACACACACACACACACACACACACACGGCATTTAGCAGATGCTTTTTGTCATACAATAAGTACATTTGTCCAAAAAGAGTGAAACGACAATATATCACTTGAATTGAACAAGTATCAAGCACTTCATAATTACAAGGTTAACCCCTTGCTGGTAAACAGCACAATAGTTAGGATAAAATGCTACCCAATGCTCAGTGCTATTTTAAGTGTCAGGACTTATGAATATACAAGGTGTGTGTGTGCGTGCGTGTGTGTGTGTGTGTGTGTGTGTGTGTGTGTGTGTGTGTGTGTGTGTGTGTGTGTGTGTGTGTGTGTGTGTGTGTGTGTGTGTGTGTGTGTGTGTGTGTGTGCGTGTGTGTGTGTGTGTGTGTGTGTGTGTGTGAGCATCTCTTTTGATGACTCCTCACGCTGTACGTATGACCCTGGCAGCGTTGATAATGACTCCGCTGTGTCTCCGCTGAACTCCCCACGTGACGGAGAGGGCGTTTGGAAAATACAAAGGAGCAGATCACAACTGGAGAAGGGGGGGCGTGGGGGAGGGGCGGTGACATGTGGAAAATAGTTGGTGTGACACACACACACACACACACACATACACACGTACGCACACACACAATTGTTGAGTTTGAGTCGGGCCGATGAGTGCGGCGTGTGTTGACCGAGAGCCAAGGACCGTTTATGGTCACTGTCGTAGGAGTGCTACTTCACAGGGACATAGTGCTCTCCTCGCCTCCCATTCCAGGGATTCCTGCCTGGGAGCTTTTGTGCCGCAGCCAGGGAAACGAAATGTGAAACAATGTGCTGGATGAAGGCCCTGCTGTACAGTGCCGTCTCAGAGGCCGTAGGAGTACGTAGGAGTGCAGAGCAATACACCTCAATACACGGTGTGCCGCACACCAGAGTGACATAACCGCTGGCTCCTTCTCGTTTCCCGTAGTAATAATTGTGGATAATCACTCGTTCTATTACCCTAGCAATTATGCAGTGCTCGAAACTCGCTCCGTGCAAATACTGCTGTACCGCCGGAGTTGTATTGTCTTCGGACAGATGTACTGTACTCATTGTAAGTCGCTTTCAGCAAACGCGTCTGCCCTCAATGTAAATATGATTGCGTGACATGTTTCTCGATGAGCCGCATTGTTCTCGCTCTTGATTATGGGACCAGAGTAGTGACAGGAGCGGCCGTGTTGTGTTGTTCTCTTAGCAGACCCGTACGTGACTCCGCCAAAACTTGAGGCGAGGGAGAGTCATCTGGAAGTGTTGTTTCTCTCCCTCTCTCTGTCTCTGTTCTGCATTTCTGCCCTTAAATGCATTCTAGGGGAGAGTTTAACCGGCTGCCATTTATGACCCTCTTTGAACCCATGGTTGCTCTGGTATCAAGCGCCTCCGAAACAAACAGAGCAGTCACAGGTTTTCCTCCTGATTTCACCACCGCCGCACACAACAATGAACAGAGCGGCCCGTTGTTGTCGTTACCGTTGCGGTGGAGGCGGACGGAGTGCTTACACACACGCGCGGGCCCCACTAGGAGCGCCTCGCTGGGAATTAATGGCTGCCTCTGCGCGGCCCGTGATGAAGATGCACTATGAGTAATTTGTTCTGTTCCCTGTCTCCCTCTCTCTCTTTTTTTTATTTTTTTTGACCAGGCTGTGAACTGCAAAGGCCAGCACAGTATCTCCTACACACTGTCCCGGAACCAGACCGTGGTGGTGGAATACTGCCATGACAAAGACACGGACATGTTTCAGGTAAAACCACACGTGATGTGCGTGCGCGTTAGATCCATATGGATAAATACAGATCAATCTAGACTTGCGTGTTTGTTCGGTCCCCCCAAGCCGGACTGGTGAGTCTTCCTTCTCAGCGTTGTGCAATGACTCCCCCCCCCCCCCCCCACCGGTAATGTCCTCAGCATGTAGCGCCCGGCCGCGTTAATCTGAGCGTGCAACAAAGACACCGGGGCGAAGCTTGCACAGCGCGCGCACGTGTGCACACCTAGCCTCTTTATTATAATTTTTTTGTATTGCGTAAGCGGCCCTAAGTCAATATATACATGTGGACACAAGCATAAAATAAGTGTGGACATTAAAAAACGCACTCACTTCCTTATTTGCGCGGTCCTTTGCTGTGGCGAGCACGGGGACAATACAAATAAGGAAGTTGCTGTGTGAGAAGGGAATTTCTGCATCGCTTCGCCCAAAGACACCATTTTAGGGATGGTTTGTTGAGCCTAAATGGTCGGTTTTTTTTCTGCAACCGAACCGACTCTTGGGACCGATGAAGGCGTTTACAACACGACTGTTATTTTGCAGTGGAGTGGGCGGTCCATATTATTTTTATTATCACTTTTTCCTCGAGCGATACTAATCTAGTAATCACTCCAACAAAGCTCTACGGTGCTATCCTAGCTGCTCATCTAAGTTCCACTGACTCTCTCTCTCTCTGTCTCTCTGTCTGTCTCTCTGTGACTCTCTCTGTCTCACTCTGTGTCTCTCTCTCTCTGTCTCTCTCTCTGTGTCCCTGCAGATTGGCCGCTCCACCGAGAGCCCCATCGACTTTGTGGTGACGGACACGGTGTCGGGGGGACAGGAGGGCGAGGACGCGCCCATCACCCAGAGCACCATCTCCCGCTTCGCCTGCCGCGTGGTCTGCCAGCGCAGCCCGCCCTTCACCGCCCGCATCTACGCCGCCGGCTTCGACTCCTCCAAGAACATCTTCCTGGGGGTGAGCGTGAGTCTGGCTACTACGCTTGCCTACTTACCACCACCGCGCCTTGCTTGCCGACCTCCCACCGCACCTACCTACCTACCTACTAGCACCTTTCTGCTGCTCCTAACCCCTTTCTGCTGGAACACATGCAGTCCTTTCATAGTGGCGTTGTTGAAGGGGCTGTAGGTAAGAGTTGAGGGTTGTAAAGAGAGAGGGAGCAGTATTTTTTTTTAACTAAACAGCCACAAACGCGTCCCTCCCTGCCGACGTTTCTCTGCAGGAGAAGCAAGATTAATTTGAACCAATCAGGGAAGAGATGCCTTGATCGGTCAGAAATGACCCGGGAGCAGTCCAAAATATGAATGGTCTCATACAGTACAGGGGCGGGCACAGTCAACTCTAAACGGATATTCTCACACCGCATTTCACTCACTCATAGCTGACGGCTGTGGCATTTCTAACAAATGACACTCCAGTAACGGCTTTTAAAGGTACTATAAGTAAGAATCAAGTGCATTCTGAGCTCCGTGGCTTGAGACAATAACAATCAGAAACTAATATTAATTCTAACCATAATTAAACCTTGTACACATTTTAAAAAGCTATGAAATATACATATTATTTAATTAATTAATTAATTAATTTTAAATAACCCACAACCTGCTAGAACTAACATTAGTTTCTGATTGTTATTGTCTCAACCCACGGAGCTCAGAATGCACTGATTCTTACCTACAGCATCTTTTTAAGGAGAGGGGTTAACTCCTTGTGGTTAGTCGTTAAAGCATTAACCCCCCCCCCATTCTGTCCTCTCGCACAGGAGAAAGCCGCCAAGTGGAAGAACCCGGATGGTCACATGGACGGGCTGACGACCAATGGCGTGCTGGTGATGCACCCCAGGGGCGGGTTCACGGAGGAGTCAAAGCCCGGCGTCTGGAGGGAGATCTCTGTGTGTGGCGACGTGTACACGCTGAGAGAGACCCGCTCGGCACAGACCCGAGGCAAACTGGTCAGAGAGAGAGAGAGAGACACACACACACACACACACACACACACACACACACACACACACACACACACACACACACACACACACACACACACACACACACACACCCAGGATGCAAGATGCAGTCTTCAAATTAGGGCTGCAACTAACATGTATTTTCATTGATACCTGAATCAAACTGTGATCTTTTTTTTTATCGACCAAAAAAAATCACAAAGTGTGTCTGACAAGCAGGCAAGACAAACTTTTTCATGTTGCAATCTGAACCTGAGGAAAGTCGTCAATTACTTCAGGCTAAATCCATTATCCACTCATCGATCGTCTTCGTTATAACCAATTAATTTTCTGTGGCTTCAGCACGGAGGCGACATCGTGACACGGCTTTATATGTTATGAGTTTAATATCTGACGCAACCTCTTGGAGGAAGGCTTCCATTTATTCTAACATCGCTTTAAAAGATGAGGTTCCTCCATGCCAGCGCTGTCCTGGTTAATCCCGTGTAGAAGCTGTGTGTAGATGTGTCTCCTGGCTGACCGTCGGCCCGCGGTGTCTCTCTCCCCCCTGCAGGTGGAGCACGAGAGCAACGTGCTGCAGGACGGCTCGCTGGTGGACCTGTGCGGCGCCACCCTGCTGTGGCGCACGGCCGACGGCCTCTTCCACACGCCCACCCAGAAGCACCTGGAGGCGCTGCGGCAGGAGGTGAACGCGGCGCGGCCCCAGTGCCCCGTGGGCCTCAACACGCTGGCCTTCCCCAGCATGCAGCGCAGCCGCGCCCTCGCCTCGCTGGAGGACAAGCAGCCCTGGGTGTACCTGGCGTGCGGCCACGTGCACGGCTACCACGACTGGGGCCACCGCTCGGAGCGGGAGCCCAACGCGCAGCGCGAGTGCCCCATGTGCCGCACCGTGGGGCCCTACGTGCCGCTGTGGCTGGGCTGCGAGCCGGCCTTCTACGTGGACACGGGTGCGCCTACGCATGCCTTCGTGCCGTGCGGACACGTGTGCTCGGAGAAGTCTGTCAAGTACTGGTCGGAGATCCCGCTGCCGCACGGCACGCACGCCTTCCACGCCGCCTGCCCCTTCTGCGCCATGCAGCTCAGCCTCTCCCAGGGCTGCGCCAAGCTCATCTTCCAGGGCCCCATCGACTGAGGGCCGCGCAGGGCCCTGGCTGTCTGGATGCGGGCCGGGGGGATACGGCAGGAATGCCGCCATGCTGTGAAACGTATTATTTTACTGCTTTGTTTTTTTTAGTTTTTTTTTTAAAGTAGACCACAGACATCCATCTCCTCCTTGAATGAAATGCATGTGGTCAACAAGCCTCTCCTCCTCCCAGCGAAGGCCCCGCCCCCTGGGTGACAGGGCTCCCGGAGGACAGCAGGAGTCATAGGAGGTGAAGCTTGCATTTACGCTCCGATTCTAACAGAACTGACTCATGCCGACGACACAGAGGCAGATGTGGACGAGGGCCTGGAAGTGGGGGAAGCCCCGGGCGGGGGCGGCAGGATCTGAGACCCGGAGCCAGACAGCTGGACTGTTGGCGGGGCCGGGGGGCCCGGGAGAGGCTGAAGCTTCACGTGGACCTAGTGACATCCAGACCGCGGCGCCTACCAAGAGGTGAACACTAACCCAGAGAAGGCAACAAATGGTTTTCAATCAAAATGAGCCCACTTCTGATGGGTGTGCAGATCTATATTCCAGTGCCTCACACTCGGTTCACCTACAGAAATCGATTCTTTTTTTTTTTTTTTTGTCCAAGATGAGAAAGCGATTTTGCTTCAGGCAAAAGGGAGAGCTGTATTTTGAGAGCTTACAGAAATGCAAACCTATGAGTTTCCTTCCATTGTTTTTTTTCAGTCAGAAGAGATATTTTACTACACTGAGGCCGTTGTACTGTTTTGTAATGAAAAGGTTAATATATTTTTCTCTCGCCTAAGTATTGCGTGTATATATGTATGTGGGTTTTTCGGTGTGGGAGCTTGCTAACCCTGCTGCCCTGTGAACTTTAACCCCTGTTGCCGTTTCTACGATGCTACCGACACCCCCCACCACCCAAACCTAACGCATCCAAATACCGACATCACCCAAACCCAACACAAAATCCAAATCAAACATTTGGGGGGGGGGGGGGGGTGGTGGAGTTTGGACAAAGAATGTATTTCAAATACATTGACGATGTGATTCTTAACCAACAGTGCTTTATTACCATATGTCATGAAAAAGCCCCTCTCCCAATTGTACAGATGCACAATGTTGATGCCCTCCAGAATATGGACCATCTCCATGTTGAACGGAAGACATAAGGAACATAATCCATATGCATCCTCTCTTGGCGTGTAGACGGCCCTGCGATGCACACATGCCTGCTCTCTGTTCACGCAACACTTGCCCTAAGCTTTAGTCAACGCTGGGCCTGATCCAACTATCTTATTTGGGTGTTGTTGGGTTTTTCATGTGATCATGAAGTGGGGTTTTTTTTTTTTTAAAGAGCAAATTCTCAGCACCAAAAGATTATACCAAAAATGAAAAGGAAAAAAACACTCTAGATCCAGAGTTTGGGTGTCAATGTGGCCCTCAAACCAACCCGCTCGCCATGGTGGGAAGGTGCCTCTGGGTCGGCGGTTGGGTCGAACCCACCCAATTTATTTTATTAAGATGACTTTTGACACGGCACACCCAATGCCAAATATGTTAACCTCCTGCTGTGTGCAGACGAATCAAAGTTGGCCAAAGTGAAAATGTATTATTGAAGCTACAGAATGGGTGCGAACCGTGCCCCTATGTAGTAGTGTAGGTCCACCACTAGTTCAGAATAGAGAAGAGAAACACGAGGGCTATCAATGCTATTGTTTTGAAGTTAATGGCTCCCCACACATGGGTCTTATGAACATGGACTTCTTAAAGGTGAGCTGGGGAGAAGATGGACAAAACAGCTAATTATTTGTCTTTCCCATGAAATATGGCTGGCCGTGTCACAACCTCCGCAGAGATACCTGCCGAGGTTTCACCAAATATATGCATTTTTACTTCTGAACGTGACGCAGAGCCGTCATGCAGGGGTCAAGGAAGGACTTGGCCTTCTCCGGACAGCATTATCGCATTCCTTCTTCGTAACACTTTGAGCTAAACGGCACTGCCTGACGCTGTCGACCGACCGCCGTTAGCAGCTGCAGCGCGACGTAGCCGCTGCTGCCGAACACATTCCTCCTCGGTCAACATGGGTGGGGCCTCCTCCGTGCACCCTAGGGCTCCGTTTGTGTGTACTCGTCTCCTATGCGGGAACTCTATACACAGGTCATTGAAACACCCTGATGCTCCCAGTGCATACTTTGCAATGAATAAAGTTTTTGTTTTTGAAAAAAAAAAAAAAAAGGAATACATGGAGTGAATTGTTTTGTTTTCCCCCTGCTCTTTGAATCTGTTAAAGTTTAAGTTGAATCATATAATGGGTTCTTAGCAGTGCAGTTGGTGGAATGTCTGTTGCTATTGATGGGGAAACTCTGGGAACAAGGTTCAAGCTATGTACAGTACGTTTCACAGTGTCCAATGAGGGTGCTGCTTTTTGTACGGCAACTCTAAAAAAAAAAAAATGATTGGCCTAGTAACCAAGTAAGTTGAACAGTAATCAGCTGTTGGATCACTGGGGTTGCGTACACATTTCATCATTGTTCAGCTGGAGCAAGTCACGTCTATCTTTTTATTGTGAAATATTGATAGCTATGAAGCAGCATTCGTTTGAGATAAGCGACGTCTCTTGAAGTCTATTGTAGTAATTGCTGCATGGTACGCCTTATCAACCTCATTTTCATATTCACTATACTGCATCAGCAACATATTTTATTAATTTGTTTGACGTTGGGTGTTGGTGTAGTTCTCACATTCAGCCACAGGGGGGCACTACTTCCTCAGCAATGGAGCTATTGGCCCCCTTCCGATAGGAGCTTTAGGCCATCAACCACCAGCTGTCTGTAAACAACACTAACACGTTTGTTCCAAATCTAAAACAGACGTAATTGCAAACATTGTACTGACACATTGTCACAGATTTAATTAAGCCTAGCTCAATTAGCATGCTCATAAATGTCTCACAATCAGTCTTTTTACATTACTGAACCATAATCACCATATTGGGCGACAGTGTGCTAGTGAGCCAAACTAAGTGTCGGTGCAGAGTTTGGGAAAAAGTTGAGGGATGTGTTTTGCTTGTGTTGCTCTTTTAGCTTTCGAGTAGCCGATATGTGTTGGCCTGTAGTTCTTTCGCAGCATCGGCTTTTGCATTTGCAGGTTTTACTGAATCATTAGCATGACATCAGCTCTTCATCATTGTCCTTTTTGTGTATGTAGATCTTTGTACAAGGCTGTAACCAATAATCTGCAAAAAGTAATTTCCCAAATGAAGCACATGTTCACATATGTGTGCAATGCATTTAGTCTTTAGTTTAATATCTCCATCGCAGCCTATATGGCGGCGGATATTTCATATCATTCATGAGGCTCCGTCTTCTCTAAACTGAGGACGTGTAAAAAGGATTTAAATCCTAACATGACAGTCGGGCATCGGGAGGAGCAGCAGGACGCCATGCCTCCCAATTAACATGGGAGACGGGTTCATGTGCCGGCACGTTAGTCCGGACTTCTGAATGACAGAGGAGACACTGAAGGTGACGGCATGCTAATGTGTGATTGCTGCGTCTTAAGCGGGACGTGTGCTTATGCAAAATGTCAAATGATACAACACGTGACGTCTCTCTGGCCTCCCGCAGCTCGTGTTGGCATTGAGCAACCGATGAACCGTGATGATTGGCAGGGGCGCACCGTCAGGAGAGGCAAACCAGGCAAATGTTTGGGGCCCCCGAAGAAAATGTCGGGAAAGGGGCCCCCGCGTGCAAGCGTGCGTGTGTGTGTGTGTGTGTGCATGGTGATTATGATGCGGTCAAGCACAATTGACCAAAATTATTTTTTGAGCCTCAATGGGCTTCTTCCCCCCCCCATCCATCCATCAGTGAAGACTCAGCCGTGATGATTGCCACCGGAGTTCTTCTAACAGCAACATACTTTGTCTTCACTTTCTACGCCAACCACCGGATGCGAGGCTAAGTTATCGTTCGTTAACCGTTCACTTACAAAACAAGCTTTGTGTCAGTGTTAGCGCCGCTCTGGGTTCTGTGAGAGGTTTACTGCCACATTGTTGAAGCCTCTCTGTCTGACGTTCATCAGGACCATGCTGGCGCTGCAGAGGAGCCGCAGAGAGACAGTAGGAAGAAGAAGAAGAGGAAAAAAAAGAAAAACAGGCGAGCGTGCGATTTTCAGGCTTGTGACAGCCGCAGACTGGATGCCAACACAAGGCCCATCCAGTGAGATCAAAGCTACATGCAAATGGAAAAGAATAAAAGGAAAACGGGGAGATATCCTAAACTGTCCGTATAGTTTTGATGGCCAGAGAAACCTCTCCGGTTTTTTTTGTATCATCAAAAGGCAGTCAGCAGTTAATGTGTGTTGACACACGAGCCATATATCCACATCAGGACGTTAAAAAAAAAACCCACCCCCGCCCATCGGATAGCTTTTTGCTTTTACTAGAAGTTTGTTTTTCTACAACCCAATCCTAACTTTGGATTGGAACAGACATCTCTCTTCAGATCACACGAGACGGGTCACTGTTTTACAAAAACATAGACACATGCTGCACACACACACACACACACACACACACACACACACACAGAGAGACGCTAGGGACATGATATATGAAACGGAAAATTCCCTGAGCAAATATCCACAACAACAACAACAACAACAACAACAGCAACGAGCAGCTCTAAGCGGTGTGTGTCCACCTGGTTTCATTGAGCCTCGCTTCAATCACTTCTTGGGCAGCAGGAGAGTTAAAGGGGAGCCCCGCTAGCCTATTTAATGCTAAACTATAGCATATCAAACACACACAAAAAACCACTTGACTTGTTTTTGCTTCAGCTGACAGCAGCTTTGCACCAGCCACAATTACACAATCCAAGCAGTATGGCGTGGAGTTTGAAAAGGATTATGATCGTATCGGTGCCTGTTTACTGTTTTGTGTGGCTCTCGATGACACTTTGGGCTCAGCCTCCTCAACGTATTGCTTTCTCAATGAATAACAAATGACTTGTCAAATGACATGCAAATAAACAGACTAAATTGGGCCTCCGGAACACCTATTTATTTTTCCTCGGAAACATACAAAACCGAAACAACGGGAAAAGAACAGGGCCCCAGAAACAAAACTGGCGTCTACAAAGCTGGCGACCACGGGAGAGATCGTGTCTGTTCACGTTTGTGAAAATCGGCTCCCAGGAACGATTAGGGCCTCAGACTCACTCTGTGTTTTTAAATCTAATCTTAAACCTGTTCCTCTCTGCCTTCCCCTAGGGCTCTGGTTCATCTGTGTTAATGTTATTTATACAATTTTATTTTGTTCTATGCCTTTTTGTTACGTTTCATTGTATTATGATTGTATTATGATTGTTTATGGTTGTTTTTACACTTGCTTTTACCCTTGCTTTAAAGCACATTGAGATTTGACTGTATTTTACAGTGTGTTATATAAATTATTATTATTATTATTACTTTTTTCTGGTCACGTTGGCCTTTGGGTGGTGGACGCCCTCCTCCTCCTCCTCCCCCCCGGCGAGCCCAGATGTGCTGCAGCACAGCCCGCTGATCCAAACAAGGGGTACAAATGACTTTAATTACGCCGTAATTGCTAGAGTCTTGTTAATTAAATCTTCATCAGTTCAGTTAAGTGGATTCGTTCCCGCATGGGTAGCACGCCGCGCCGTGCCGCCACCGCCGCCGCGCCTGGCACTTCCCATTCCACATTCAGCACCACTACAGCAACAACAAAGTGGGAGACGCCATCATCATCACAGTCACCCGCCTCACACTCTGCCTGCTTCTCTCTGTGTCTCTCACCCACCCCTCCCTCCCCTCCCCTCCCCTCCCCTCCCCACCACTCACGGCTCCTTGAAATGTTTTGGATTAATGTCATATTAGGAAATGGGCTGTTTAACAGAGACTACTGCCAGCAGGCTGTTTCATTAAAACAACATGAAGAGGCCACGGACCACGAGGCACCAGATGGAACCGGGTGGAACCGGATGGAGCCACGAGACCAGGTGGAACCAGATGGAACCACAATACCAGGTGGAACCAGATGGAACCATGGCACCAGGTGAAAGCAGATGGAACCGGGTGGAACCAGCTGCAACCACCAGACCAGGTGGAACCAGATGGAACCAAATAGAACCAGATGGAACCAGGTGGAACCAGATGAAACCACCAGACATGGTGGAACCAGATAAAATCAGTAGGTAGCAGATGGAGCCAGATGGAACCAGATGAAACCACAAGACCAGGTGGAATCACATGGAACCAGGTGGAACCAGGGTGGAACGAGATGATACCTCCAAGACCAGGAGGAACCAGATGGAACTATGATACCAGGTGGAACTGGATGGAACCAGGTGAAACCAGATGGAACCAGGTGTTACCAGATGAAACCAATAGAGCCAGTAGGAACCGTGTGGAACCAGATAGAACCAGGTGGAACCAAATGGTGGCCACAGTTAAAATGTATTATTTGGCAATGCTCCTTTATACAAATCATGCTTTATACTAATATCATAATAATACATTTTATAGTAAGCGCTTAGTGATAAACTCAAGTGACCCCATCAGTGTAAACTGGATAATTACAACTCTGTCCTGTATGATTCTTATGAAAACAGAACAAGAAAACTATTAGGTTTGTGAGTTGCTGTGTGAATTGCTGCTCGGGGACAGTGTTGGCCTGTAAGCAGCTGGTTAGTATGGAGGCTGTTTAGGAAGGGATAAAGTGCTGTAATGTGGCTGTGAAGCATATTCAAAGGGGCTTAACTGGATTACACCTCATTTCAAGGATGCTTAAGGTAAGATTAAAAACAGATATGCGATAAGTGAGCAAAATACCAAATCGAATAGATCGCATTCCATCAAGAGGCTGAGCGCATCAGGAGAAACAGTGTGCCTTTTGTCACTCTGTTGCACCTTCCCACTGCGACTGAATGCAAATCTTTATTCTGTTAGCGACAACAAAAAGCATGTAAACAGAAAGCGGATCCGGCTGCTTTCGACCACCACGATGCACCGTTAACGCATTTTCCTAATAAGATATGCTAAATCCCCAGAGCCGGAACATAAGAACTCTCTAATCACACACACTGGCACACATGACTGCACGGACGAGCACCGCCGATGCACCCGCACACACACACACACACACACACACACACACACACACACACACACACACACACACACACACACAGGCCGCACATACACTCCCGCTACTGTAACGCATTTAATACCACATGCTGCGGCCGCCTGCTAATATTTGCTAATAGCTTGTGCCGTATGGAAACAGGGCCTCGCTCATGTGGGTGATTCCTCTGTTGTTGGGACGACCTGTCAATAATAGCAAAAAACATCCCACTTCCTAGTTGGGAGGCATAAAGAGGAGACACCCTCACCAACGGTCAACGCCAGACCCTCTGCACTGCAAGCATGTATTGTGTTACATGCGAAATGTATCGTGCATCCCTGGGCTATCATTCCTCCATAGCATGGTTCAGTGAAAATACAGGTCATGCTGCATCCACTGACCGATATGGGCTGGCCTTTCTTCAGCTGTGAAGCACGTCAGGCGCATGGGGCCCAACCAGGGGTGTCGGACTGGGGGGGGGGGGGGAAAGTGGGACTGACTACCCAGGGGCCCAAAGTGGAGGGGGGCCCCCGGTAAAAGCCTGAAATTAAAAGTGTATTTTTATTTCGATTTCTTTCCTTCTAAGTAATTAGTGACACAACTGCAGTAAAATTGGCTAAATTAATTGGTTGATAGACTGAAATTTGTATCAAAAAGAATAAAACTAAATACACTGGAGGGCCCCTGTCACCCTCTCTTACAAAATAAATACTGAAACAAACATGAGAAAAAAATAATGTTCTCTTAAGCATGATACTCCAAGCAAACCTAATTTAACCACATAGTAAAAGTATCACAGCATTATATGGGTCCATATATAGAATGATGGTCTAAATTTTGTAAAAAATGACATGGGGCCCAAAATCCCTGGCGCCGCCCCTGGGGCCAACCTTAGGGGCAAGGGGCGCTGGCGTTTGGGTGTAATACCTGCGATGGACGCTAGGCGGCGGAGAGCCGACTCATATCCATGCCGACTCTGAGGCATGGATATGAAGACTCACAAAGGTTTGACAACAATACTATTGTGCAGAAATAGTTTTATCTTCTTCACTCATTATTTGGAATTTACAAAGAAAACGAAACCAACGATAAATCAACCCAGTAAGTCTCAAAATATAAACAAGTGACTTTCAGTTTCACTTTCTACGTGCGTTAGTAGAACATATTCCACCTTGTCTTGCTTTTCCAGGACTCTTATAAGTGTATATATATATATATTAAGTGTTTGTATATATACAGTATATTAAGTGTGTATATATATATTCCACCCTTTTCATGTTGCGGATGTTGTAGAGAGCAATTCTGCAAGATCAGCTGGTCATCCAGTACCACGCCAAGGGTCCTTGCAGTGGGTGCAGGGGAGACTTCGATATTCATGAATGAATACATTTATATTAAGTGTCACACTGTTATTGGATTGAGCTAATTAATGTTTCTCACCCTCCACGACTAGGTAACTATATATACTGTGGACAAATGGACTGCATTTACAATTAGAAGACATTATTGTCGTCAAATTTGGATATTTCCCACATCGAAAAGGCTGTGTGAAACGGACTGCAGACTGCACTTCATGAAAACAAATGGCTCCTAAAAAAAGAACGATCATTCTACGACGAGCAAAAGAGATGAATGTATTTGTTGACTGATTGAATGGATGTGGAGTCTTGGTTAAATGTTCAGTGTGCAGGATTTAGTGGCATCTTGCTGAATGAACTGAACTGAATACCCCTCTCCTCCTCTTGATTGATTTCTTCTTTCTTATTGATTCTTCACTTTATCCATAATCACAAAATAAATCGGTTGTAATTCTTACAAATAACCACTAAGCTGTGAGTTGCAAGAGATTCATATGCGTTTTCAGGCATTCAGGGACCCGGAGAAGTCTGTTCCATGCACCCTTTTCAACCCTTCTGACGTGACAGAGGAAATCCAGGAGTTTGTCAACCCGATTGGGATATGCCTCAAATTTGGACACAATATTCACCTTGCGATAGTCGACACAGAAGCGAATAGCCCCATCAGGCTTATTTACAACAGCGATCGGGCTAGCCCGTGCACTATGCGATGATCTGCCCCAGTGAATGGAGTTTTGCTCTCAGGTCCATGTCCAGCACCCCCCTCGGTCGTCCCCCTAACAGTAGTTCAAAGGGGGAAAACCCTGTGGAGGCCTGAGGTACCTCCTGCACTGCTAATAATAGAGGGTCAAGCCATTTATCCCAATTACGACTATTCTCGTGCATGAACTTCCGCAGCCAGACTTTAATGTGTTGCTAAACCCTAGTTCATCGCTTTGTGGATGGTACACGCTGGTGCGAATTGATGTGATCCCCAATAAGAAGCTGATGCCGCGGCCACCTCTACCACTTGCCCCACCTCCATCATTGGGCCGGGCCAGCCGCAGTGCCTGCACTCTGGTCCTGGCATCTGAGGGGCTCGTCGTGGGGGTACTGGGACCGAGACCGAGTAACCTCCATGTGGGTTGGTGTGGCGGGGCGGGAAGAAAGGTGATGGGGAGCCGGTGCGTCCCGGCGACGGACCGCGTTGGAAATGCGGAGATGGGGCCTGGCCAGCCTCACCCCTGGTCTGCGGTGGAAGCACCAGGTGATCCTCGGCCAGGTTGATCGCCGTGTCGAGGGAAGCCGGCCGGTGGCACTTCACCTACTCGGCTGTTGACCGGGGTAGAGCCAAGACGAATCCCTCCCCGACCACCTCATCCAGCAGCTGTCGGGAGCGTCCTGCGGCGTCCAGCATCTGGTGGGCCATTGCGAATGGTCGGGTGCCGTCCTCCCACTGCATGTCAGCATGGGAAGCAGGCTCACAGCCCACTGGGCGGGTGGCCAACCACACGCCTCTGCTGCCCCCTCGAAGACCTCAAGGAAGGCCTCAATGTCATCCCCCGGAGCCATCTTCGGCATGGAGATGGTCAGTGCTCAGTCCGCCTCTGCCACTGGCGTCAGGAAAGCCTCGGCCATATCGAGTATGGCACCCGTGTGGTGTGTGTGTACCCTTGCCGCTGTTGTTCCCGCGTTTGGCAGATCAGGCGCATCGCCGCGACCATCGCCGCTTCTGCTCATCACCCTGTTTGGGCGCCAATGTAGCAATGTCCCTGGTTGCCACAATGCAATTCCGTGGCTCGATCGGGTTCTTCACTGCGAAGGAGGGATCGTAGTCGGAAATAACGCTCAACAGTTTTTAATCACAACAAAACTCGCATATTGGCGTATAACTGTATAAATAATAATTCTTATTTTCGTTCGGGTTAGTCGGCATCTTGGATTATGGAGTCAGGTCCTGCTGCTCCCAGCCTCTTAATGTGGGGAGAGTAAACAGGTGTTACACTCATCCCCTACAGCTGCGTCAATCACAGGCATTTTGCCGCTCCGCTCCCCTTGTCTCAACCTGCCGGTGCTAAACCATGCCCCCTCACATACCACAAGTATGCAAGTATTATTGTTATTAGTTCTGTAGTTCTGCATTGTCTTAGCATTTTGTTGCTAAAGTTTGTCCGTTCTGGGCTACTGCAGAAACATGGTGGAGCAACATGGACAGCCTCTGTGGAGGGGGATCCACTCCCATATAGATATGAAGGGCTCATTCTAAGCTGAAACAGAACGATTCCTCGTTTCAGTTGATTATGCACGAATGAAAACATAGTTATTAACATTCTGTTCCATTTCTGCCAATAGATCCTCCCTTAGTCCTACATACTGTTGCTTTAATGTCAAGTTGTTATAACAATAAGATGTCAAACACACCCCTTCAAATAAAGTAAACTGTAAGTATGTGAAGGTATGCAAATGGTTTATTTCTTCCTTTAATGTATATGTGCGGGCCTGTGAGTGTGTGTGTGTGTGTGTGTGTGTGTGTGTGTATGTATGTGTGTGTCTGTGTTCATTCAGTTGCCAGCAGTGTGTGATTTGGTGGTTGTGCTGGGAGAAAATCTTATTTAGGGTGGGCTGTCCCTGTGTACATCTTATATTTCCTTTTTACGCACTCATAATGTATGCAATCAGAATCAGAAACGGCTTTATTGCCTTAGTTTTTGCAAACAAGGAATGTGCTTTTGCGCAATCGGTGCCTAACATTGAACATTAAACAGAGAATAATAACATAGAAATAAATGCGTATTTCTCAATTCAATTTCAATTTTCAATTTAAAGAGCTTTATTGTCATGGGAAGCGTACATGTACATTGCCTAAGCGAGTGGTAAACAAAAACAAAAACAAAACAAATCTAATTTACAATTGTCGATGTACACATGTACAATTGCAGATATTCTATAACAAAGAAATATGTAAACGAAGCTGCAATATTGCAATCAAATGTATAAATATGAGTTTCTAAAATATACTTATAAAGAACTAAATATATACAGGTAAGTAAGCCAACTTAAAAAAAAACTAATAAATGACAAATACAAAACACAAAAATAAAATAAAAACGTAATAAAAACGTAATAAAAGCAAAACTGTTCATTCGTCGTCGTTGGTGCGTCTGTAAACCCCGACCCGAGCGCCAACGTATCGCGAGACTACGCGTGTAACCAATCCGGGTTGTCAACGTGATCTCAACTTACTTCCTGGACTCCGATGCGTTTCACTTGAACACAAAACCGCGAAAAAGAAAGAAGGCAACAGAGTGAGCGACCATATATACGTCTGGAGAATAGAGTCGACGCGCGAACTACCTCGCCAGGTGTAGCTAAAATGTCACTGGTTGTTTCTTCTTGTTGTTGTTGAATAATAGCGTTATGGAGGACAGAGGAGCCTGCTGGACCCTCACGGGCGTCACGGTCGCCTGTGTCGCCGCCCTCTACCTGCCCGGCGTCCAGAGAACCGTACCTGGAGGGGACTCAGGTACGTCCCGGGACTGGGGGCTTACTTACCTACGTCACTCGCTTACACCCATGGGGGGCTAACTCACTCACTAACTAACTAACTACTGTCTGCTCAGCCGATGACATACATGGCATAAATAATAATAATAATAATTGTACCATGTTCGTGGTACCTACCTTATGATCTGTCATCCATCCATCCATCCATGGCACTACTGTGTGTGTGTGTGTGTGTTTGGGGGGGGGCGGACGGACATTAAAGGAGACAGATTATACCACCAGGTGTCATCTCTGGTTTTTGACATCAACAAGTGGGAGTCTCCATCCAGATGTATGCTGGATTAGATCAACCTTACAAGTCTACAGTCCACTGGGCAGACTCATACTAACATGAGTCTGGACTAACATGTGTTTGTGCTTTCAGATCTGAGATCTAGAAGGTTTTGCACTTCTACAGTATGTGTAGCTTGTTTTATTGAAGCTATATTTTCCAAACGTCACTCATTGATGTATTTACTCCCCCCATACTTAACTTTTCCCCCACTATGTCGATACACTTCAGGATTATAATGGATATTGCTGCCTATACTACTTTCATTCATCATTCTGCATTACAACTACAGGGATCAGTGTAATGGTCAAAGCGTGTTCTGTACTCATTTGTCTACAATGGGCAACATTCGCTATGATTACTACATACTAATTAGACTTAGTTTATTTGCCACATCTGCAGTACACTGCAGTGAAATGCTTGCCCTATGCAGACCCCATATCAAAACTGTATAGGCCTTACATTCATAATATAATACTGTAAGATAAAATATTGAATCTAATTTAATAATAATAATATTTAATGCAATACTATAGCCGAGTAATTCTACAATGATAAAATGTGGGGAACATTTTTTTGCAGAAATCCAACAATAATACCGCACAATAATACAATGTGCAAATGTGACAGTAATCATGGTACAACACTACAGGTATGAATGAAAATCAGTGTGAACTAGAAAATATGGATACATCAAATCCTATAATAATATACTCTGGCATAATGGGATACAATATGATTATATACTGTAATGTGCTATAATAGTCAGTCATGCTGTACAGTACAGGGAGTTCAGCAGTCCCAGGAAGGAACTCCTTCTGATCCTCTCTGTACTGACCTTGAGGCAGCGCCTGCTCGTCTCAGCAGAGAGGAAAGCGCCGCAGTTTGGGTGGCAAGTGTCATTTGTTATGCGCAGCCCCTTTTCTCCTGCAGTGCCGATTGTAAACCGTCTACGTCCCGAGTTCAGATCGCCACCGATGGTGCGCTGGGCAGCCGACACCGCTCTCTGTGTAAGTTCCTCCGGTCCAGAGAGGAGCAGCTGCCGTACCAGGTGGTGAGGTCTCCTGTGAGGACAGGACGCTCTCGGTAGCATCAGGGCGTAAAAGATTCTGCAGGACCGGTCATCCTCAGATGTCCTCAGTCGTTTGAGGAAGTAGAGGCGCTGCCGTCGGCCTTCCCCACCACATGATTGGTGTGAGTCGACCATCATTACATGAATGAATAGTTTTGATTTATACACACATACATATATTATACACAGTCCTAATTCCAGCAAAGTGAACATTAGAAGTGGACATCATACTGCTGCCTGCTAGGCCTCAAAACGTGTGTGTGTGGTCGACCATTGTGTGCATAATGTAATATGCAATTACAAACCCTGTTCAGAAATGATAGCTCAAGTCACTTGCAACTCGTACAAATGTGGGCCTGGCTGTACGAGTGCTCTGCTCAGATGTCCTGCCTCGGCTTTAAATCCGCACACGCGGTAAAATGCACATTTAGCAGAATGAATGCTGTGTGAAAAGCCAGAGCCGATACGGGAGAGGCAGGAGGAGGCGAGAGCACCGTGGAGGAGATGGGAAGCAGAGTGGCCCTGCTGGTTGTGTGGCAGCCTAGCGAGCAGCGGCGGGGCCCCGGCCAGCCCCCCTTCTCCACAGTGGTTAGGGACGGTGCCGGATGCCCGCTCTGCTCTGCTGCTGCCAGCTGAACACCCTTCCTATTTCTCCAGGTCTCCGTCTCTCTGAGCCCTAATCTCTTTAGGTGCGAGCGAGGTGCCCTGGAGGGGCTGGGGAGAGAGCGGCCCCTGCGGGAACACCGTTGTCTAGGAATGTGGAGTGTGGAAATGGTTGGGGGGGGGGTGGTTGGTGGGGGGGGGGGGGGGATTATGGGAGAACTGGTGTGGGTGCCCATGCTCCACTATCACAAAGGCTGTTGGCGCACCGTGCTGCTACCCCGTCGACTCAATATTTTCCCTTTTTAGTAAATGGGGGGGAGGGGGGAGGGATTCAAAGCTGCATCTCTGTGGCACTGAGGCGGGTGTTTTGGCCAGAATTAGTTCGCTGGTTTGCAGTCCAAAAAAAAAAAAAAAAAAGGGTTCCACTACTGTGGGTACAACATGAACGAAATGCAAAGTGTGTGTGTGTGTGTGTGTGTGTGTGTGTGTGTGTGTGTGTGTGTGTGTGTGTGTGTGTGTGTGTGTGTGTGTGTGTGTGTGTGTGTGTGTGTGTGTGTGTGTGTGTGTGTGTGTGTGTGTGTGTGTGTGTGTGTGACGGTGGCAGGTAGCTGCCGGCCCGTGCCAAGTGAAATGAAGCTTTGAAAACATTGATGCTGTGCAGGTGGAGAAATTCTGGCTTCATGGTCCATTTGAGTGATGAGACTGAGGGCTCCTCATGCAGGCGCCGTAATTCAGTGTATCGGCTGCAGGGAATAAGTGGGGCATCCTGCGAGGCTGGGTTCTGTGTGTTCTGTATGTTCTGTGACTTCACTTTTGCATCATTGGCACCATTGCACGAAAAGTAAAATGTTTGACGATGTATATACAGTATCTGCATAATGTATTATTATGATTCATAAGGGTATTTGTATTGTTCTTTATTATTGTGTGTTTTTTTGTTAACTCACTAAGATAATGTGTCAATACACACTATGATAGGCTGCTTTCTTTCTTTATTTGGCACTTCCTCCTTGTAGGCCTACTTTACATTCTCACTAAGAGTTAAACTACTGAACGTACTGAACATTGCCATGATCATTTTGCTTATTAGTCTTATGTCAATTTGGGAAAGGCACTATTTATATTGATGTTGAATGTTTTGAAAAAATATAGCGCTATATCTTCCAGTCACCAGTAGAGGTCGCTGGTTTGAATATACAACCATAATCTGTCTCACTAACTGAGTTTCATGAGTGGGATGTGCAAACATTGAGTGAGAAATTGGTTACATTTAAAACGGTCTGAGTAATTTGGAAGAATTGGTTCTGTGCCCAGCGGTATTTAGACAAAATGCTAAATTGTATTTCCCCCTTCCTTCAGTTTACGCGTGCACACAGCTTGTCAAAAAGAATTTGCCCAGCTTGGCCTGTAACCATCGGTTACCAATGCTTACCTCATTCTGAGTCTGTCACCGACGTGTGTGTGTGTGTGTGTGTGTGTGTGTGTGTGTGTGTGTGTGTGTGTGTGTGTGTGTGTGTGTGTGTGTGTGTGTGTGTGTGTGTGTGTGTGTGTGTGTGTGTGTGTGTGTGTGTGTGTGTGTGTGTGTGTGTGTGTGTGTGAGAACGAGCGCGGCGCTTAGGAAATATCACACTGGGAAGATTTGCAGGTTTTGATCCCGGCAAATTAATGCAAAACCCCAACGCAAGTATTTGATTTGGGAAAACTTTAGCAACAGACTTGCCTCTTAATAATAATTATAAGGTTTACATTAATTTCCTCTTTTTCTCTTCCACAGGAGAGCTGATCACCACTGCCTGTGAACTGGGGGTAAGCATTAGCTGTATTGTTTAATCAATTCACTCATTAACTTCATAAGCATTAAGGAAGTTTAATTAAGCATGGCCAGAAAGCAGATTAATTTGACTTTTAGTCCACAGGTTTTTCCTCCCTTTCTATACACTTATTTTACTAAGTTACAAGTAGAGAATGCTATAATTTGGCAACCCCTTTTTCAAATCCAATTAAAGTCAATGGTAAGGCGATGGCTTTTGTAGGCTTTGCCTTATGTACGGTATAAGGCTTATTATATCCACCCCTCTTTTTGTGTGTGTGTGTGTAAGCCGCGAAGAATGAACTAAATCGGGTTAACAGTTATAATAAGTTTTATTATTTAATAAAGTTTATTACGGCGCTGTGATCCTTTTAGGGAGCCTGTGTCGGTGTCACTATGCCAGTAATCCTGCCGTTAGTGCCGCAGTCCGTGTGGCCCGTCCTGCCTGTCAGACCTCCCCAGGGTTTGAGGGCCCTCCCTGGGTCGCCCAGCCCGCGGCCCTCCACTCTGCTCCCCTGAGCTTCCACACACACTAGTTCCTCATCCCCACGCCCCGCCCCCACCCCTCCATGCCTTTGTGCCCTCGGTTGTCCTTTAGCGAAAGTGCCCCGAGTGGTGCCAGGCCTTTCCTCCGGCTCCGTGGTCCTCTCTTTCAGCCGTGGGGGTACGGGACCAACCCAACCCAACCTAATCTGACCATCTGGTTTGCCCCACCAGGGTCTCTCCTTGTGCTCGCTCTGCATTTTCTCTCCTCCAACCTTCCCTTTTTCTCCACACCTCCCCTCGGCTCGGCCGGTATTTTGGATGCGGCGTCGTCTGGGAGTTTCACGGCTAATAACGGAGAGGGAGTCTTTGTAGTGTCCATGGCGACTGGTGGTAACAGTCACACTCTCTCTCTCTCTCTCTCTCTCTCTCTCTCTCTCTCTCTCTCTCTCTCTCTCTCTCTTCCCCCCCCCTGCTCACTTCTCAACGCGGGCAGACTCGGTTTGGAGAGCAGCCCCCTCTCTGGCTGGCTCGTGTTATCGGTGCCAGGGAATGAGTCTGTGTTTAATGACTGAGCCCTTATCAGGCTGGAGGAGACTTAGCGGCTAATTGCTGTGATTGCCGGGATCCCCCAGGCACGGCGGGCTGCGGCGCTCCGCAAGCCACGCTACGCTGTGTCGCCGACTCCCGGGACAGCTGCTGTCCTTGGGAAGAGGAGGATGAGGTGGAGGAGGATGAGGAGGAGGAGGAGGTGGTGGGTGGTGGTGGAGGAGGAAGAAGTGGTGTTGGTAGAGGTGGAGGAGGACGTGGAGGTGGTTGCGAAGAGCAAGTGATGAAAGAAGGGTGTTGGTAGAAGAGCAGGAGGGGGAGGAGGAGTTGCTGCAGGACAAAGTGGTGGAAGAAATAGGACTTGGTGAGGAGAGGTGGTGGTGCAGAGGAAGGCCTCCCGTGTTGTCGCGGAGCTAATTAGAACTCAGTGCATGCCAGGCTGGCCATGCCAGACTCACCATTACTTCCCCGGCACCCACTGATCGACTAATCAAATTATTTTAGACCTTGAACCAATAATGAATGGATGATATTTAATAATATTAGTTCACCCAGAGCAGTCGCTGATGAGATGGAACATTATATTGATTTAGTTTAATGCTGTTTCGACTCGATGTCAAAACCAGAAATATCAATATTTCCTCATACCCCGGGCGGAGAACAGAGCAGGTCTAATGCAAATGGCATCGCTTGACTGCATTTATTTACAGTCTGTCTTTTTGCCTCACGTCGAATTTCTTCTATATTATCTCTTCATGGTTCTTGCGTTTAAATGCTCCAATCTTTTTCCAGCTGCAGTTCAGTGAATGGCCGTCGTGTCGCAATACCATCTCATAATTGTAAGCTGCAATACGTTGTAACACGACGGCCATTCACTTATAAAAAACATTTTTAAACACTATATTGATTTTTGCAATGCAGATACATTTGTTTCTTTTCTTTGCTTCGCAACGGCTTATTGCAGTTCTTTTTTTCTTTTAAGGGACTGCTCTCCTCGCTGAGCACCATCAATACCATGCGTAACCTCTCTCTCTGTCTCTCTCTCTCTCTCTCTCTGTCTCTGTCTCTCTCTGTCTCTCTCTCTCTGTGTGTTGGTGCTGGTGCTCTGCAGGTGGCCCATCCTCCAGGCTACCCGGTGTTCACCCTGCTGTCCCGCCTGGCCATGTACCTGCTGCCCTCCCTCTCCCCGGCCCACAGCGTCAACCTGGTGTGCAGCCTCCTGGGGGCCCTCGCCAGCGGGGCCCTCTGCTACACCGTCTGCAGGTGCGCTGGCCGCTCTCGTTTCTGTTTGTTTTTATACCGCGGTCGTGTCGTTACGATACTTGATCCGGATTGGTCAATAACGCTCCAAGTGTGTGTGTGTATTTGTTTACGATAAAGGGACACTTTCCTTCCATAGGATAGCCAACTTGCTGAATCCGACATGGATTCTAGGGAAGAGGTCATTGAACTCTTTATTTATTGCATCTATAAATGGGCAGTCTTGCTTAAGAAAATGGGCACACAAGGTTGTTGTTTCATGCCTGAAGTGTTCCGCTGTGTGGGAGAGAAGATGGTATTGTGGTGGCGGCGGTGCTGACTGACGGACAGTCACAGCTCTGATCCTCTGTTCAGTATTCAGGGACAGAGCTCTGTCAACCCCCCTCCTTCTCTCTGAACCAGTGTGCCCGGACTGTTTACCCTTCAGCCACCCGTTGCGAGTGTGTGCGCGCGTGTGTGTGTGCGTGTGTGTGTGTGTCTGTCGCAATTATGGTCTCCTTTCTCCCATCCCCCTCCCCCCCCCCTCCTTCCCCCTCCTCCTCTCCTCCTCCCCCCCCCCCCCCCCCTCCCCCCCTCCCCCCCCTCCTCCTCCCCTCCTCCCCCTCTTCCTCCTCCTCTCCTCCCTCCTTCTCCTCCTCCTCTCCTCTCTCCCCGTCTCCTCCTCCTCCTCCTCCTCCCGTCCTCTCCCTCTCTCCTCCCCTCCCCACCTCTATCACGCGGAAATCAGAAGCGGGTTCTTCCTGCCATTTTGCCTGCTGCCGACCCCATCACGCAGGAGAAGAATGTGGACCGCCATGTCGCTCTCCATACGTGCCTCCGTCTCCTACAGCTTAGTGGAGGGAATTTACATTTTGTAATGAGTACATCTGTTTATGCTCACTGTGCACTCTTCAGTCATGGCATCTGTTTTTTGTGTGTGTTTAATTTACACTTCCAGCAGGGGAGGTCTGAAGTGTAATGTTGTTTCCCCACCGGTATATACTTGCAAGCCTTGCTGTTTGGGTAATAATCGTGGGGGGGTTAAATAGTGTTCCTTGTTTTTACTCTAAATATTCACTACTGCACACCCTGCTTGTGTATAAGGTGACCAATAAAGTTCTTGAACGTCAAGTTTGCTTGTTTGATACAATTGGTGCACGGCGGCAGCCTGCCGGTGGTTCCTTGTGTGTCTACTGACGGGTGGCGGGCAGGTGGGCTGCAGTCGGTCAGGCTACAGGGTCAGCCCTGCGGGAGAGGAAGTGCTTCCCAGGGGACTGGCCCTCAGCCCGGACTGCAGTGGCCCCAGAGCCGCACCCTGCATCACTGTTCCTCAGAGGGAACTCGATGCATAACACGAGATTCGCCGACGAACCGTTGTCTTGTCCTGGCTCGGGGGGTTCGACGCTGGGGGCGGTGGCCGTGTCTGTGTCTGGGCCGTCGCCTCTCGGGCCGCCTTGTCTGTCCCCCCCCCTAGCGCCCCCCTTTGCCTTTGGTGCCCTCCCACGGGCGCCTTCCTGTGCGTTCTCGGCCCGCCTTTCCCCTGCCAGCCCGCCTCCCTCTGGTTTGGCCCGTCCCCGGGCATTTTCCTGCTGCCCTCTATTTGGTCCTGCCTCACCGGCCTTTGGCTCCCTTTTTGGGCTTTGCGTTCCGTGGCCACCGTCCTTCTGCGGCCCCCTCTGCCACCCCATTGGGGCTGATGGACATAGAAGACTCCAGACAGAAAAACACACACACACACTCTCTTAAGCTCTTAAGTATGAACGTGTAATCTATGGTTTTCAATTTGTAAAAATCACCATAACCGGCTTTATTCGTTATCAGTACTGGGTCTGGTAAGAGTTAAGGTCTGTCACCATTATATCAGCAGTCCAGTGTGCTCTGGTACTCTGGTGGGGGGGTGGCGGGCTTGTGAGGTGAAGCAGCCGGGACCTGAACCAACGTCTGCCTCCTTCCCGCTGCAGGCCCGGAGGGTATCGAGCGCTGCTATTGGTGGGCGAGCAGAATCAGGCTTCTCTGATGAAATGCCAAGATTGGATAACCCTTCATACTCTCTTTGTCCTTACGGTGTTGGGTCCTCTTGAATGTATTTTTTTTTTGGGGGGGTTTTCATTTTTTGCCCATTTAAGGCCAAACCAGACTTCCTAATTGGCAGTGTGCCTCTTCTGAAAACTAAACTTGATTTTTTTTTTTCTCTCTCTCTCTCTGAGTGAAACATTTTTCAGATGATGAATTACATTGAAGTTAAAATGGGTACTTGTTGGCAGTTCCTCTCAAATGGTAAATTGTCAGACCTTGAAAATTCATCTGGAATACACCCAACATCGCAAGCCTTTGATGTATCAATTTAAATTAGTCGGCCAGATTGCCGTGTTTAATGTGGGAGAATGTAAGTTGATAGGCTTGGAAGCCACTTCACTCTTGCATAAGTTTATATGTAGCACTTAGCCTCCCTTTGATTTGTCAGTTATACAGTCCTCTTGGCTTGGTCACATGGTTTGATGGCCAAATTGGATGTCTCGTTATGTTTTCACACCCCGTGCCTGACGAGCCTTTGAGGAATGGCGACCGAAATGATAATAATTGCTATCGATTGCACTTCAAGCTTTGCAGAAGGAGCATTTGCCCCCGAGATTCCCAAAGTCCTGAACACCGGCAGTCTATGGAGGAATATGAACGTGCGCTCCTATCACAGAGGGATAATCCAGACAGCTGAGTATTCCACGCACTCCTCGTCTCAGTTTAATCTGCCAAAGCTGCTCCGAATCTGTGCTACCTGAGTGGAATCTCTCTTCCCCCGTTCCCAGGCTTATCCCCAGAAACCAGCAACACACACACACACACACACACACACACACACACGCCAGATAGTTGACAGTCGTCGGAGCACAAATACAACACAGGCAAACGGCACCGCGGCCCGTCAGCACTTTTCGCACTTTTTCACGGTTACATAACTGTCGCTTGGAAACACCAAACGGGCCACCCCACCCACCAACTCGCCCTCCTCGACACACACCTGCGTAGGGCTCACCTGCCAAGAGCCAGCCCAGCTCAGGTGGGCACAGATGATACCTCAGTGGACTGGAAGGTGGGCGGGGTGCCATCCCGTACCGCGTCCCTAACTCCTTATATGGACCTCCACCATATGGTCCTGGAGGTTTCTGGAAAGTTAACTGTGGGCTGTCGGGTCGTCTTTAGAACACGGTTATTTATATGTTTCTATAAGAGGCGCACAATGTGGGTCCCGTGCCAATAGCGCGTTGGTATCGGAGGAAACTCCCAATACAAATATGCGGTTCATTGCCATGCACAAGTATGGCTTCTTGAGGCTCGGCACTTAATTCATTATTATTCGTTTGTACCTTTAATTATATCCTATAATTAAAAGATTTAATGTCATTGTCGGCATTCTTATTATACCCTACCCTACCCAAGTTTGTCAGTCTAATGTCCGAGTCAGCCATGTATTCTCAAAATCCTCAAATGAAAAATATTGCAGCCGTTCTGTCTGGGGCCTAATATCTACTAAACTTGGTAGGCCTAATAGGCTACATTTCATGACTTGTAGTTCTGATCATAACTACCTATGTGACTTGATATATACACCGAGACATCTTCAAATGTCATTGTCGGCATTCTTATTATACCCTACCCTACCCAAGTTTGTCAGTCTAATGTCCGAGTCAGCCATGTATTCTCAAAATTAAAAAAGAAAAATGAACAATGCAAATAAAAGAAGTACAAAATCTAAAATATTCCAGGACACCACTCGCATATGCAATATGCGAGTGGTGTATAAAAATAATATATAAGCACACCACATGCACTGTCATCGTCCAATATGGAAGTAGGCAGAGCTGGTTTGAAGGTGTCCTTGCTGGGTCGGCCCTGGAGCTCGGGTCGTCCCTCATGCTCGGGTCGGCCCTCAAGCTCGGGTCAGTCCCTGTGCAGCTTGGGTCTGCCCTCATGCTCAGGTTGTCCCTCATGCTCGGGTCGAGCTTGGGTTTATCCCCGTGCTCGTGTTGGCCCTTGTGCTACTCGGGTCAGCCCTCGTGCTCGTGTACTACGGAAGCGCCTGGTAGTCGCACTCTCTTGAAAATGGCACATCACATCCATTCATATGGATCCAATTGTATAGCCCTGAGTTTGCAGACCTCTGCATAGTACTTTCACTGCAGTCATCCGTCTGCCCATGCACACAATCTTCCAATGCTAATAGAGGACCAACCGACACCCCCCCCCTCCATCCCAACCCCAGCACCCAGCATGACCAATAGTCCCCTCAGGACTCATCCTGTAATACAGTTAAACAGATGTCTAATGAAGATGTTATGTCCTCATTACTGGGCTATTGGATGTGGAAGGAGAGGGAAGGGGAGATAGCCGAATTCAACGGCAGTTTCATATTCCATTTTTAGCCCGTGGGCGAGATTGTGTCTGCCTCGGACGTCAATATTACATTCCTCAGCCACCATAGGCAGTCTTAATAAGGCAGCAAGCATGGAGACGGATCAGGCTCGGCAATTACAATTCACCCAGAATTAGTTAATGGAATCTATACAAGCAACATTTACGTATCACTGGCGTGTGCCTAATGACTTTGTTGAAAAGGCGGCAATGAAAATGGCCATTCTGTGAATTGCTTAAGCAATTTTGTATATAAATTGTTTGCCTTTTGTATATTTTTTTGCTCCTGTAATTTTTTGTATGTTTTTCGGGGTGGAGATTAAGATGGCATTCTGGAAGAAATTGTCCTGTCAGGGGCTTTATTGTTTGAGCGGGATTGCGGTGATTAATTTTGCATGCACTTTGGAGCGCTGGAGCACTCTTCAGGATGGGGAGGGCAGGGAGAGGGCGGGCGGTGGTGTCTGAGCAGCAGAACTTGGGTTCCGTATGTATGTACCCTCTGCTTCGATACAATGGCGGCTTTCCCCTCTGCCTGAAGAGGGCAGGACAGAGAAAGACCGTTTTTTCCGTATCTTATCCCCAGCTGAGATTTTTGGGCCGCGGCACATCCAAGATGAAACACACTATATGCCCTTTTGAGCATCGCATAAGGATGGAGGGCACGTTGGGAGTTATTCTTCGGTGTCAGATACAGTATCAGCAGTCAGTGCAGGCTTTATATTTGGCTGTCAAAAGCAGTGCTGCTGCCCCCCCACCCCTCCCAGCTTGGCTCTGGATGTTGGATGTGGTGCCACAGAGCACTTACCACTGTCATGTGACGCTAGTGTTTGGGAGCATCGTTGCCCGTGGCCCCAGCCAAAGGGAAGCCCCGGGGTGTGCGCTGGGGCCAGCTGGAACCCTAAGCCTCCCACCCCGTCCGTCCCCGGTCCCGGACCGAACAGGAGCCGGCCGCACCGCCCCCCCCTCCCCCCCCCCCCCCCAAGGGCCGCCTAACCTCTTCAGGAATGTGTGATTCCTTTCCAGGCCCACGTTTCCTGCCCCTCTGCTCGGGCGGCGGGAACAACAGCGGGCTGATCCGCGGCGGCCATGCCATTGCCCGCTCCCCAGGGCGTAGTAGTAGTTTAGTGTGTGTGTGTGTGTGTGTGTGTGTGTGGTGTGTGTGTGTGTGTGTGTGTGTGTGTGTGTGTGTGTGTGTGTGTGTGTGTGTGTGTGTGTGTGTGTGTGTGTGTGTGTGTGTGTGTGTGTGTGTGTGTGTGTGTGTGTGTGAGTCACACACACACAGTGGTTTCCATGGCCAGCTTGATTGTAAAGCCTCATTCTTCACCACACTGTGCTGCTGGCTTGTACAGTGTGGTGGGTGTGTGTGTGGCGGTGGCGAATCGGCGGGGGGGTAAATAAGGCGAGACCTGCTTTGACACATCAAAGCGGGCGTTGCCGTGGTGCTGGTGAGCCCGTGAAGAGGGGCGATGCAGAGCGCTGCTGCTGCTGCATCATCCTCTTCTGTTATTCACCGCCGAGCCCCCTGCCCCGCTTTTCCTTTCAGCTCCTCTGATAAAATAGTTTTTTGAGTGATTTGGTTTTCTTTAGGGGGGGGGGGGTTCATTTTTTCCGTCCTATTGTCGTATTAAATGTTGTTCTCAGATTCGCCTTATTAGCATTTCAGCAGAGCACCCCCGACACGAGAAAGGACTGGAACGACCAGAATCCAATATGTATGCAACAACAACAACAAAAATCCCATTCCATTTTTATTTCCTTGCAAGTGATTTGACTTTCCAATGCTGTATATTTAAACCCCATTTGTCGTACTTATTCTGCATTCCTCTTTTAATCAGGTAATTACTGCTGGAAGGGTTGGGGGGGGGGGGGGGGGGGTGTGGGGTGGGTTGGTGGGGGTAAGGGGGGGGGGGGGGTCTAGGATTGAATTGTCTAGTTGGTGCAGTGTGTCATTCCAGGCAGCCATTGTCAACAGTACAGCACCACAGCATTCACAGCACCACACCGAGCCCTGATAAGATGCGGAACACGGCCTGCACACGTGTCAGAGTCTCTCTTGCTTTATCTGGGGGGCGGCCCCTGGAGGACCACCGAGACTGGGAGATGCTGACGGGCCTGGCTGACACCCAGCTGGTTCCAGGGGACAGGGACGGGTCATTCATACGGCTGCTTGTAGACGGATCACTTGAGACGGGCCCCAACACACACACACACACACAGAGCGTGTGTGTGTGTGTGTGTGTGTGTGTGTGTGTGTGTGTCGTGTGTGTGTGTGTGTGTGTGTGTGTGTGTGTGTGTGTGTGTGTGTGTGTGTGGTGTGTGTGTGTGTGTGTGTGTGTGTGTGTGTGTGTGGTGTGTGTGTGTGTGTGTGTGTGTGTGTGTGTGTGTGTGTGTGTGTGTGTGTGCGCGCGCATTCGAAAGCTATTGGGGTAGCCATGGCAAGGAGGGGTGGGGCGGCTTTGCAGGGGGTCCCACCCAGCACCAACAAAAGTCATCATACCCAACACCACCACCACCACCACCACCCTCCCCTACCCCACCTTTCTCCATCCGCCCTCTTCAAGTCGCCACTAATTCCTGGAACCGTGCAGCGAGAGAGACATCCCCCCCTATCTCTTATTAAGACCCTCTCCTCGGTGCTCCTTCGACACCCCACAGTCCCCTCCCCCCTGCACACACACACACAGACACACACACTTGCACTTATATGTACCCTTACCACGAGACCAAGTGAACAGTCAGGGAGGTGGGGTGGGGGGCTGGGGGGTGAGGGGGGGGGGGGGGGGTTGGGAGGGCGGAGAGCTTGAAAAGAAGAGAGAAAGAAAAAAAGGGAAAGTACTCAGCGTGCAAGTGAGCATTTTTCTCTCTCTCTCCTCTCGCGCTCCCTCTCCATTTTTTTTTCTGATTTACCGCTTTTTCCTCAGAAAGCGCCATTGTTCCCCTCGCCCAAGTCTCATCAGGCCTTTGTGGCCGACTATCACAGCGGCAGGCAGAGAGCTGGAAATGTATAAATGGTATCATGCCTCGTGATTAATGGCGGTGCTTATGAGTCAGGTCTGATAACGGGCCTGCTCTCTACTCAATTTCAGATACCGTTAATGGAATCTGTCTTCTGCGATTGTAATGTGAGAGCGCCTAATTTGCTATGGAGCTTGAAGCTGTCACCGGCAAGGGATTGTGGGGTCATAAGGGACCTGGCAGCCGTTTGGCCTGCAGCTTGTATCTGCGGCGCTGAATAGAGCAGCTCTCTGCCTGTCAGTTAGCTGATAGGCTGATGAGGAGGACTCTAAGCCACTCCACACAATGGCGGAGAGGGGCCATACTGCCTGACTTCCCTAATTGTCGAGCCTGTTCGTATTTCAGAGCCAGCATGCCAGGCACAGGGCTAGCTTTTCTTCTTCTTCTTCTTCCTCTTCCTCTACTCCTTTTATTATTTTTTTTTCCGGGCTTTTTCAACTCCCTCATCTTCCCTCCCTCCCTCCCTTCTTGCCTCCCTCCCCATCCTTTTCTCAATTTTATCCTCCACCCCGCCACATTCTCTCACCCCTCCCTCTGCACATACTCTCTGTACCATTCCTCTCCTCTCTCTTCTTTCTCCTCCTCCTCCTCCTCCCCCATTCCTCCTCTGCTTCATTTGTGGCCTCAACCTCCTCGCCCCCCACCCTCCTGTCTCTGTGTTTTTTTTTTTTTTAGTAAGTGGTGGGTCTTAGCGTATGACAGATTATCCCAAGTTTGCTTCAATTACCCGCTAAAGAGACGGGGAGACGGTACAGGAGTGGAAGGGAGGGAGGTGGGGGTGGTAACTTTTGTGCACATTATATTTAAGAGGCTGAGGATGAGGGGCTATCTGCACCACGGTGCGTTTGGTGCCAGTCTACTCGAGATCAATGGTCGCTGCCAGGGAGGCGAGAATTCTCATTATGGCTGAATTGGCCTCATTCAGGAGGGGTGTTTTTCAAGGCATTGTCCCATGATCAAACCTGGGTCGCAGAAAGATTAAAATGGGTTCGGAAATTATTCTGGTAATGTGGTTTGTTGTTTTTTGTGTGTATATTTAAAAAAAAAAATTGGTCTAAAATGGCATACTGCTCATAAATGGCTAATAATCATTGATACGTCAATTAATTATTCTTAGTGAATGGTTGAAGGCAACACGCAGCTTTGCTTTACAGGCAAACGTCTAACGTTTCTCTCCTCTGTGCCTTGTGGGGTATCTAAATGAAGGTCTAGATCTCCAAAAACAATCTTCTAACATCTTCTCTCCCCCATCCCTCTGCTCCGCCACCAACCCCGCTCACCAGGCTGTGTGGTCCGGGTCCCGGTGGACTGCTGGCCGGGGGGGCCTTCGCCATGTCCCGCCTGACCTGGCAGTGGTCCACGGTGGCGGAGGTCTTCAGCCTCAACAACCTGTTTGTGGGGCTGCTCCTCTCCCTGACCGCCTGCTTCCACAGGGCCGACCACACCGCCCAGAGGCTCAAGGTAAATGATCGCTAACGTTAGTTCAGCGTTAGCCGGTCGTTGGTGTAAAAGATGTCTGACTTGTAGGCTAACGCGGGGGGGTCGTTTACAGGGGCGCACACACACAGAAGGTGTTAGGATGTGTGTCTCGGATCATTTGTTCATGTTAATGATGACTTTCTGCAATTTAGTTGAATACATAGTTGAGTTCAAACCTAAAACCGATTTTAATTACTATGGAAGACCCATGTGATCCCTGTGCCAGTCACTCGCCAAATGACGTTACGTGGGCAAAAGGAAAGGAAATGGCGTTGAACCAAGCAGTTGCAGTCTATGTTGTGCGAGCATAATGGGTGAACGATCAAAGAAAATGAAGTTGTGCAGCCAGTCGCTCTCTGCTGATCAGAGGGTGCCACTCGTTCCCTACCGCGGGACGAGCACCGGAGCCCACCCTAGTGTGGGTGCTACCCTAGTGTGGGTGCTACCCTAGTGTGGGTGCTACCCGAATGTGGATGCTATCCTAGGCGCTGCTACTGTCCATGGGCCGCGCTCAGTCAAGCCCATGCAATTATTCATAAATTGTTTTATTTCGTGTTAATTAATCCACAGATGCAGCCGTGTGCATTTTTATCTACTATTCCTGTGGTTCCCGCGAGGACAAGGAGCGAAGCACAATGTACAGAAAGAAAATCTTTGTTGCAACATTCTAAAATGCTAAAAAAAATCTATTTGTACTCTTCTTGTCTATCAGCTTGCCCGTTGGGGGGCGCTGTGCTGTGGTTTGGGGCTGTGTAACCAACACACCCTGGTGCTATATGTAGTGCCCATCGCCCTCTGGGTCCTATGGCGACTGGACACCCTTGACGTAGGTCTAGCTCTTCTTTCTTTTATACCAATGAGAATCAATGCTATAACCCTGCCATGTATCAAATACAGTACTAGTGGTCATGTTTCCAGAATGTTCCCATCAGTATGGTTATCATAATATAATAAAGAGTTGTTGCCTTTGAGGTGACTGCAGCATCGTATAACAGTCATGAAGATTTTCCTCAACCAAATGTATGTTATCATCCAAACTGTTGCAAATGTGAAAATGTGCCTGCTGCTGCTTGACGTGTGTTGTTGCCGCGTGGTCAGGAGTTGAACTGGCCCTGCCTCAGGACCCTGGCCTTGTGTTTTGTCGCGGGGTTCCTGCCCTACGTCTACCTGCCCGTCTCCTCGAGCCACAACGCCGCTCGCTGGAGCTGGGGGGACCAGACCTCCCTCTCTGGCTTCCTCACCCACCTGCTGAGGACCGAATACGGCACCTTCAGCCTGGTACACACACACACACACACACAGACTCACACACACACACACACACCCACATCACATCACTGTACAACCATCGTATATGCCACCGAACGCCACGTGACTACTGTTCCCTGTTCCCTCCGCAACTCTAGGCTAAGGGGGATGGCTCTGTAACCATGGCTACGATGCTCGGGTGAGTAATGTCTTCGACAAAGCAGTGCAAACTTTGATTAAGACACGCCGTGACTTTCCATTGACGTTCATGCACACACTGTATGCATGGATCGGCTGCGATTGGTGTTCGGGTCTGTGGGCGAGTCCCAGCCGTTGGCCCCTCCACAGTAGGGGGCAGTAGAGGGCGGGAGGAGGGTCGTGTTTCTGACCTAACGGGTTTAATGGATAGACAAACCACTTTTGATCACACACACCCGGAGCTCCCGTCTTCCGCTCCTCAATGCCTCTCAGTTTCCCTCAAGTGCTCCGTCCCAGCATCCCAGGTCTGTAGTGATTGCTGGGCACGGGGCTGCTAAAGCTTGACAGGCTGTGATTTCCTTATATTGGATATTCAGTATTCTAGAACTGGTCCCCTACTCCTCCTCATCCTTCTCCTCCTCATATTCACCCTCAGCCACCCATCCCCGCCATAATGTCTAAGCCATCACTTCAATCACTATCACATGGGAGAGGCGTGGTGTGGTGCACCATCATAAACCCCCCCCCCCCCACTATCAGCACCCTCTCCCCCTGCACTCGTCCATTCCTGCTGTTTGACGGACAGGCCCACCTTCAAGACATGGGGGGTGGGGGTGGATCTTCAGTGTGTCGACGCACTGGAGACGTAAAGCCACTCCAGAAGCTGACAGAGTCCCATCACCACACACACACACACACACACACACACACACACACACACAGCACACACACAAACACACACACACACACACACACACCATAAGCGATATGGAGACCCAATAAGCCTGTCAAATAGGAGTGGGAGTATTTAAGGTAAGAGACTGGGAACTATCATCCCTGCTCTGAGCGAGTAGCTCATGACTGACGGGTGTGTGTGTTTGTGTGTGTGTGGGGGGATGACACAGTCACTGGTGTCAATCCGGTTAAAATGCACATCGTTCAATCCCAGGGCTTGTTTTGGTGGTCCACAGGTTTCAGTATTTATAATTGTGTGTGTGCGCGTGTGTGTGTTTTGATCCAGGGCCCAGCTGTACCACTGGTACGCAGACTTTCCCATCGTCATCTGGCCGCTGTGTGGACTGGGCCTGCTCCTCTCTGTCCGTGACGAGTAAGACTGCACGTAGGCTGGCCTGGAGCACGCCTCACGCTGTCACTACTCCCACAGCCACTCCGCGCCCGCCGCTCCCTCCACACGCACACACACGCACACACACACACACACGCGCACATGGAAAAATCTAATCCCCTGCAGTCAAATACACGGAACAAAACCACTGTCAGGAGCTGATCTCACCAAAGAGAATAGGCCAAAAGAGACCCGGCATCAGGCCGAGTGTCATGCCGCCACAGCTCTCCATATTTAAACGAAGAGAGCGCTTGATAAAGCTTTTACTCTTCTTTTTGGATCTTTTGGTGGCCTGGGGGCTACATGCCGTGGGGTACAAGACAAGTGACTGAGTGGCTGGGCGTATCTTAATGTGGCAGCGGCGTGTGATCCACCAAGTCATTACAGCCCGCTCTCCCGGCTGGGGGTCTGCAGGGTGGCGCTGATAAAGCCACAGCCGGAGAGGAGACCCCCCCCTCCCTCAGCGGTCAGGAGCTAGGTCTCCCCACTTGAGGGCTTCCGGCCCACCCTCGGTCTCCACTCTCCACCTCCTCTGCTCTCACCTCTCTCCTCCTCTCCTCCTCCTCCTCCCTCCTCCTTCCCTCCTCTCCCCCCTCCTCCTCTCTCCTCCCCTCTCTCCTCTCCTCCTCCTCTCCTCCTCTCCTCCCCCCCTCCTCCTCCTCTCTCCTCCTCCTCTCTCCCTCTCCTCCTCTCCCTCCTCCTCCTCCCTCCACCCTCCTCCTCCTCCCCTCCTCCTCTCCCCTCTCTCTCCCCCTCTCTCCTCTCTCCCCCTCCTCCTCTCTCTCTCTTCTCTCCCTCCTCTCTCCCTCCGCCCAGACCCATGCCCGCCAGCACACACACGACAGCGTCGCTCTGCAGCCAGAAACGCTCCACCTGCAAGGGACACACACGCACGCAAACACACACACACACGCACAGTCTCGTCTACCTGTAGGCCCAACTCCTCCCTGCTCCTTGATGGCACGCAGCTGAATTCACTGTATGTGCCCTTTTAAACGCGTGAAAAGGTACCTGTGTGTTCTGACGAGGGCTGAACGATTCATCTAAATATCGCATTATGGCCAAGTGCAATATACAAATCGCAGGAGTGGCCATTTTTAGATAAGATTGAATGTTTAACCCCAGTCTAAATGAAGTACTGTAGTGCTGCAGAGAACAGCTCTGGCCTACACATGGTTTATCTCCAGATGTAAGGATATCCGTCAAAATCATCACAATGGGATATTTTTCACATCATATCATTATTTTTCCATGACATTCAGCCCTAGTTCCACAGAATGAACATGAGGAGCTACACTCTACATAACAGAGACACACACACGTCATGAGAGAGGGGCCCGCGCTTACCACACCCAGCATCAGGGGCCTGCTGATGTCCAGATTGGCCCTCCAAGCAAAGAACAGCGAGTAGAGCAGCAGCATCGCAGGGAACAGTCCAGACATGTGGCCCCACCTGCACACGCGCGCGCACACACACACACACACACACACACACACAGGATACAACATCACTACAATATATTCGGTGGCTTGTACATTCACTTGATCTAGCTTAAGCATTTCCATTTTCAAGACGTCGTAGATTGGAAAGGCCTCTGATTGGCTGCCCGAGATCAAATGGGAACCCCGGGCAGCTTAGAGGAGTGTGACCGATTTCTGAATGCAGCGTGAGGCATTATAAACCCCTTCACCGACGCCGACCTCCATCACAAATGGCTACACTTTCAAAATAATAACAAACACGGCTCATTCTTCAGGTGCGGAGCGTTTTGCCTCTCTGCGGTGCCAACTGTGATTGAGGGCCACATGAATTGAGTTGACGTTCCGGAGGAAATAAAAGCAAATCATCCATCATTCATCATTCATGTCATTCATAGTTATTATAGAGCTTCATTTATACTTGTACTTAGATGATTACATCTTGATTTGTTATTCATAAAAGGCTGCTGCACTCCATTCCGCATATCAAGTAACTGTACTAAATAATTGTAATGTGCGGTTCCCTCTTGATAGGCGTGGCGCTGACCTTGCCCTTCTCACGCACGCTTGTGAGGTTCCACCTAAATGTAGCCTGGAGGGGAGAGAGGAGGAGGGTGGAGAGGAGGAGGAGGAGGGGAGAGAGAAGGAGGAAGAGAGGAGGAGGGTCAAGAGGAGAGAGAGCACTG